>JAUMHO010000001.1:302839-354709 GCA_032360965.1 Ulva armoricana
GATGATTGATTGGTTGGTCTGTTTCGAGACCTGTACGCTCTTGCGTAAGCTCTTGTGCTCGTGCCCCTCTTCGATGTGAGTACAGGCAAACACCATCCAACCAGCGCAACCGCACCACCTCCTGGCCGAAACATCTCCCTCGATACATCACATGACCGACCATGATCACAAAGCCCATGCCGCTGCTCCAAATCCGCATCAGTCGATCTCTTCACAGCCCCACACACCTCATACAATCACCACACGTCCCCACACCGTTTCCGAGTCAGCTCCCAACACAGTCCCAACTATTAAGCCAGAGCCAATGAGCCAGTCAGAGCCAATGGTGTCATCCCAAAAACTGCCTCCAGGCTTGCACTACTCCGCCTCGCCGCACTTCTGCGCGGCCTCTCAAGCCCAATCTCCTTTGCAGCAACAGTCTTTGCCCAGCAGCACCCCACCCACGTTCCCTGCGGGGCACACCATCACAGCCACACCATCTCCCAGCCTTCCAGCGCCCGCTGTGGCGAGTCCCGGGCCACCGGCGGCCACAGCGCTGGGCCCCGCATCGCATGGAAGCAGCCTAAAGCGAACCCTGACAGATGACAGGTACCCGGCAGCATCCCAGCACCCAGCCTGCAAGATGAGCAGGCAGGCAGCCAGCACACATCCCGACCCATGCTGCCGTCCCGTGACGGAGCCCGCTGCCGACGATTCTCCCGTGCTCGCCCACGGAGACCGCAGTGCCGCGGCCGTGACTGCACTGCAGCCGATCGGGGACACGAGGAGTCACAGCGCAGCACAGCAGCCGCGGAATGGCTCCGAAGGAGTGGGCCCGCCACTGTGTGAGCCCGTTGCGCCTCGTGGGTGCGGGCCGGGCGCCGCACTGGAAGCACGCGCGCGCTCCGCGGCTCCTGCAGGGGCGGTGGGGGCCCCTGGTCAAGCCCCTCCCCGCACGGCCGAGACGCCACAGCTCCCAGGGTCAGGAATTTCCCGTGTCCGTGTGCCGGACGGAGGCTGCCCGCTGGGCGTGCCGTGCGGCCCGGGGTCCGCTGCCGCGCAGCCGGTGCGGGGCGTTGCAGCCGGAGGTGCGCACGGCAGTGGCGCAGCCGTCAGCGGCAGCGTGGCAGCCGAGAGCGCTCACCCGGCAGCTGCCGGTGACGCGCTCCTGGTGCAGGCGGCCATGCCGTCCGAGCAGGGGCGCGGTGCCGGAGCGGCGCAGCCGTCGCCACAGCCGTCGCCAGTGCTGCAGGGGCCAGGGTTTGCTGCCGAGCCGGCTGCAGAGGCCACCTCCTCCGACGGTAGCGTGGGGGGGGGCGGCGGCGGCGCCGCGGTGGAGCATGTTGACAGCGGTGTGCAAGTGAACGGTCGCGTGACACCTGTGGTTACCCCCGCCCCGACGATAGCCCCTGTCGCGTGGACGCCGTCGGCGGCGCCGGGCGGTCCTGGCATGCTGGCGGCTGCACCTGCCGCGGCCGCAGATAGTGCAGCGCGTCCCAGCGCGGTGGATGAGGCGTGCCGTGCAGCGATTGCGGCGCCTGCCGCAATGCACACCGTCCATGCACCTGCTCATTGTTCTATGGCCCACCCGGCAGCCTCCGGGCCGGGCTTGCGGTCGCCGGCAGACGCTGATGAGGTGGCGCTATGGCCCGTCACGGGGTACGCAGCGCAGCACGCGCTGCATGGTGAAGTGTTGCATGCGGGGGTCGAGCGGACACCACACATCGGCGATGGCTTGGGCGCCGCAGCCGCCACGGGTCCGCAGGAGGCGTGGGCAGCCGGGCAGACAGTGGTCCCACAGCGCCTGGAGTCCGGCGGCAGGCAGGAGGCTGCCGCCGGGGCCGGGGGCCGTGAGGGTGATGAGGTGTTTCTGCTGCCGCTGCTGCAGGCACGGCGGCAGGGGGGGCTGTGGGTGAGCGCCGCGGAGATCGTCGCGTTCAACGCGCGCGCATGCGAGCGGCTGGCCATTCTGCGGCAGGAGCGCGCTGACGAGTGCGCGTTCCTGGAGGGCCTGCTCATGGAAGAGGCCGGCCGGCGCCGCGCTGCGGAGGCTGCGCTGGCACGGCTGCGGCCGCTCGGGCGTGGATTGCAGTAAATACGTGGGCGTCTGGTGATTTGGAGGGCTGGGTGTCTGGTGGGTTGTGCACAGCGAGTTTAGCGCAGTTTGGGGGGGGATCTGGGGAGAGATCTGGGGGGAGATCGCGCTGCAACAGCCGAACGAAGCTGGTGCGTACGCATGAGCAAGCGCTGGGTGTCGGCGGCCGCCGTGATGCATGGAGTCTGTGTATGCATAACGGGGCAAGTGCCACTGTGTGTTGTGGGGTGGGGGGGATGTAATTACCCACAATGACCCACAAGCGGCAAGAGTGTGACAAGCACCTGTCAGACGTAGCATCAGTTGAGCTCCGGATGTGTCACTATGCATGGGGCATGGCTGCAGGCGATGTGTGTGCAGTGGCTGGTAGTGGCTACTAGTATCTGTGGGAAGCCCCAGGGGAAGCCCCTGTGAGGTACTACTACTACCACCAAAGAGATAGATAAGCTTGCTGACAGGTATGAGTGCTGTATGCAAGCACGGTTCAAGCTGAACTTGAAACCAAGGAGTGTTAGGAGCTGATGTGTTCCTGGCCCTTGTGTATGTGACCTGTGCTTGAGCTACAGATGCACTGGGGTGAATGCTGCCACTGAGTGCAGCTGGTATCACTGGCAGGTGATTGCTGGCAGTGAAAAGTGCAGCAGCCCGCCAGTGGCCCTGTTCTGTGCCTGCACAAGCTGGCCCTACAAGCTGCTCTGTCCATGTGGAAGTGGTTGTCACAGCATCACACACCACGTGAGCCACAGGGCCTGGCAGTCAATCCTCTCAGCCACAGTCTGTCATGGAGGCTCCATTGCAGGCAAGTTCCACGCAAAGAACATGTTGCCAGGACATCTGCTGTTGATGTGATGGTGAAATCTGATGATTGCTATGCCTCTCCCCTCTCTATCGTCTCCACCACGACAGCCTCTCCTCAGCCAGACACTTCTGCCAGACACTTCTCTGCAGTGCAAGCTCATACATGTGGCATGCCAAATAAAGTGGCACTGTGAAGCATCAGGGGTGCTTCACAGTCCCACTCAGCCTCTGGGCCATGTCAACATTGGCTTGTCTCTGAAGCCCATGCTCCCATTCCCAAAGGAAGTCTTCCATATCATTCAACACAACCCTTCCACTCGTATGTTTTGTGCCACAATCCTGCAGCTGGCCAGGGCTAGTAGCTTATTGCAGGCCTACATGCAGTTGGCTGGGCATGCTGTTACCAGCAGAACACCTGGTATGTGGACGCTGGAGCTACTGTAATTGTTCATTCGTGCGTAGTGTCATGCCTCTCGCCGACGTGCCATGCCTCTCGCTCCATGCGACGTCTTCTGGTTGCAATTGCGTGCGTACATGTACTGGTAGTGAGCTGCGTGCTGACTACTGCTACTGTGGCACAGCAGCACACAAGGTAGACCGGCGAGTCGCCTCCAGATTGCGAGAATCGCGCATTGTTGGATTCGCTTAAAGCGGTTCTCTCATTGCCGTTGTTTTTGGGTCCGTTGGTGCTGGTCAACCAAAAACAGCCCATGCCCAGGCCCACGCGCCGTGCCATGGGTTGGCCCGAACACTTGGAACACCCTCATCCGGGCAGACGTCCACGCGCGTGATGTGCTTGTCGGACTCAAGCATGCATCAGCTGTCACCTGAACTGCTGTGGAGCGCTTCTCAAATTGGTACGGATGGACAACGCAAATGCTGAGAGCATGTCGGCCGGTTGCGAACCGGTTGCGAAAATTGCCACATAGGAAACTTCTACCGCAAACTTCTGACGAGGGTTTTCTAGTCTAGGCATGGGGATTCGCCAGTTGAGGCTGAGCTAGAGATCATGTCGATGCATCATGTTACAAACACTGCAGTCAACTGTGCAATCAGATCGAGCACAACAAGTGCTGCAGTGTTCAGGTGGCAGCCGCCAATGCCGCCCCCGGTATTAATATTAATGCCATCATAGCAAAATGATGCTGAAGTCTGCAGATAGATATACTAAACCAAACCCTGCGATGAGCGAAATGCATCCAGGCTTGCCATGCTTAGGAGCTGGAAGGTGTCCATTGCATCTGTTCACGTACAGATCAATCCCATGCACGATTCATCAATGCCATGCCTGCGACGCCGGTTGTTGGAGGCAGTTGATGTGTTTGTTGTGTGTTCCACAACAGAAACTTGTGCCTCGGCTTGGCCAGAACCCTTTATGCCCAAGTGGGTGTCAATCATTGTGCCCAACAAGATGATAAGCTCTTGCAGACATGCCAGCCTTGCAAGGCAGCAACCAGGGCCACCCACTGAAAATTTGAAGATCACAAAGCACATGGCAGTTGGGCTTGCAATGCCAACCACCAGGGGCCTATGTGAAGACGCTGACACCTGCAGTTGCTGAGTGGATTTCCAGGGAGCTGTACATGTTGCAGCACAGCAGCCCCCACCAGTGTTGCTGGTGGGTGGTCACTTGCAAGCAGCCCAGTCATGGAAAGCAAGCCAACCAACGGGGCTGGAGCTGAGTACTCAATGATTGAGCTGTCGTCTACTGCCTCCCACACTGGCCCACAATGGTGATGCCCACAGCAGTGATCATGGCTGTGGTTGCTGTGTCGTGAGGCACACTTGCTGGAGAAGTGTGGCAACAGACACACCGCAGTGCGGGTTTGGGAGTATACAACAAATGATTTTCGTGCAAACTACAACACAAGATAGCCCTCAATGTGAGGACTCTGAATGTTTGAACCATACAGGGCCGCGGTTTCCTGCTGTACTGCCTTCTGTGCCCCTCTATGGCAGGGCAAGCCTCCAGTCCATATGCTATGGATATGCCCAATTCCATTTCTGTAGTCTCATGCATTGGTGAGCTCGTCTAGTCATTCATTTGTCCCAACTCCTGCAATTGATGGTGAGGATAAGGGCAATCAAGGATAAGAGCAATGGCTCTTGCTAGTCAAAGGCTCACCACCCGCGGGCGCTTGTGCCTGAAGCTTCTACAGGCAGTCATGAGGAGACATGACGGCATGAGGCAAGGAGCTGTAAGGCTCCTGCGTCACACACTGCCTTCTGGGGTTTATTGGGCCGCCTATTCCCTGGACCTGCTCTGTTCAGGCCAGTTGGACCAGTTTGACCACTGTGCAGTTCGACTCATCTGTTACCTTGTGGATCTCGACTCCATAATGAGGCCTTGAATGTGTGTTCGTGTTCGGGCGTTGCGGTGAACATCCTGCCTTGACTGTGTTTGTTTGCCGGCAATCATGGTGGCTGTGGGACAGGCCTGGGACAGCAGCCTGGGAGGCTATCCTTGCATGCATGGATGGCGCAACAATTAATGCCAGGAAAACAACCCGGCAATGATGACGTTCAACGGCCACCGCTCGGAGACAGCTTTAAACAAAGCAGCTCTCTTCTCCTGCATCGAGCGCCCAAGGGTGAGCGCACTCAGTGGCTACAAGGGCGGGTGGAGTTCATATCTGTGGAGACCTTTCATAACTACTATGTCAGGGCAGATCGAACGTCTGCTTTCGTGCCGGGCTATGCTGTAAACGAACCAACCTCGACGCGTTCATTGATGACTCAAGATCTGCAATGCTGGTGCCGCAGTGTAAAGCACTTCTTCAAGAGTGTCGCACGCGCACGGGCACTTCGACTGTGCGAAGGCCGGCCGCAGCTGAGCGTGGCCGTGCACCAACTGAGTGAGGCCGCAGGGCTGTATACGTAATGCTTCTGTTGGCACCGTCCTGGCCTCAGTGAAGTCCTGCCGACGCGTCGACGGCTCCAGTGCTGCGCTGGTTGTCGGGTTCAAGGGCATTCGAAATCTCCCTCGCGAGTCGAACTTCCCGCAACCTCGTGTTGTGTGTTGCCGCGCCTGCGGCGTGCCAAAGTTCCGTGCACACGATAGCGGGTCCCCTCAGACAGACAGTGTCACAGTGCACACGATATCGATCTCGTATGTAAGCGCGAATTTATCCGCGAGGATTCATATCATCAGAAACATTATTAGCGCGCATCACGTACGTGACACCGCCGATCCATGCATGCAGCGATCAAGGCATATGCAGAGGCATATCCATGCATTGCACCACCCCCCCCTAGCCAGCCCTGTGCCCGCCACCTATGTGACAAACGGTGCCATTGGCCCTCTCCTTATCAGCGTGGATGCCACAGTTTGGCTGCTGTGCAGTGCCTTGCTGAAGTCCACACCCATTCAAGCACAACATGCATACAACAACTGTAGTAAGAGCCTGTGGGGAGGCAAAACATCCATACAGCCATGAACAGTCTGCGATGGTACTAGCCCCAGTGTAACTCCTGATGCCATGGCAACGGCCGACTGGTACAGTACTTGCATATGCAGCTGTGCACAACTCAAGGCATGCAGGTTGACACAGTGTGTTGTGTGCAGTGCATTGGCATTGGCATTCATGCATGCATGTGCCGGGACATGCCACAGAATTTTAACACATTTTGTTTTGCCCTGCATTGCAAGCTTCGCATGTCTTACTGAAGACCATGATCCAGAATGAGGCCAGGATCTCACTTGTGCACACACAAGTGGTTTACCCCCTTGGCCCGTGGTCCCGGTTATCCGGAGATGTCAAGGTCCTTGTAGGATGTGGTGAGGAAGTGTCACATTTACATTTATTTTTATTCTTACACACTGCGACGGCACCAGTAGATGTGGCACCAGCATGCATCCAGGTCGAAGCAACATGTGTCGATGTCGGGAAGCCTCCTGCGGGGCCGAGACCCAGGCTGGCGTAGGGCGTGGTGTCGCTCATTACACGCGTGGACCAGCCTGCCTTGCCTTGACGGGCGTGTGATCTCGTACGAGCTGATCGTTCCTGCGCGCTCCAAACATGCATGCAGCACGAGCTTGTTGACAGGTTCCTGCCTGGGTCGACCGTTTGAAGAGTGTGGCATGTTTACCAGTGAATCCTTCCAGTGTCTCAGTACTACACGTGGTAGGCGTAGAGGTCACAGAAGTAATGGTATGATGACAGTATCAAGCGTTGGCCGATGTGAAGGTCGACAGTGTTGCGGTGGCGTTGTTCTGGACCTTGTGAGGATGCATGTGCGCCAGCCCTCCGCTGCACCGATCAAGTTCTCACCACCACCGCGTTGATGTGCGGTCGATGGCGCGTGGATAGTTTGATCAGTCGTCAAATTCATCGCCAGGGTGAGAAACTTATAGTCTGATCGAAATGCATACGTTCGATCCAACACACGTTCCATGTGTGACCAACATAGCGGCAAATTACCCGGGTGCATGTCATTTTCACATCGAGCAGCGCGCCGGCGGCAAGCCGTAGGGCAATTGTATGTCACCGCGCAAAAATTATGCATGCATGAGGGCTCCCTACGCTGTTGATGTACGGCCCGCAACCGCATGATAAGACGAATGTGCAGACAAATTTCACGGAACACCATCATGCCACTGAGGCTGCATCATTTACAGGGCAACTTTGTGGCGCCTGAGGCCCCAGACACAGCCGCAACTCCAAATTGGTGTAGGCCATGGTACATGCCCCGCCTGCCCAGCTAGCCTGCCCAGCTACCCTGTGGCAAGGAAGCTTCAAGCCAGGGAGGCACTCCGGAGTTGCTGCTCACAGGGGGTTGGCCGTTGCCTGCACTTCATCTTCTTGACACTGTGAGGACATGTGGTGACACCCGAGCATCCCTGACAGGCTGCCTCCCTGCCAGGGTGAGCATGCAACTGGACTGAGCCCTGCCTGTCCACTCTCATCCACCTGGCTAAGAACATTGCTCAGCTTGAAACATCTCTTGCCAGACTAGGCTGTTGCTGCATGTGGCAGACTGGATGCTGCCCAGCCACCTCTGCCCTGCCAGGAGATCTCTAGAGCTGCCCTGTTTCATGTATATGTATGTCACTTTTTGGCCCCCTCAGTTCTTGGTGCACCCTCTGTTCCTTGTCCATGCCCGCATTCCTCCTGCTCCTGCTGTGAACCTGAAATACTCCACCACAGATTGTCACAGAGACCCGGGTGGAGAGGGCAGCAGTGAGGCTGTGGGAGTGAGGCGCACCTGGGGTGGGAATGCAAAACTCTTAACATGAATGCATGCCAGTGCCACACTCGTGGTGGGAACGGAGAGCTCGCAGTCGCAGTCACACTCCTGTTGCCATTCACACACCAGGCTGCTGGCACTTCCTAAACTCCCAAGTATGGCTGTGCCACAAGCGAACCTCACGTCCATGCAACGGCGAATCGGATCACGACTTGCTGCAAGCCAGGGTGTTCAGAGCGAATGAGGCAGTCACCAGCAAATCAAGCAGAGGAGGCCGGAAGGTGCACCTGTGAACACCTGGCAACACCTGTGAACACCTGCAAGGGGCCCCTGGCCACAGGTGTCAATGTCCTTATGCATGCGGCGATGTAATCATACATACATACAGGTGCTGATTCGAGACCTGTACGCTGTGGCGTGATGCACCTGTGACCGTGATGCACCTGTGACCGTGATGCACCTGTGACCGTGCCCTTCGATGTAATTACAGGTGCTGCCTGCACACCAGCCGGCCAGGCACGTCATCACCATGCATGCGCGTCATCACCATGCATGCACCACCCTCCCAGCAGCAGCATCTCTGGAATGTGTTGAGCACGCAGAGTAACACAGGTCCGGCGTGGCTCAGGGGGCCATGGCGAGGGCGGAAGGAATCGTTCTGACACGTGGAGTGTGTTTCAGACAGGCATCCCGACCGCGTACACCGCGGTTGCCCTGGTAGCAGGCTCAGACGTGGAGGAAGTGTACAGCTTCGGCCGACGTGGTGGACGTGGTGTTCCGCCTCTGGTGGTCTGCCTCTGCCCATCCCTGTGTGATGTAGATGTAAATATGTGATGCCTTGATCATTCCACCTGATACCCGTCGAAATTAGACACAATTAGACACTATTGCGTGGGTTTATTCAGTTTGATTTATTCAGTTTCACCCAAATTTTATGTATGCAGTGTCCCTCTGATCATTTATTCATTCATTCCCAGCCACTCTCACAGCCTTGTGGGAACTCCCCAAGCCTGAGAGAGCACTTTCAAAGGCACAGCACAGCACGTGCCACAGCACTTCCCACTGTGCACTGCCTTGCCCATGCATATCCCTCCCAATGAACCCAGAGCGCCACACCCAGCGCCAGTCCCGGCCGCGCCGGGGGTGCAGCGGCGATGACAACCGGCACCGCACCGTCATCATACCTGGCACAACTGTGTGTGAGCCCCTGTGCAGTTGTGAGGCCATGCGGTCCCCGACATCCTCACCGTTCTCAGCGGCGCACATCACACAGCACAGCACGGCGCAGCACGGCGGCAGGTGGGTTCCCCCAACGGCAGGCTCCGCAGGTAACTCGCTGCAGACTGGCCGGGGGCGAGCATTGCAACATGTCCCCATGGGCAGACGCGATGCGATGCGCGCAGAGTCAGAGTAACACAGGTCCGTGCACATTCATTGGTACTTACATCGGGGCAGTGGGACCCATACGGTGGAGCATCAGCGCTGCCTGGCACCGGGGTACACGACTTCAACGCAATCCCAAGACCATAGATTTGTTGGCTGGAATGTCTGCGCTATTGGATATTGGACACCGGGTGCAGCACCGGTGCTGCTGTGGTGCTGTACAGCTGGCGTTGCAGCAGATTGCAGATGGCAGCAGTGGCTCATGCCTGTTGTTTGCCTGTTGTTCACCCAAGGGGGGCCTGTGGGATGGACCCGAGTCTGGTCGCACTCTTGTTCTGATTCGTGATGACCAATGTCATTTTATATCCTTTTTTTGTGGTGTGTGTACTCGTGTGTGAGCCCTGTGATCAGCTGGTACATCACTCGTGTCAAGCTTTCCACACACAGATCATGACTGCTGGAACATTTGGGAGGGCAAGATGCCCCAACATACTGTGCTCTGGTAGCTGTTGGGCCAGGCTACTGCCCACCTTGTAGTTACAAAAGAGTCAACAGGCGTACCCACCAAGTGGAGCAATGCAAGGAATCACGCAGAAGCAATTTGGACACATCCCACGTGCTCCCCTCGTGGGCAGGCGGTCAGGGCCACTGTGGCCGGTGGTGCCGCCTCTATACCAGCTGGAGACGAGCGTGTCTCGCCTATATAACGCCATGCGTCAGTGGATGGCCACAGCACTGCCCAGCACGCGCGACGCCACGCCAGGTCGCTCAGAGCGGAAATTGGCCCGTGGACGCCCAAGCGAATGCGCAAATGCATTGCTTGAGACGGTTGGTGCTCGCACGTGCCGGCACGCCGAGCGGTTGGGTACTGTTACACTCCTGTGCAGGAGGAGTGCAGCTGGGGTGATTTTCGTTGACACCCTCGGCGCCCCGCGACGGAACGAATCCACGGGCAGCTCGGCATGGCTTCCCTTCGTACCGACGACTCGGACCTCGGGAACGAGAACGTGACAGGCTGAGGGCTCCGCTCGAGCGGTGGCGCGCGGTACGGCCAGCGTCGCGCCCCGGGGACAGCCTCAAGTGCGGCAATGAAGTGGATGTCCGGCTGGATGATGTGGGCATGCGTGCTGTGGCAGTGCGCTGGCGTGTGGTGGCTATCGATCCACTGTACAGCCCCTGGACGGCCTAATCGTTTCAAGGGTCAAACGCCGCTGTGGCGGTCGAAACCTTCCACAAGACACAACGACCCTCATGTCGCACGAGCTGCTGCGTCAGAAACCCAGACGGAGGCCTCGCTGCGGGGCGAACGCTGGAGAGGCCTCCTGCTGCCGCGCGTCTACAGGGACGTCTGCATCTTGTGGTGGGTTAGGCATGAGCACTGTGGGTCTTGGGGCGTCAGTAACAGCGTTGCAAGTTGCTGGCGCCACGCAGCTGGCCAGTCGAAGCGGCATCACACTATGCCGCATCGCATCGCGAGCTGACACGTGTGCGGTTCACCTTTGACAGGCATGCCACATCATCGGAGCGTCAAATTTGCATAACCCCGACGAATGCAACGAGCCGATGCACTAAGCGGCTGTTAATGCTATGCGTCACTGCATGCATTCTCCTGGGAAGTGGTCACGCCTGCGCTTGCGCGCTGTTCCCTTACGGCCTGCCCCGCGAAACCAGCGGATGCTGAGTGTCAGCCTTGCTGCGTGCGGCACAGTGTCGAGCTGGGCTGCGTTGTGGCCGGGCGGCTTCGCCTGTTCGCGATGCCATGAAGCCGTGAGGCGTGGCCGCACGGTATGCATCATGGTCACCCTGCGCTGCAGGCAGTCCCGCGCTCTGCATGGATCCCCTGTGAGATGAGGCTTATGTAAGAATAGGATACTGTTTGCACGCAGGGCATGCAGAGCAGGCAGTATGCATGCCCTGACGCAAACGTCAGTTGCGCACGCATGTTGCCCGCAGTAATCAGAGGCGAGGCACAGCGCTAGGCGTGACAGTTCTAGACATAGTTTTGCTGTTCGTGCCGATCCCAGGGAATGTCCCCTCTGGAGCATCGACCGCATAGAGTACACAAACCATTTTCAAGAATCATTTTGAGTTGCATTAGTAGTAACCGGCTGTCAGCAGTCCGTGGCGTCCGCGCTGCATGACCGCGGGGGTATGAAAAATTCTCATGTGCATGGACGGCCAATCAACAGTAATTCCAGAGTGCACGAACACAACAGAATCATTACCATGCACGAAAAAAAATGTGTCACTTTCGCTTGCGTGCTTATGTGTGACTGCGGCGTCGCTCACACGTGCCGGGAACCTGTGTGCGTGCATGTGCAACAGTACGAAGCCCTCTCTCATCAACGAGCGTTTGCTACATAGGCGGAACAGTGCCTGCACATGCTCAGTTGTCAGCACTAGGTGAAGTGTTGATAAATCCCGGCTACAGGTTGCACATGCCTTGCTCAGCCTGTGTTCGTTCAACTCGCTGCGTCGACGTTATGGCACCAGGAAAAAAGTTTATGGACCAGGACTCAAAGGTCCGTTGTCTCCCCTTGGCTGATTTTTGTTGTTGACATTGAATCTGTCGAGCTGTCCCTGGCACATTGGCCTCATGGGCCGGTTTTGTCGCGCTGCGCACTATCCCGTCGCGTTCAAGCCTTTTGTCTGCCTTGAAGCACACAACCTGACACACCGCAATGTATACGGGGTACATGCAAGCTTCAGTGTAAACTCGGATGTTTTGTATGTCATACACAGCTGCCAATGAAGTCTATAGTGCGGGCTGGGTATTTGCTCATGCCCGTGTGAGGCAATTTCGCACTCCAGCCGATGCACATTTGGAGGCCATACCTCCCTATTGGGCAGTGCCAGGGGCGAAATGAAGAAATTTCATGTGTTTTTAGGGCACTGGACTCCGGATGTATCACGACAAGGCTGTTTTGAGTCATAGGAGTCGTGCGTCCCGTTCCCAGCTCGGTATTGCGTGCGTGAATGATGCCCAGAACAGGTCATCGTGAGTATGTGTCGGCTGTAGTGTGAGCATTTTGTGTATGAAGCCGTGCAGCGTCCTCGAGTGTGGCTTGGCAATCGTGGGGCACGGAAGTTCAAGGCGTTTTTAATGCCGGCTGAACGTCTGCCTGCACGCCACCGTGAAACATCTTGTCATCAAGTTTAATCACATGTATTTGTAGACGCTGGAATGGACCACGACTCGGTGCCAGTCCTCAGTGCTTCAACGAGAAGAATGAGGTCGGGAGCTCCAGAAGAACAGGCACCGCCCGCGAAGAAAACGCGTGCCACTGCAGGCCAGGCAAGGTCACACCCGTCCCCAAGTGCAGATGTGCAGCCTGACACGCTAGTTGACTCCATGCGCGCTTGCATGCCCAGGCTACACCAGGGCGCAGGAGCCGTCACCAACAGCGTTACATCCGATGATCATGTCCCAGATATGTTTGCGTCGTCATCAGAAACATCGTATTCCTCTCAAAGTGATCAAGGTGGATGTGTCGAGGGCGTTGGGGAGCGTAACCCGTCACAGCTCGAGGAGTTCAAGTGGCTGAAACGGCGACTGGGCAATCTGATGGCGCAACAGGCAAAGCTCGTACAACGGCGAACAGTACTCAGGAAGGTGAGTGCAATCTCACCATGGCCGTGCGTCCGTTGCCAAGTCAGTCTTGGAGAGTCGCATGTCCACCTTTCCTCACATGCCATGAATGCATATGCCATGTAAGCAGGCCTGAATCTCGCAGTGCGACGCGGTGCATAGGTGACGTTCGTGGCTGTGCTCAGCGAGCGCTCCCAGGGCAACAACAGCGCGGTCCCTCACGGCATCCACATCATCGTGATTCCACAACTTGCCTGCTCCCTCCAGGCTGCACAAATATCCACATCCCCCGCGGCTAGTACCACATGCATACCACCTGCCAATTAGGTAGGCCAATTAGGTAGCCCCTATTCTACCCCAGCACATGGCAGAGGCAGCTTTCCCGGTGTTTACATGTGGATCACGGGTGTGCAGGAGTACGAGATGGCACAGAGTGCTGCCATGGCAGCATCGCCGGCGGCAACAGTGTATGCCCACGCCGCCGCCGCCACCTTCTCCAGCCCCTCTGACAGTCTGCACGCCACATGGGCCCACCCTCAGCTGCAGCAGCCCCCTCGCTCCAGCCTGCAGCTGCAGCCGTGCAGCCCGCCGGCCTTCCCCACTCACCACCCCACCCTGTACACCGCCCAAGCCACGATGAGGGAACACCCTTCAGTGTACATGCAGTAGCGCCACCCCGCTGTAGGAGGCCCTCGCATGTCAGCCATGCATTCAACTATACAGAAGCACAGCAGACGCTGTGGGTTTGTACACAAGCATGCGTGCGTGTGCGCTGCTCTTTATACATGACACACGACATGGTGCCGCTTGCGCGGCCGCGCGCGGCGGCACGTCCGAGCGGCCGCAGGTCTGTAGATGCCGTCGTACCGGCACAGGTCCCTCCCCCCCGCCATGCTCCTCCCCGTCTGCTGGAGAGATGCAGCATCTGACTCACCGGAGAAAGCTCCGGGTTGATTGTGTACATACTAGGATTTGACTGGCCTATGCGCTTTTTGGGGGTGAGCTTGAGAACGGGCGCCGCAGGAGGCCGCGGAGGCGCGTTGTGGGAATGGAACACAGGAGTTTGAAGCGAGTACAGGGCTTTGAAACTCTTCAGTACACGAGATGTACATACTTTCGTTGGGCCCCGGTGATTGTGGGCGGTGGTATTCATGGTATTCATGGTGTGTATGTTGCTATATTCTATTCAGTGGAAAATGGGCAAGTGTTTGTGTAACAGTGACCCAATCGCGACCCATGTTCCTGGTACTAGCGCCGCGGTTACTGCGGCGACTGCGTACATGTGCTGCAGCACAGCCAGCATTATACTGCTGCGTTCCCGACGCCGTCAAGGCTTGGCACGGGCGGTAGCATTGCACGGGAACAACACGGTGCTTGCAGTCCTCGGTTGTTGGCGGCCCTGGTGTGTCGTTTCGAGCCAGAAGGTGGACCTGTGTTGCTACTGGACAAGCGTCGGTGTCGGCTGCGGGTCACAGCTGCCGCAGCATGCGGTGCCATGCACACGCCTCAACCCGTGCAGCTACACGGCCTGTATTTGCTCTGCCTGCCCTGTCATCGCTACTGCGTGGCCACACCTACCTCTTCCCCAGTTACATTCTCCCAGGTCTCTCACTGCATCCACACTGTGCTGTGACCATTTCGCTTACATGCATTAGGACTATCCCGTTAAGGCGTGCCTAGCTGCAGCGCTGGGTGTGAAACTGCGTATCCACGGTTAATAAGTGCTAGAGACTTCGGACTTCATCTTGGTATAACGCATAATATCAACACGATCCGTTTCATGTGCACCGGATACAGATGCGGATGCCAGAAGGCACGACACTCCTGCCGCAGCACTCGCACTGCCCCGGCCACCAAGGCAGTCTCTGCGCAGCCGCCACAGCGTCATGGCCACCATCTGAGCAGCTGCCGATCTGCCCCGGCCGCCGCAGCCCCTCCCAGCACGGCTTGTCCTTCGCATGCCGGGCCAGGCAACCCCCCCCAGTGCAGCGGCCTCGCCGCCCGCCACAGCGTTCTGGGGTATCATGGTGGCCTCTGCAGCATGCCGTGATCGTCTCTGGTGCTGTGCAGTAGCAGCAGCGGCGTGGCGCACCCGAGAGATGCAGCCAGCGAGCACCCGTCGCTCGTTGGCCATGTGCTCTCGATGCCTGCGCACCGGCATCGGCTGCACCGCGCAGAGGTGTGTGGCCGCATGCAAGTCCTCGGCAAGCAGTACCTGCACGCGCTGCTGAGGCCTGTCAGCATGTGGGGGAGGCACACACGCATGAGCACCGGCAGCAGACGGCCCTGGCGGTGCGGCCTGCAGCATGCCAGTCACGGCAGACCCCTGCACGCTCCGCTGCCTCAGCTGTAGTGGGCCGCAGGCGCGGGCCGCTGGTGAAACTGCAACAGCTACAGCCACCCAGGCATGCTGTGGATGAGGCCGTACCACGCCGGAGCGCGCAGCGGCCGCACTCCCCCATGCTGCGCATGCCGCATGGCGCTGCGTGCCGGAGGGGAGGAGATCTTGGGGTGAGTCAGACCGGAAACGCCACAGAGACATCGCCAGGGGGTGCAAAACAAGGCTGTGCTGTGTGCTGGTGGAGTGCAGCAAGGTGGTGTGCCTGGCCTCATGGCAGCGGGAGTGACTGCAAGCGCAGGTGGGCAGCAGGAGTTGACAGGAGGCCTGCATTGCACAGTGCTGTGGGGCTGGGACTGTCTGCCGGGCCACATGTGCAAAGATGGATCCGATGCCTGGGGCCCAGGTGTGCGCGTGCATGGGGCGTGCAACACCGGTAGCCACTCTCTCTGGCTGGGGCTGCCCCTGTCCTCCTGAGGTGCTGTGACGTGGGGCTCATGGGATGCAGACCTGTGGGAGAGGCGAGGCGAGGGGCATGGTGGGCCTGGTGTCTTGTGAAGTTAGTGAAATTGTTGGTGATGACCCAGCTGCATGACTAAAAAAGGAGTTCATGTCTCAGGACTCCATGCACCCCTGCTACACAGGATTGCCTTGCCTTACTAGACCACCCCAGCAGCCCCACCTGCATGCACTCATGGCTCTCATCATTTGTCAATCACCAACGGCTGCACACTCTGCCAAGAGGACATCACGCCACAGGGCTGCTCCACTTCACTGAGTGACTCAGGGTGACTGACTGGCTGTGACCCGAGGCAGCATAGCATGTGCAATCACCCAAGAATGTGCAATCCCAGGCGCCTGCTGCCATGTGTCACATGTGTAATGGTGCTGCACCCTTATCTGCCCCCGTCTGCCCCAGGAGCACCAAACTTTGTTCTGATTACACATACACCCGGTGTCCCTGTTATCCTGATACTCCAGGTCAGCTGGCTGTGTGCTGGGAGCAGCAGTGAAGTTTGGTGTGTGATCGAATCGGATGGGCACTGTGCACCCTTGAGGGACATGCAGCAGGGATTGCAGGGGACACAGCAAGGTCCTCTCCTGCATGCCCGGAGACCATAGGACACATTGCAGGGGACACAGCATGCTCTCTGGGCGTGCAGGTGCTCTCTTAACTGGTGCTTGTCTGCACTGGGGGCCGCCTATAGCCTGTGCATGTCCATGTCCGACAGCAGCTTCTCCAGCTCCCCCAGGGCTGCCTACTCAGTCACCTCAATTTCCAGGGCTGAGGACCCACCAGATCCCCAGAAAAGCTGAATAATCTGACATATGTATCCCCAGTGCCACAAGCTGGCACCTCTCCCAGTGCAAGTTCGCATGGCACATGCCATGGCATATATCACCAGGGAAGTGCAAAACTCATCATGCCAACCTGGGCCAAGCAAACACCCCAGCACCAGTGAGATGACTGTGAAAGCTGTTAGTAAATACTGTGGTGGTGTGTCCGGGTTGATGCATGATTTCACCCTGTGCCAGTTTGATGGCATGAAGTCCATGTGTATGTTTGGCTGGCAGCCTCCTGGGCCCTGCATGCTCCCACAGCATGCACATCACTCATCTGCCTGTGGATGCCACCTGTGGCTGCTTGCCGGTCGCCTCTGAATGTGCCCTGGAAAGCTGCACCTGAGGTAAGAGCATGGAAAATAGTGCTCTTGAATAGCAGGGGATGGGAGCAGCCAGGAAAGGTGTGAGAGCACATGGGTCAGTGGGTGGGTAGGGTGGCCATGCATGCTGGCCACATGTCTAGGGTGCTCATTACTGTATCTTCAAATATGAGGTGAAGAACATGCACGTGGATGCTGCTGGTTACAGACTGAGTGGGCAGATCGTGACTTGGTTCGGCCTTGCCAAAGGGCCTCATGAGAGTCTAGGGTGCTCATTAGTGAACAGGTGTAATCACATGTATATATTTGTTCACATGCATGTGTGAGCTGTTCAAGGGATTTGAGAGTATTTTGTAGGTGGCATCAAGATGCTGGTGCCTGTCTGTGGTACTAGGAGTGATCCCAACCAACTAGGACCAAGATGTGAATGCCTCTGTGTTCCCGCTGCTGATGCATTTAGATTCATGTGTGTGCGAATGAGGATAGCTGTGCAGTGAGGATGACACAGAACAGCCAGAGATAAATGCCAAAAATATGTTAAAATTTTGCGCACACAACGGGCACCACACATATGGGGGGGCATGACACATCCGGGCAGACCGTACAGGCATCGGCCAACAAAAAAACTCGCAGGAGATCCACCTTGATCCATGGCAAGGCTGGGTGGTGCAGGCCACAACAAAGAGCACACAGCAGCTGAAGGCAGCATGACAGGTGCATCACACAACAGGTCTCTGGAATCAGACCACCCTATCACACATCCTCTGCATACGTCCCTCCTGGACACTCCGACGGTTCGAAACTAGTCCCTGCAATCTATGCAACGTGCACCTGTGGGGCTGTATGTATGTATGACCGTATCCATAAGGACATTGACACCTGTGGCTGCTGTGGCGTGCAGGCGGCTGCACAGAATGCAACTGGCCCCAGACATGAGGCACTAGAAACTGTTGGCAGGGTTGGTTGCCCTCATCTGGGCTGTGGCTGATGGGCCTACAGAGGTTGTCCTGCGCAGACGATCATCCGATCATCCGGTCGAGACACCCGTTTCAGGTTTGACTCTTGGGGCCAAACTGGTGCCTCAGCAGCCCAATGCTGAGGGCAGCCAGGATGTAAACCAGGAGCAAGGTCATCTTAGCTCAGGGAATCTGAGGTCCAGCTGTTGTTATTTAAGATGATGTGGCATGCTTATGCAAGGATAATACATACACATGTGCTTAAAACCAGTGGTTCATGGTTCATGACGAGTTGTGAGTGGGCAGTATGGCAGGTGCTGCCAGGACCTGGTGGTGGTGGTCATCCTTGACCATTCATAACAGTTCCAGCACATAACAAGGCCCTGCCAACGTATGAAATTAATGTTTCAGACAGGTGTTTTAAGTATCTGATGGAACTCAAGTTTGGCTGCAAGTGCAGCATGCATCATCCCCAAGTAATCAGCAACTGCCAGATTTGGGTGGGGCTGATGAGGGGTGAGCATATGAACAAACTTTGGCAGGTTTGTAACAGTGCACACCCACGAAACTCTGTCATTTATGTAAAAAATCATAGACACTAACCACAAATTTCCACAAGTGGAGTCAGTGCAAGCAGGATACAAAGGTGGTCATACACCTCCAGTGCACTACAGTCGTCTGCAGTTGTGATTGTGAGTACCTGCTTGCACATGCTGTTGGTCACCTCGTCCCATTGTTGCAGGCGCATGATCAAGATACAGGAGCCGCTTCGACACCACCGACTGACTGCGAGTGGTCACAGCTTGTGCAATTGGTCACGAGTCACGATCACACGCCAAGGCCCAGCAGCGAGGACACAGCCACAGCCACGATGACACACTGTTTGTCTTATTAACAGTGCCGTATGTCACGGGCTGGGAATCATGAAGCTGCATATAGTTTCAGCACATGCAGGCACTCAGGATGCTGCAGCACTCAGCGCTTGTGATGTAGCACCCAGGAAGTCTACCAGACAACATACACCCAACAGTAGGTGCAGCTCCTCGCGGTTGCAGGGGCAGGGAGATGTAAAGGGAGTGGTAGGCGTAGTGACCGATGCCCGCCTAGACGGTGTCCGCATCGTTTGGTGGAGGGTCTGGAGTTGTGTATCTTTTTTTTGCGGCCTGTGCCCGATGCCATGGCATGCTCGCCCACAATTGCTGCCTCGTTGTTTGGCTACCCATGACATGGCATGCCTTGGCCGGGCGCCACCCCCTCCCTCCGGTGACGTGCATGCTGCCGCACTGTGAAGGCCTGCACTCTGATCGCAGCGCATGCATGCAGCAGCCACTGGCCCAGAGATCCTCAGGCGCCAGGAACAGTGGGGTTTGGGATGGTGCAGTCATCCTCAGCACCCCACGCATGATCGATCAGTTACCATCAGTGATCAGGCATCCCACACGCTCCATCACGAGGGGTGCCGAGGGCACCGCCACCACAACACGAGACGTAGAGACAGACCCCCGTGGCGCTCACGGCACCGCAGGTGCAGTAGCTGGGCGAACGGGTGCAGGCGTACGGGTACACAGCACGGCGGGCAGCGCGGCGGGCACAGGGGGTGAACGCCTCTGACCGGACGGCCACAGCAGGTGCTCTGCGATGGTGAGTGCACGGAGCCGGGCCTGCCGTGTGGACCGGCGGCAGCGTGCCACGCGGCCGCTGGGCAGCGTATCACACGTACCACCCGCCTGCAGCCACTGCTCATGCCGCCACACCTCTCCACGGTCCTGCCAACGCTGTCACCTCGGCGAGTGTGCTCTCCCCGCCCTGCGGCGTGCGCCGGGGGGCTGCAGCCGATGCGCACTCGCGTCGGACACCCGATCTGCTTCGACTCGATCTGGCTGCAGCTACTGCACGTGCATTTGCGCGGGCGTCTACACGGGTGGCGCGCAAGTGCCAGACACGGAACGCTGCAGGGGCGCCTCGCAGCGACCTAGCGTACTGAAGGGGAGCGCAGGCGGGGGGGGTGCCCTAGTCGCACACATGCTCCCAGAGCGTGGCATGGCCGGTGCCCCGACTGACCTCTGCTCCGCAGCGCACACCACATCGCAGCCGTAGCGGTCGCCGCCCGGAGGCCGCCACTGCAGCACACACCACCAGTGTGGCGGGGAATGTGGCGGCCAGCCTGAACGCCGTGGGAGCGCTGGCCGGGGCCTGGCAGTGGGGGCGGGCTGCCGCATGCGCATGTGTACGTGCCGGCCGGCTGGCGTACGGCGCAGACTGCTGCGGGCATGCATGGCACTTGCGCGGCGGGTGATTAGTTCCCGGTCGGGGGCAGTGACAGGGGCTGGGGTGGAGGAGTTGGAGGGGGCAGTGGGCTGGCAGGGGGCCGGCAGGGGGCCTGCGGCCATGCATGCCCCGTGACCGTAGAGGTCATGCTTGCGGTGGTGTGCATGCGGGTCATGCGCGGGCATGCCTGTTTCGTAGCGGCCTGGTTTGTGGCTTGGTGTGCAGGGAGGCTGGCCCACAATGCGACCGGAGCGCAGCGGTGCTGTCACCAGGTGGGGCCCGGGTGCCGGTGGCGATGCCCAGTGATGCGGCGCTCAGAAGGACCGAGCGAGGCTACAACTGTGGACGTGCTCAGCAGCTGAAACGGCAAGGTGGACGCGCTGGGATTGCGAGGAGCGGGCAGGGCGGATTGCTGGGGTCGGCGGGGCGCACAGTTGGGGTGGCTTCCTGTGCTACGAATGCTGCTGGCCATCTTGGGCTAGGGCGCTGCTGGGCTGTTGGCCTTCAGGACCCGGCCGCACTTCGAGGACAGGCTGCCCATCAGGGCGGCTTCTGCAAACAGGATCCCACGATGAGTTACTGATGGTTACTCAGACAACAAATGCTGCTGCCGGGGGCAACGCAGGTGCAGGCAGTCAGTGGGGGAAAGCTGCTGCTTGGCCATCGTTCCGAGGCAGGCCAAGCTTGCGATGAAAGTGAAAAAGTGCTCGGAACCGAGGACTTACTTGAGTTTACGATCGGATGTGTCAATGCTTGTCGTGAGGTTTCAGCAAAATTCGATGCCAAGTCCAATGCTGCATGTCGTGCTCTGCGGGATCTTGACCTGCAATGTTGAGTTCCAAGGTACTTAGCTGCCTCGGCATGTATTTGCCGTTTATAACACGTCGGGTCACATCTTGCTGTCAGAGGCACAAAAGGACGCACCAAGAGCGGGCAGTTGCCTGTGGCAGTGCAGCGAACGCCCATGGTAGCTGCGTGGTCATACCATACGATTCGAAGCTGACAGACTTGACAACGTTGAATAAGAATAAATCAAGTTGCCTCTGCCATCGCACCGCACTTCTTGCCAACCGCCTGTGTTAACGATCTCACTCGAGGTGCCATGCAGGCAGACACAGGCGATCTACCATGTCAGCAACTAATAATACTAAGGTGGCCGTACATAGGCAGGCTTGCAAATGCCCGTGTGCGAAGAGATCGTTGGCGAAACAGTGTACCGTCTTGCGACTGTTTTCTGCCCGGTGGGCACAGGTCTGGGATCTGCTTCAACGGAAGGTTCGTCATGGCTGGTCCGTTGATCATGCGTTAATGTCGAACAAGGCAACGGACCTGAACATGCGACATCGAGTTCTGCTGGTGTCATGGGAATTCGAGTCCATGCACGGTGGTACATCTACGCTGCAGCGTGTGAACGGCTTGTCTCTAACAAGCATCCGGCATGGTTACCATGAGATACGCTCAACGGCTTTCTGTACAAAATTGCTCGCGTGGTGACCACGGGAGCTGCATCTCTGCGGAGGAGACCGGTCAACAGCATTAGCAGTTGACCTGACACAGCCTTGTGACGGGCTGTTCCATTGCAGCCAGATGACCTAGGCACAAACAAATAGCGCCTTCCAACTGCGGAACGCACACTGTCTGCACTCGTCCTTGTCCAGCAACTCTGTGCAGGTTACCTGTGATTGCCGCATCTGCATGGCCCCTTCAATCAAGTTCTCACATCCTCACATTACAGCCTCACTCTGCCTGCAACGAGCACCGCAGCACCACATGCCCCCTTGCACTCGCCTCCAATGCTCAAGCCGACACTCAAGACACACTCCTGCCCCATCCATCCACGCACTCCTGAACCCCCGACCTTCGTTCTCTAGCTGTGAAAACATGCAGCTCCTGCGGTCTCTCTGTCACTGCAGTGGCAACCCCCAGAGACCACAGGCCCCCGCTTCACACGGCGCAGAAGCAGGGCTTGTTCATGCTCAGCGGTCATTCACGTGTGCCTTGCCCAGGCATTCCCGATCCCATGCCCCTGTGCAACCTCGCTTGCCGGCGAACCGGGCAGCACACCCCCCAATGGTGCCGCTCTCTCTACCACCCTGCGCGGTTCTGCCGTCAGCCCATGCAACCCCCTCTGCAGCCGCTTTGCAAGCACACCGCCCCTCGTTGGTACCCGAGTGGAAGGCTGCCGGCCGCGAGCTGGCCACGACCGCGCGGACTCCGCGCGGAGCGGAGGTGCGCGCGTGGCGGCATCACTGCAGCGACAGCACGCAGCGTGGCGGCATCACTGCAGCGACAGCACGCAGCGTGGCGGCATCACTGCCACGGCGAGAACCACAGCGGCCGCATGAGCTCGGTGTGGAAGAACTGCACGTGAGGCGCGATGTTGCCGACGGCCGCCTTCCACTCGGGCGCCGTCCGCGACCGGCCTCGGCCGGCCATGCAGCCATGAGAGTTGCGGTACCGCCAGATCTCGACAAACGTGTTGAGCGTGCCGAGCTCTGTGAAGCCGAAGAAGACGGGCGTGCCATCCTCGGACGACGCGATCTTGTGCGGCAGCCTGCACAGCACACAGCACGCCGTGCGACGCGTGCTCCAGTGGAGCGCTGTGCTTCGTGTGAGATGACCGCGCGTGCGGCCGGCGCTGGGAGTGTGCTGTGACACGGGTCATGGCATGTGCACGTGCCACTGTGGCAGGCAGGTGACAGACAGCGCTGGCGATTCGCGAGTCGTGACTGCATCGTGGCTTCATCCGGAGGCCGAGCCGGCGTCGGCAGAAGTGCGTGGGCGGGTGGGGAACACGGGGAGGGCGGGGGCAGCGCATGCATGCTGCGGAGCGCACCCTGCGACGAGCTCGTCGATGACCTTGGGCACTGTGCCGTATCCAGGGTGCAGCCGGTAGTGCCGTATCTCGTACATCCCCTGCACCGAAGCTGGGAGGCTCTGATCGGCTTGTCGCCTTTGACTTTTGCGCGCCTTTTGATACGGCAGGTGTTGTGGGGGTCGGGATTGCTGTGGGGCTCCTGTCGTGCGCGCACGCAGCGCCGTAGCACAGACTCATGCAGTCTGCCCCCACCACAACCTGCGATCGGAACGCATCGGAGGGGTCTACCAGTAGATGTGGCCGACAGCTCCTACAGCCTCCGATCAGAACAGAATGTCTGCTTGATGGACTAGGTGCTGCCGGGGCTCCCGGATCATTCATGCGTCGGCAGCATGACAGCGCCACACAGACCGGCCGTGCACGCATGCAGGGCATGCACACAGGCCCATCCCCGAAACCCCGAAACCCGGCGGACAACGCAGACACATGCCGTGACGCTGCGAGCAGCGAGCACTGCAAGCGCGGGGCGGGGGACGGCACCTTGATGCCGTCGTCCGGCATCTCAAAGTGCTTCGTGGCCTTCATGCCGAGGGCCTCGTAGATCGGGGCCGCCTCCCGCAGGAGCATTGACACCTGCAGCCAGCGCCACCGCTGCGTGCACAGCAAAGGTGGAGACGCTCCAAGTCAGCGCGACATGCCGGGCAGAATACGACATGACAACACAAAGGGGGAAACGACGGTCCGGCATGGCTGACGGTCCGGGTGGCAACATCCCCGGGGGGGACTGAGATAAAAGGCAGCACCCCTATGGGGTGGAGGGGTAGCGCGGTGACCACCGCGCTAAGGGGCCGCAGCCCCCCCCCTCCCCCCATGGCCGGCTGTGTCCGCCACATATATTTGCCTGCGCAGCCGCCTACCTGCCGTGCGCCACTGACACTGCCACCCCCGGCATAATCACTTGTATGCAATCGCTAGCTGTACAGGCCCTGAAGGCTTCCCTGGTCAAGATCCTACCCGGGCAGCGGAGCCGGGAGCTGAGTCCAGGACCCTCGTGGGCACCGGCCGCGATGGGGTACGGTGCATGCATGGAACGGGCACGCATGAGAGCACAGTCGCAAGGCACGAGTGAGTGGCCCGCCAGGTGGCAGAGCGCTCTGCTTCTCCAGCTCGGGGTTTTCGAGTTTGTGGGGATGCAGTGGTGCCGTGCAGGACGCGCAGCGTTGCGCCGGGGGGGCCGAACGGCCAGAGCCGGTGGGCAGCGGCGGCTCGAGTGATTACTGTGGTTACTGTGATGTGCGGTGCCTGTCGGTGTGTGGCTGTCGTGATGCAGCGGGACGGTAGGAGCACTGTAACACACGTGCAAGCTGGCGGTGCGTGCTAGTTGCAGCTGCACTGGCACTGATTGATCGTGGCTGATGGCGGCAGACGCTGACGGGGGAGGCTTGCGTGCGTGCGTCGCGCAGGAGGCTCACCTGCGGGCCGATGACGTAGGGGCGGGCGCGGCAGAGAAAGTCGGACCACTGCGCGCGGTCCAGCATCGCCTTGCGGGTGCGCTCGCGCTCGTTCATGTCGGCGTACGCGTACAGGTGCACT
The DNA here is from genome assembly GCA_032360965.1 of Ulva armoricana. Classification (NCBI taxonomy): domain Eukaryota; kingdom Viridiplantae; phylum Chlorophyta; class Ulvophyceae; order Ulvales; family Ulvaceae; genus Ulva; species Ulva armoricana. Next base: position 327,508 of record JAUMHO010000001.1, read on the forward strand.
GTTCGGTTGAGCACCCCCCCGACCTCTGGCGTGAACATGCTGCATGCACTGGGGCTCTCAGTGTCACCAGGCGGGCCAGCTCAGGCTCCTGGGCCTCGCAAACAGTGCCAATGCTCCTGGAGTTTTCAGGGAAGATGGCGCGGCGGTGGCATGCACAGAGCTTGTGCGGATGTGGTCACGCTGTGCATCGGGAGTGACTGCTGTTCTGGTGTTGTGTCAGCGTGGCACAGGCGTTGTCGACGCAGCAGTGTCACATGTGCACAACTCCGTAAGGAAGACTCCCAACATCTTGGATCGGTTCGGCGCAGCAGGGTCAGCAAATTAGGCACAGGGTCCAGGTGTGGGCATGGTGTGGACGCTGAGCGCGTGCAGTGAACGTGGACACGCTGCTCTGGGTGCTGTTAGAGAAGAAAGGCTCGAGCACAGGGGCATCGCGCCAAATGCGAGGTGGTTGTTGGCACTGGACACCACATCCCGATCTCATGCCTGGGCTGCTGCATGTGGGGCTGCCCCCAAACCATCCCAACAGCACTGCAGGTTGTGCTGAGCGGAGGTGCAGGAGGAGCCAATGTTGTACGGAGTGCCATGGGCGTGGGTTCGAGCATGTTGTGGCAGAGCTGCTGTCACGTGCCAGGTGGAAACGATGAGTAGATGGCCTGAGGCAGCTGTGACTTGCAGAGTGCACGGGGAGAGCTGTACCTTTGCTGGGGATTCGCTGGGCTGCGGAAATGGAAGGCACAAAGCCATAGCTACAGCGTTTGTATGGCTGACATAAACCCAACTCATCGTCTTGTGGCCTGGCTGCAGGTCTACACTGTGACAGCTGCGATGTACCATTTCCTCCGTTCAAGGCAGCGTGCAGGCATTACTTGTATATGCACGTCTAAATCTGCTCATGTACTTGGAACCAGGACACGAGTCTCGCATCAACCTGGTCCGAGCAAACGTTGTGCTAACGCAGGACACCCCAACATTTCACCATGACCGCTGTTATGCAGCAGCATGCAAGTATTGATCAATTATCAACAGGGAGATTAATTGCTTCAGTGCGTGCACAGCATGGTGTTGAAGCCAAGCATGGGTGTTTCGCCAGATAGTCCGAACGGATATACATGCCTCTAGCATCCAGGAGCTATGCGCACATAAACGCAAAGTTGATATTAAATTCAGCAGAGTCACTCAAATTCATCGAAATTAACACACATTGAAGGCACGTCAAGCGTGGCATTGACCGCCGAAGTCACCGGCGTGCATGACCCAGGCCCGACGAACCACAGCGTCGAGACAGAGTCTACGATGGAAGGACAAGGTCAGATATATACAGCAGAGCAGAGATATGGTGGGATCTGCGCACCCAAGGAAGGGCATGTGTTTCGTCCTGACCTCAGAAGCCACGGCGTTCTCGTCGATATACTCATTGAAAAACTCCTGCATTGAGACCACGACGGTCACGGCGACACCCATGGAGCAACGCAACAGCAGTTTCGACATCAATCACCAAGCGTACAGGCTTGATCGTGTAGTCGCGAATCTCCACAAGTCCCTGGCCAACTTCTGTTGACGTTGAGCTGTAGCAGCGCAGCAATTGCTCCGCCAAACCTGGCCGTCCTTGACGAAAGAACGGCAGCATGTTGCTTTAATTAGCCAATCACTGCTATTGAGACCTGTACTTTGCACCCGGTCAAACCATCACGACCACAGGTCTGCTGGAGCAATTCATGCCGCTTCGACTTCGACTGTCAATCCAGCCGCTGCGATAACATGGGAGGAACATCATAGCTCCAAGATCATCACGCAGGTCGCATGCGCGTCTCCGTTCCACGTGAACATCCCGGCCTTCCGCATGCAGCTGCATTGCTGAATCTGACTGTGACGTCTGACCATGCGTGGTGACGGTGCAATCACATGCTACCCACGCCTCGTGCACACGCCCGCGGGTTCGCAACAGGGCCTCAAGCACAGGTGACGAAGCCCTCTTTCACACCCTGCAGCTGAAAAGGGGTCCTCTTGCCTACTGCTCATGCCACTGCAGATGTCACCGCTAGCGCTGCTACTCCCTGATTGTACGTGAGCCCGTCCTGCACCTGTCCGCCCCTACTGGCAGGGGTGGTGTGGCCGATGCCCGTTTGGGTTTGGCGTGATGCCCGATTCCCTTTTCCTGATTTTTGTGTAACCTTGGAACAGCCACAGCGTGCATGTCTGCCCATGGTGATGTTCGCTCAGGTGGCCGGCGGTTCCTCGCTGTTCCCTTACCCCTGCCAGGACCGTTTGTCTTTGTGGTCCAGTGTACCTGGAATGCCTGACCGCACAGGAGATGGTTCCGGCAACACGCACGAGGCTGTGCAATGGAGGCATCGTAACCTCCGCGGCAGAGTCGAGGCTGCTAAACACCGTCCACTTATCACTGGGTTGCGGTGCCGTCGTTGGAGTTCTGCGCACGGGGCCGCTGTCCGGTCTGGCGTGATTCCTGAATCTCCTTACAAATACTCCACAGGCACACTGACTGTTGGTGGAACTGATTGCAGCATGTGAATGTGAACGTACACGTGACACTGACGCGCCAACTCCTGCAAGGACCTTGACCACAAAAACATACAAAAATCAGGAATGGGCATCCCGCCCAGCCCAAACGGGCATCGGCCACAGACATCTCCAGACAACCGGGACCACTAGCCGCAGCAGCAGCAGCATGTGAGCATGCTCGGCTGTGTCATGTGCTGCGTGCTGTGGCCAAGCACAGGGCTGCTAGAGTCGTCTGCGAGGCCGGAGCACGCTCCGGAGATCAGCTGAGGGCAGTGCGCAACGCCGTGCCCGCGGCGTTGCTCAAGAAGGTTCCGTACAACGGCCAGGTAGAGGCATGCGTCTGCGTCGCCATCCGCCATGCGCCCTCTTCGCCCCCAAGAGCATAGCCTTCGCGGAGCAGAGCATGTCAACCGCCACTGCGCCCATACAGGGCTGCTGCTGCTGCGCGAACAAATGCCGGGGCCACCTCCGCAACCGCGGCCGCCGGCGCCGCAGCTGCAACGTTGGCCGCCTCCGCTGCCTGCGTCACAAACAGCCCACGCTACTAGGGTTCAGCAGCAGCCCCCTGGATACCACGCGGACACCCCACCTTCTCCGGTACCGGTCCCATGATACGCACGGCGACCCCCGCGCCAACCCGACGGCTCGCCGCTGATACTGCCGGCGCCGGGAGGGTGTCTCCCTCGAGGTGCGATGAAGGACCGACTCCGAGTTGGCTCTCACGAGGTGGGGAGGGGCGGGACCTGCGGTTGACGGAGGCGCGGTGGGCGGCTGCTGCTGGCAGCCGTCGGACCAGGCCAGTGTCTGGGCAGCTGGGGAGTGCACAACCGAACCTGTCGTGGCGGCGCTGGTGCACTGGTGGCAACGCACCACGACGCACCCTACTTGCCGGGGAGCGAGGAGGCAGTCGAGCGTGTCACAGACAGCAACGCGTGCCATGGGCCAAACGGCTGCACCAACGACCAGGGCTGGGCTTTCAGGCCCGAAATGGCAAAGAACCCTGGAATTTTCGGGCCCATAACCCAAAACCCTGGCAACGGCCCTCACACCGCTTGCACGCTACTGATAGAGCTCATCCCCAGCCGTGCCGAAGAGCGGCCTTGCCGGCTCGGTCTGACTGCGTCGCAACGCATGCGTGAGAATGGGGGGGACGCATGCATACAGGGAGGCAGCAGAGGGCCAGGGCTGCTTGTCAGAAGACACATGGATTTGAGCGGGCACCGCCAAGCTTCGGGGATGCAAACGAGCGGCTCCGTGCTCACATGCACGGGCCGGCATCATGCGGCTGCGTGCTCCCGGGCGTTGGTTTGAATGAGGGAGCGGATGTAGGCGCGGGAGCGGAGGTCGGCCTGGCGGATGGGCTCAGGGATGCGCGTCACGCAGCACGCCAGCACGACCGCCACCGCCGTGCGCAGGCTCACTCCGTGCCCTGCATGCATGCGCACCACGTCGGCTACCGCGCGTGCGCATGCGCTGGCCCTGGCCGACTGGCAGGAGCTGGCGAGTGCGGTGACACGCGGCATGGGTTCTTTGTAATTGCGCGTAATGACGCGGCCGGCACGGGGGGGGGCTTGCGGCAAATGAACTAGACACGCATGCAGACACGTCACACGTCGAACGGTGATGTGAAGGAATGTGGGGACACTGGTTCGTTCACACTGGGCCGTTCCAAGGGCCACATGGTCCGAGGTTGCCGAGGGCAGACCAACGACATCGCACGCGGCATCACGGCAGTGTGAGGAGGTGCGACGCGGATGCATGCACGAGCGCACACACGTGCGGCGGGAGCGGCGACAATGCATGGCGCCGAATGCGCGGAGCAAGTGTGGCAAGGATGCGAACGGGGGGGTATGTGTGGTGCACCTGTGGACACGTATATTGGCCTCTGCGAACCGTGCATGCCTGCCAGCGCCACGCCCAACGTCTCGCCGGTCTGCTGGCTGACCAGGGCCAGGCTCTGCACGGTCTCACCACGCGCAGACCGCAAAGCAACGCATGCAGCGCATGCATCTTGCCACATCTCGCGGATGGCCACGCTTGTTCCCGGCACTGTCTCCGCCCGCGTTGGATCATAGGATGGCGCTCGAGTCCGCTCCGCCCCTGCTATCCGGCCGCTCGCCGTGACGGCTCCCGGTGCGGGATACCCCCCCTGATTAGTGCAGTGGCCGAGGGGTGCCGCAGCGGTGCCGTTGGAGCGTCTGCCGCTTGCCGCCACGCTGCTGACCGCCGGGGACTGCCTTCCCGAGGCGCACGCACCCACCCCACCGCTTGGCAGTGCCGCCAGTAAGGCATGTGGCTCCTCACCACATGCCTCCTTACGTGGCGAATGCCCATATCTCGCGGAGCATGCGCCACTCCATGCATGACGCTCATGCACACCCGCGCTGCTGTCAGCCCCCACGCCGCCGCCGTCCCGAGAGCTTTCCCTCCGCACGCTGGGCGCCTCACATGCGCAAGCCCCATCCACATGCGTGTGCTCGGCGCTTGCCGCCGGGGCCGGTGCAGGCGTGCCTAGCGCGCACGCGAGCGCTTGGCGGACGTCGCGCTGCCGCAGTCCTTCCATCTGTAACAGGGTCTTCGCGACACCGATGGTCGCGACGTTCTGCTGCACGCCCAGGTGGCTAGCAGAGCCGCAGCGGCGGTGGTGCAGTGCGCCGTACCCGTCCACCAGGAACACCTGTGGCCACGGAGGCGCTACCGCAGCCCCTTCCTGCGCCTCCGTGTCGCTTGCGCGCACACAAGAGTGCAAAGACCCGGGGTGGGTTGTTGGATCTGCGCGATGGGAGAGGCGATCTAGCAGAGTTGAGTAGGCAGGCACCTCCCGGAAGCCCAGGAAGCCACTATGGTACGGCACCGAGTGGTCCAGAACCTCAAAGTCTTCGTATACAACGTCCATGGACTGCAGCACAGGACTGGGATGGTGTCGCTGGCGTTTGCTCCATCGATGGTTTGAGTGTTGCTCATCCATTGGTCTGTCAACCACGCAGATTTTCTACTTTCGGCTACAAGTTCAGCACATCGCTGTCATGCCTTTTTGCTTCTGAATGGTTGGTGAGGGTCATGGTCTCGTGCAGGGATGTGTATGGCACAGACATAGACAGGCCGTCATGCGTTGTGCACAATGCATTCGAAAATTTCTTCACAAGGGCGGCAGCATGACACCGATCGTGTCGCGGCGTGGCTTGACTGGAGTCATGCCAAAATGAAGCGATGGACATGTTCCCGACTGTTTGCGGCTGTTCAGTGCCGATGGAAGCAGAGGGGAGCGCACAGGTACTTCACAAATGACAATGCAAGCCACTGCTTGCTCTGGAGCGGTCCTGCGCAAGAGTGTCCCGCTTAAAACTGCGAGGGAAATCTTCACAGGAATCACCTACTTGAGAATCATCAAACATGAGCCCGGGCAGTCTGCCACAGGCAACACGAAGCGATGGCACCAGACAGAGATGAAGTTGCAGCTCGCGCGTGACTAGCAATAAAGCACATACTTCCTTCAATACGGAGATTTCGAGACTTACGGGTCTGACTTCTCGACCTTGCCATCGTCAGTGCTGATGTCCAGACCGGCCACGTAGCGAAGCGCTCCTGTGCCTACTGCCTGCTGGCCATCACACGGAACCTGCCACACTGACGCATCTTCATGCGACACTCGGTTCGCCATTTCTTTCTGCTGCCTGCATGCCTTACGCAAGCGTTTATTTGCAGCATGTTCTCGGTGCTCAATGCAGGACTGTCCGAAAGATGATGCGCATGTCTCTGAGCGTTGGGTATTGTACACACCGACGCCATCTCGGTACGGACGATGCTATATCATCCATGATATGTCAAGTGCACTTTGGTATTGAAGGCCACTGCCGCTTTGCCTGGAAAGGAACACAGATCTTCGTGTCGTACGGGTCTTGACACGGACAACTGGTCGGTCCACAGGACAAAGCATTTCAACATCGCTTCATTATGTCACATTTGCGCACTCTGACCCATATGGGTGCTGTTACCGTTGATTCGTGTACATGTTCATCCTGCCGTGCTGAACGATGATCAGGCACGAACAGGCTCATGGGGTGTATGCGAAGGTGGCCGGAATGTGCAAGCGGGATTTCCCTGGATAACGCGATAACTTCTCTTTCCAACAACATCCTATGGCGTCCAAAGCCACCTTGGTCGTGGATGATTCATGAAGGACAGTGGTCTGCACGTTTGAGCATGAAGGTGGATAAGCGCTTCGCGTCCGGTAAGCTGATGTTACACCTCTTCAGTTTGCGCGCCGCAGGAAGTCCTGTGTGGTTGTAAAAACGTCCTCGTAACTGGAAGACTCATCGAGACTAGCACTAGTCACATACCACAGTTTGAACACGACTTGGACCATTGTGAATTGCAACTGTTGTCAAGCTTTTTTTACGCACATACAATGCAGGTCGTGACGGCACAGGTGAAAGCGCCGTGCCCTATCGCCGCAGGCTCTGTACGTCGCACTGCATTTCCAGCAAGGCTCCATGCAGCGCACTCTCCGACTTTCCGCGTTGAAGCAACTCGTGATGACGGTGGTACTGGTACGCTCGCGTGCGCTGTGGATAGGTTCGCAGACTCAGATGTTTGCGGTATTCCTCTGGTGTGCGTGGCCGAATCTCCTAGAACCAAGGCCGTCCTGGGATTCGACGTTCCAGCACCTATTTTGCTGTACATCACTGAGCCGAGGGTATCGATATGGAGTTTCTGTCGTGGCTGCGATGCGTCGTCATGAGACGACAAGCCAGCGAACTGCGCACCCGACGCCAGCACTGATGAAGCCTGGTGCTCATACAGGTCTCCTGGACCGGCCTGACCTTGACACATCACGAGAGTCAACCCCCCAGACTGCTGACGGAGTTGGAGCAGGCGATGTGGACAAACGGAAAGGCATGGGCGGAGGGAATCATCGGCTGCTGCTGGTCAATGCCGAGCGGCACACAGAGAAGCGAGTGGTTGCCGCGGTGACCACAGTAGTGCCAGGAGTCTCGCCAGACCATGCCGCAAACTGCTACCACACAGCCAAGCAGCTCGGCATGGCCATGATCACCTCCTGCTTGAAGGAGCACGCAGAGTTCTACTCCCAGCAGCTGTATGCCCGAGGTTGTCGAACCAAGATAGAGCCCGATACAACCACCATGTAGCTACAGGGATATTCGCATTCTGCAGAACTTATCAATGGTGGGACGTGCCAGGCTGAGCTGCAAGTAGAATCACAGACATAGGGATCAGCTGGGGGTTAATAAAATGCATACAGAGGGCTGATCCAGCTACGACTGGCTTACTCTCGTTGAGTACATGTAACGGCATCGTATCGGCTACACTGGTAGCATGCTATGAACAGCTGTTTGACCATGTTTTCTGAGTGGAAACCAAGTGCCAGTCAGCATGCACTCAATTTCTCAGGCTGTCTAGGCCTTGTCACAAGCTGCAGCAACGCGACGATCAACCGAATGCACGACCAACCTATGGTGCACCACGCTCTACTTGTGTCGGAAGTCAGGATCATGCGGCCGTCGGATTTGCGGTTTTTGTGGTGTTTTACATGCAGATCAACGCAACAGCCTGGCATCGCCAAGGGGTAAACGCACAAGCCAACACAAGGAAAAAGGCACCACAACCAAAATCCCAGCTGCCCTGAAAGCGACACAAGTGCATACATCAATCAATCCAGCTACTAGACCGCCCATAATGCCGCAAATGTAGCAGCAGCCAAGCATGACAGATCCCTGTTTATGTGCTGTACATGGAGTATGCAAGGGGCCAGTCATGTTATGCCCTTCAAAAGGAGAGTACGCGGGGCATTGTTTTGAAGGCTTTTGTTGTCTCAGCTGTTGAGTGTGTCGTCGTGCAGGACCAGACTTTGCCATTGATTGCTGCTTGTGACAGGTACTGCTCACAGAATCTGAGAGAACTTTGACTACTCTAGACCGGGAGTGCATGTGCGATGATTGCACCTAGGTTATCACAGCTATCGAGGAGGAGTAGTGTCCTTGTGTACCAATTGGATTCAGCAACGGAAGATGTTTTCAGAAGGCCGTCGCGGAACGAACACGCATGTCTACAGGGGTGCGCAAACGTCCGCAGAGCCACACACGCCAGAAACGACAGGATGACGAACGATCGCTCGGCCAACTCAGGGACAGTTAGATGCATCTGTGATAGATTGGGTTGGTCACACGTTTGATAAGAAGGCGTATCACGCAGCATACCTTGCTGAGCACGTCTGCAGGCCGTTGTTTTGCGCTCGCATACCTGCTTTGCCAGTTTTACCTGTTTTAACTTTGCTGAACGCTTGATCTGTCACATGGAAGTTACTGAATGACAAGCGTTCCGCATAATCCTGATTTATCTACTTCAGCTTGCATACAATTAATTAAGGCGGCATGGCGTCATACGTCCCAGTGGCTCATGCCCACGGCACCGCTCGGCTTTTGGTAAGGGCGCCAAACAAGGAGCGCCTGGGAAATGACGTGTAATGAAGGCCTTCAGAGTTTTAGGCCAGCCCGATCTGCGAGAGTACATTCAGGTGATTCGCGACCCAGGCTGCTGGGCATTCACGACGCAGCTTTGTTATGCTGAGCCTTTGCAGATGGCATCACGCAGGGAAGCAAATGATGAGCACCCACCTGCATCAGAATGCAACAGACGATCCCGCCGTGCTGTCTTGAACGGCTCAGGTGCAACCAAGGAAGCTGTCATACGCCTCCTGTTCAATCAAGTCTGACACAGCTTCGCACACAAACTGACTAGGCAGCCTGGTCACAAAACACCAGTAATCCATCAGCGATCCCTCTGTCATGCTTGTGTTGATGGTGAAGAAGTTGATCAGGTGCTGACTGACCAGCCGCAAACACAGCCTCTTCCACCCTTGCGCTGCTGCTGCTGCTGCCTCGTGGCGTGCCCCGCTGTACGTTCTCGGTCATCCATCCAAACGCTTCTGCCCCTCCCCAGGCATGCGCTGCTCACAGCTCGCGAGAGTATGCTCAGTGTCCGAGACCGACTTGCCAAGATCCTGCCCTTGATGATGGCAAGAGAGCAAATCGCGCCCAGCGCTGTCGTGCCTGCGTGGCCGCCCGAGAGACTCTGCGTGTCTCTACACCCCACCGTACCTCCTGTCCAGGAGGGTCTCACATCGGACCTGGGCAAGAACACTTTCTCACGATACAAGCCAAGTCTGAGCCCATCATGCGGGCCACCGCACGTAAGCCTGCCCCGCTGCATGCATAAACTGCATGCAAACCAGCCGTTCTGCCATGCTGCCTGTGCAGCCCTGCCCACCACGTCGGCTGGCTCGCGGCCGCGCACAGCGATCGTCAGGGGTATCTGCGGCCCCTGTTCAGTCATGAAAGCGTCTGCACCGTTGCCGTTGCAGCACTGTTGTGGCACTCCTGTTTGCACCGCCTCTGTCGCTGCAGCCATGCTGTACCCGCATCTCTGCACCTCCAAACCGTGCAGCTTGTAGACACACTGGATTGCAATCGCATGTCGGGACACGGTCGCGGGCGCCAGAAAAGTGGCGCGCTGCCAGCCGGCACCCGTCCATTTCTTCGCATGACTGCGCGGGAGCATAAACCACCACCACCACCCGGTGTTGCATTTGGCATGTCTTCCAAAGCCACCAAATCCTGGTTGTGGGGACAGTTTTCTGGGATCCGCCCGTACAGGTGAGTATCAGAATCGAACACTGCAGCCACACTGCCACGACGAGTCAATGCGACTGGTGGTGATACGCATCGGGAACCGCCTGCGGTGGCACCACCGGGGGTGCGGGACCTGTAAACGTCGCCTTGGAACTCCCGCGCGGGGTGGAGGTGGCCTGTTCACTAGCGGGGAGCGTGTGGCAGGCGGGCGGGGGGGCTCGGAGAGCTCAGGTGTGGGTCTCGTGGAGGTGCAGGGAAGCAGAACAGTAGCATGGGATGTATGCTGTCCATGCTGAGGGTGGCTACAACTGGATATAGATGCGAAATAGGTGTGCATGACGGCGCTGACGATGACATGGAGTACTGCTGCTGCGCCTGCGCACCTGCATTGCCCCTCCGATGCGTTCCGTGTGTGCCAGGCGCAGGCGATGCCTTGAGTGTGGAACACCGCTGGTGTACCGGTGCCCCTTATGTGCCTGGGTCAGTGACAGCCTGATGCCACACGCATGGCGAATACGTACCTCCCAGTAGGACGGCCGTCCTGCAAGTCACATGTACATAGTACATTGAGGAGAGAGGCAACAGCGGTCTCGAATCAGAACACCTAATCACTCATCCTCTTCTCACTGAGGGGATGTTGATGAGAGTGGTGTTGGTGGCCATGTGTCATGTCCTGTGACAGCAGTGTAAATGTAAATGTGACACTTACTCGCCATAGCCTACGAGGACATTGACATCTCCGGATAACCCGGACCATGAGGCAAGGAGGTAAACCACCTGGAAACCCCCATCAGGCAACGGCACGCAACTCACAGGGCCGCCTCCTGTGCTAGGCGAGGTGGTCGCGTGCGATTGTGTTCGAAACCCAGGGGGGCACATGGAATCGAAAGTGTGACTAGGAGAGACAGCCAGGAATGCTTCTGTAATGATGGTTCCAGATAGATGATACTGCCGTACATAGCTGATGATGCTTACGAGAGCAGCCGATTGGTTTCTGAGTGGCGATTCTGGCCACCTCGTTGCCAGAGGTGGCATCATCGCAGTGCAGCTGGTCATTGTTGTCTGACCGTGTACAGTGCCATGAGGGACTGGTAGCCCTGGATCTGCTGCGACAGCGCACGCACGCTCAGGAGGCCTAGCAGGAGCAGGAAAGGCAGCAACATGCGAATGCATGGAATGCGATACCCCACGGCGCCTGGCGACACTGTCCACTCTGATCAAGCGCGAACACCGATGTACGCAAAGTTCGTGTCAAACTCGACAATGAATGGTTGATGGTATTATTGCGGCCATCCGCATCGCCATGCTCATACTTTATTCAACTTTTACGTTGCAGTAGCGCATGCTGCATCGCATTACAGGAGCCCAGGTTCTCACACAGACTTCGCTCTGCTCCCACAGGCTACCACATGAACTTTTGAGTCTCTGTCAGCCTAGGCTCGCGTATTTCGTTGACTGGGAAGCGAGGGCTATGGTGACGGTTGGCGACATCGAGCAGGCGCCGTGTGCACAGCCAGCGGCACCGTGGGAGGCGGAGCATATGGTAGCGCTGAAGCGCGGTGACAAGTTTTACGAGGATCCAGATACCGGGTTTATGGTCATGACAGAACACGCACACCGTAGCCGGGGGCGGTGTTGCGGCAGCGGTTGTCGCCACTGTCCCTTCGCGCACGAATCCGTGCCAAGCGACCGCAGGGAGAACCTTGACCATAGCCCTGTGTGGCTCGTTCCCCCAGATCAAGTTAGAGACAATGATGCCGTTCAGTCATTCACGACTGGCGTCGCCAGGTCTACCTGCCAGCAATCCCACGGAGAACAGCCTGCCAGTGGCACCACGGCTCCAAGCAAGGCAACCAGTACCGTGTCACCACGGCCCATCATTGTGCTGTTCTGGTCAACAGGGAAAGACTCTTTTCTCGCACTAAGAGCATTACAACGGATTGCCGCGGGCGCAGCAACGCCACACGATCCACCTGTCGACGTGCGTCTCTGCTCAGCATGCCTTGCAAAACCTGCTCCATACAAGCTTGGCAAACAACAAACGCCATTCACGGCAGCAGGCATACAGCTGGTCTGAAACATCAAGAGTCGTGAGGTTCTTGAGCAGCGACAAGGCTCCAGCCCAGTGCACCCCGACGCATGTCCTCGCCACAGCATCCACCACGAGCATCACTGACATTTTCCTACCCTCAGCTCCTGCCGTGCTCTTCCATGCCTTCATATCATCCTCAGGTTGCCTAGCCATGCGCCAGCTGGGTAGCTCTCTCTCCATCCCATTCACGGGTGCACATCCTGCATGTCAAGGTCCTTGTAGGATATGTCGAGTAAGTGTCACATTGACATTTACATTTTTACCACAAGCGTCGTCCATTCCATGTGGACAACAGGACCAGGGCATACCTGCAATCCACTCGCATACATTTGCCTGTGCATGTCCGCTGAATTCGAGGATGTGTCACAATGTCTTCACAATTTTGTGTCTCTTGCACCCCCACCGGAGTTCTCCGGAGACATCAAGGTCCTTGTAGGATATGGCGAGTAAGTGCCACATTTGCCGGGCTTGTACCAGCAAAGTACAGGCTACCCCACCAGGCTGTCCAAGCTGAGGCTCCACGTTGTCCATGAAGCACTCGAGACACATGGTGTTATGTCTGTCACCAGTGTCACCATAGCTCCGAACAACAGAACATGGCTCCACATATCTCTTGCATCAACCTGCGAGCACACGCAGTGGCAGCAGTTGCAGCATTGGCAGCAGTGGCAGTATTGGCAGCAGTGGCAGCAATAATGCTCAACATCATTCATCATTCACAACTGAACATGCCATGTCCAAGCCCGAGCCCAACTCTGAAGATCACAACCCAATCACAGCCATGCTCGTGACCATGCTGGCACTTGCAGTGCCCATGCCCATGCTCACGACCAGCCAGCCGCGCAAGCCTCGCAGGTCATGGCGAGGAAGTGTCACATTTACATTTACATTTGCTGCAGCCAGCCCCAGGGCAAGCTGCAGCCAGCCCCAGGGCATGGCCATGAGCATGCCTCCACCAGTATCACTGTGTCCCAGAAGTTCAGCCTCTGTCAACAACACTGGTGCCCACCCAACCACCTACCAAACCCTGACCCTCCCCCCCCCCAGAACACTGCCCCTGACAGCTGCACGCGTGATGGTGACATGAGCTCTCATAACCCCAGATTTGGCTGCGCAGAGGCAGTGGCAGCATGCATTCATGCATTCATTTGGTGGTGGGAGTGGGGATCGTGGCCGTGTTTGTGGCAGATTTCATGCGCACCTCGCAAAACGTGCTGCCTTGCAAAACGTGCTGCTGTGTTCCGGCGCAGCTCCTGCCGCAACAGCTGGGGGCACCAGGCGGCGGCCCTGCTCACGCTTGGCAACCATGGTTGGCCCACTTCGATCTTTGCTCGCCCATCTGCAGTCAGGCCCGCAGGTTGCCGAGCTCGTGCCCCCCAGTGCACAGCCGTGGCCGGCAAAACTAACGCACCCGCCCTCTTGCGTGGCCAGGCATACATGCGTACTCTGCCATCCTGCTCTATGTTATGTGCTCCACGCAGATCATGGCCGCAAACCCTGGCGAACAGCCATGGAACTGACTGGGCTGCATTGTGGTGCATTCCTGACACGAGGCAGCGCCACTGGACTGCGGACGCACCCTGCTCTGCGGGCTGGAGGTAATGCGCTGTGCTCAACAACGCACACGAGGCCTTGCGCGGTCGGCATGTGGCAGCGGGACGCGGGGTGCGAATGCATGCGTGCCATGCAGGTGCCGCTCGGCGCGAGGGTGGTGCTGCTGACGACATTTGACGCCAACACGCGGGTGATTGCGCACCAGGAGACGTCGGTGGACGACGCGGTGCGGCAGGCGCGCGCGCTGCACACGCCGCTCCTCGGCGTGCCGCTGCCGCGCGGCGGCGACGCCGCCCCCGGCGCCGCCACCGGAGGCTACATCCAGACGGTGCACCGCGCGCTCGAGCACGTCCGCCGCACGTTCTCCTGCGACGCGCCGAGCACGCCCGGCGCAGACAGCGCGCGTGGGGGGAGGCTCGTGGGCCTCGCGTTTGGCGACCTGCACCTCGAGCACGTGCGGCTGTGGCGCGAGGGGGCGCGGCTGCAGGGGGAGGGCGAGGAGCTGCTCTTCCCGCTGTGGCGGCGCGACCACGAGGACATGCTGCGGGAGCTGGAGGGGTGCGGCGTGCCGTGCGTCGTGAGCGCGGTGGCGGAGGACGGGGAGGGGGTCGTGCATGCCGGGGAGCGCTTCGGGCGGGATCTCTGGGAGCGCGCCAAGGCGGCCGGGATCGACGGTTTCGGGGAGAATGGAGAGTTCCATACGCTGGCGCAGGCCTGGGAGTCCCCCGCGGCGTGAGCCTGGCGCGTGTCGCGCCGGTACTCCATGCGTGCGTGTCAGTGCTTAACGGCGATCAGCGGCGGGCGCGCCGCGGGGGTCATCTGCGCGGTGGTGTGGGCCGTCGCCCGGCGCGGCTGCGCTGTTCACGCGGGCGATGAGGGCATGCCGTGTGCGACTGCGGGCTATGTAGTGTGACCGACCTGAGATTCCGGGGCCACGCCCCCGGAATCAGACCCAATGAGTAGGACCTGTTTCCCGACCGCGGCGCATGTGCCAGAGCTGCAGCGACCTCGAACGCTCTACCACTGGTGTGATGTGGCAGCGGCGACAGGCACACCCCGTCGCGCCGCCGTTCTGGTATGCATGCACGTGGCTGCCGAAACGCTGTAAGATCCAGGCGGCAAATTCGCTACTCGGGACACGGCCGAATTCATGCCTGGCCTCTATCATGCCAGCACCAGGCCCCGCTGCCTGTGCGGCATGCACCTGTCTTAACGGGAGGGTGTGTGCGGGAGCCAGTCCCGTGCTCCACGGTGCGCACGGTTCCTCAGAAGCAACCGGGCCTCTGCATTGTTGCAGCATCACCGGCTGCATTGACCCAGCCGTTCTACTGTGCTGTCACGCGCAGAGTCAAGTCACAGGCTCATACGCGCCGGCTATAGTGATGCGTGCGTGCCACATCTGATGCATTGATGCGAAATGGGGTTCGAGTCACAATCCCGCAGGAGTGGCTGCTTCTGAAGGAAGGCAGTGCATCATGCACACGTGTGAGCACAGCAGAGGAGGCCATTAATGCAGGCAGTGCAGAATCAGGGCCGGGTGCAGCAGTTGCTGGCAAGTGTGGATTACAATGGAAAGTAACTCTTGCATTCATCATTTGACAACGACCTTGTCATGAGCCCTAAGCAAAAGCGGCGCTAGCCACAACCATCATTGGACTGGTGTGCCCGTTGCAGCAGCACATCCACACCAACATCCAGCTGTCTATCACCCGGCCGCCGCATGAGGACCGGGCTGCACAGGCGCAGACAGCGGAGACACGCAGCCTTCGTCTGTGCAGTTGTGCGGGCCAGGCCGCAACCGTGCGCAGGAGTGCCAGCAACGCTCCGGAGCAGGTGCGGCATGGCCGAGGTGCGGGCCCCCTGAGCCACCGTTACGGCGGCCCCAGGTCAAGGGAGACCTTAGAGGAACTTGGGAAACCCGGTCGGGAAGGACGGGAAGTCGGGTAGTTCGATGTCGTCGTCATCGCCGCCACCACCACCTGCAGCATGGCGGTGGTTTCACAAACTAGCCGGGGTGTGTGATCGGCTGGGGCGCTAGGTTGCGGGCATGGAGTAGGCACAGCACGCAGCAGGCGGAGTGCAGTGCATGCGCAATTGGAACAGCAGTCCGGGCGTATGTGTGGGGCGGGCAAACAGAGACCCCGATACGGCAGGGAGGGGCGCACCAGAGTTGGGGAAGGAGACTCCACCATGACGGATGAGGAAGGCCTGGTCCTGGACAAAGGCGCGAGTGTTGTCGTTGATGACTTCGCCGATGGTGGCCTCGAGGATCTCGTCCTCGAAGCCTTCGACGTCCTCCATGTGGTCCTCCCACCAGTCGCCGTCCGTGCCGAAGAAGATGCGGTGGAACTGCTCGGTGAGAATGGCGCGGATGGTCGGGCCGAAGACGGGCTTGCCGCTGCCGGGGTTGCGGTTCTCGCGGAGCAGCGCGACAAATGGCATCGGCGTCTCGTTGTAAATCTGCGGAATCGGAGGCAGCGTCAGCGACAGCTCGAGCGTGGCGGGCGATACACGGGTGCTCACAGGAGGGGGCGGGTGGGGATGGGGGAATGAGGCAGCAGAACAGCGTGGGGGGACTGCGGAGGAGGGCGCACCGCTTCGTCTGCCCTGATACCGTACGTCTCAGCGATGGTGCGGTAGTCTGCGATGTGCATGTCACCACCCCGGTAGAGGTTGCGCGAGCCGAGGTCCTCCCCGAAGGATCCAAACAGGGTGTTGCGCAGGGTGTCAGAGAACTTGCCGTCGATCTCATTGGCCCGCGACTGCGCGGTGAAGAGCGCGACGTCATCGAGGCGTGAGGACGAGGAGGAGTCGGAGCGGCCTGCACACGTGGGGCGCGTCTCGCGGCTGCAGCCATGCATGCATGACACCGCACGTGCGGGGCGAGGAGGTCGGCACATGCCGGGGGGGCGTGGGGGAGGGAGGGGAGGGTGCGCACCGTCCTTGTCGACACCATAGAAGGCGTTGCCGTTGAAGAGGTCCACGGTGCGGAGGGGGCCGAGGGTGTCCGGGACCATGTCGTGGCCGAAGCGGTAGGCGGCGGTGGAGAACTCGACGGAGATGTCGGACGTCTCCACGAGCGGCTCGGCGCCGCGCAGGTCTTCCGCTGATATGCCGAGCAGCGGTAGCCATTCGTGCACGGTGATCTCCTGCATCTTGGCCATGACGACCTGCATGCTGCGCGCTGTGAGCGGCTGTGGCAGATGCACGGGTGCAGATGCATGCAGGAACTGGGGCGGGGGGCGGGGGAGAGGCATACATTGCGGGCGCGGTCGAACTTCTTGTCGTTGGACATGCCATCGAAGTCCGGGTCGCCATTCATGTATTCACAGAGGCGGTTGTGCTCGCGCATCCAGACCGTGTGCATCATGGTGAGCACTGCATGCTCATCGACGCGAGCATCTCCGGCGATGAAGACGTACTTGCCGTCCTTGTCAGCCACGGTCGAGATGGGGAGCATGTTGCCTTTGGAGGTGCGCAGCATGCACGAGTTGGGCAGGCGGAGAGTCTCCTCCATGAATTCAGGCTCGTTGCTGTACACTACGCCGGCGTCGACGGCAGCTGTGTTGACAACGACGGGCATCGGGCATGACTCCTCGCCGTTGGAGACGAGGCGGTGGAGGCGCATCTGTGCATCGGGGCCATTGGAGTTCTCAAGGATGATGATGTCAGCCTCATGGAGGGTGTCGTCGCCATCGACGGTTGCAACGATGTCGTGGTCTGCATGCATGAGGTCATGTCAAGGCTCGTCGTGGGGACAGTGGAAGGTTCATTTTGGAGAATGGCGGAAGGATCCTTGAGCAAGTCCTTCCAATCGTTGTGGGACAAGGCAGCGCACTCTGGGAGACACGAGGCAGGGCAGGGGCTGTGCATGGTAGAGATCAGGCAGTGTGGAAGGAGCACTTGCATGGAGCGCAATGCTGGATCAGTCGGTGCAGCTCCAGAACGGACTAAGAACGGGGAGCACGCCCGAGGTTCCAGCGGTGATGAGGGATACACTGGATGATGAGCGGGAATGCATGTGTCGCCTTCGCGGGTGCATTAATCATGCGGTTGCGGATGAACCCTCCGTGATGCCCGATTGAGTTCCGGCTCCATGCGCGGCGATGAGGTGAGGCAGCCACATTCACGTCTGGCAGAGAACCATCGTGTCAGGTTCTCGAGTCGCGATGGCGGCACACGGGCACGTAAACGTTGCTTGTCGCGGTGGCGTGTACAACAGGGGCAAACGGAACCGCGTCGCCGTGAAACACATGGAACGGATTGCATCATCCAAGCAGTGCACATACTATTTGAGCGATGGCGCATGCGGCGTAGAATGCCACGCAGAGCAAGCACGCATTGCTAGCGCACAGCTCTCCTGTACGCGTCAGCGTACTCAGCATCACGAGAACAGCGCCAGGCAGGAATCGGGCGTACCGATGAACTGGCCCCAGGCCCACACGAGGTTGGAGAAGCCATGGGAGGATGGCTTGGTCCCTCCGCGGAGCCACTGGTTGCTCATGCCTCGGATGTCGCCGATCGCAGGCTGGTTGTCAGAGCAATCGCAGAGGCGGATCAGGTTACCCTTCTTCGTCAGCTGAGGGCGTGTAAGAGTAACGCCATCAGGCTTCTGAAAAGGAATATCAATCTCGCCTCCGTTGGGGTCCTCGAAGGCACCAGAGACATCGCCAGCGTTGAAAACGAACTGGGCGGATGCGCACGAGGCGAGTAGTAGCGCAGATGCGCCCACAAGAACACCCGTCTTAACAACCATCGTGTCTAATGTAGGCAGATGAGAATGGTGGATGATGGATATGTGGGAAGGATAGTGTGCACCAGGGCAGACGGATGCCGGCGGTCGATGTGTCGTTGAGGGATCAGGTTGAACGCACTGGCGGGGCGTGTAGCAGGTGGTATGGAAAACCTCCAGGCGAGCCAGCCTTATATGGCATTGGGGCATGGGCTGGAGCGATCGATGGAGCGACCCCAGAACTGAATTTTCATCCCGAGCACAATGCCAGAACGCGCATCGCTAATTCAAGGGGGCATGACACACGACGCGTCGATTCGACGTTCAGCATGATCGTATGCATGCATTCCATACTTTGCGAGCTTGATGTATATCAGAGGATCGGGTGCGAACGTGGCTAACGCATGCATCACACGTAGGCACCACTTACTGCCCGCGATGAAATGGCGCACTCGACTCTGCCGCAGCTCTATCGATGCAGCTATCCCGTGCATCCGTACATGGTAAATTCCGACAGTGCGACGTCTATGTACTTTCACACGCGTGCGTTTGAGTGGTGCTGCACGGCTCGAAGAAAAGTACAGCAGGTCTGAGCTCATGAGGTGGCAAGATTGCTTTTGCTGCGACGCAAAACATCATACATCCACAGCATGAGATTCAGAAACCTATGCATTGCCGTTGCCGTATGTATTGCCATCGGTGCCACGTGGGCTGGATGTTAAGCATGCAAAGACGCGACCGATTCGAGCGCTGATGCGCCCGGCAGGGAACACTGCAGGCAACAAGAAAGGACCTCACGAGGGTACACACAAATATATTCCGGCGCTCGACGGTCGTACCCTCCATTTTCGACAGATATACTGCTTTCTGTGCACAATTTCGGGGTATACGTATGTGAACGTGACGCACACGTGGTTTATTCGAGTTCTGCAGGCACTAGCATGCGCAGTGCTGCACGCCGCACGGGCACCGCTGAGGGGATGTTAACGTTCACACAGTTGCATTCAGGAAGAGAAAATACGGCAATCCAACCCAGCCGAGCTCTAGCTCTTACTGTAAGCCGTTTGACGTATGGAGAGCCTGTTTTGTGTATGCATTCAGGCTGCCTTAAGGCTACCAATGCCACGCGCACGTGCGTGTACTTTTCCCAATGATGTACTTTTGCAACTACAGTGTCTGCCACGCCGAACGTCGAGGACGTTTCATTTTCCGGCTGGCATGCGCAGCTGCAGTGATTGCAGTGTTGAACTGAAGGAACACCGAGTGCAATGATTTGGCATTTATCCCACCCACAATGAAAGCCATTTCGGGGACTGCTGATAGCAGTGTGCTGATTGGAACGCTGATCTCCTGCAGGTGGTCGCGCTGAGCTCTGCATGAAGACTGTACTTATCCATGCCAGTGCTGTGGCATAAATCTGTCCTCAATTTCCAAGCTTCTACGCCAGCATATGGATTGTTGCCGTCCGCAGCAAATGACTAAGTGTCATGTAAGCACGTGTACACATCTGCTGGACGATGTCCCTCAGCTGCAGCTGCAGGCAGTCAAGAGTAACTGCGACGCAATCAAGGCATATACTGGACTGCAAAATGTCCGATCAATCATTGGAAGTTCACGAACGCGGAACAAGCGCCGTTTACAGTGTGGTTGGCCAACCCCATGGGCACGAGAATTGGACGCTCGACTGTCAAATTTTCGTTTGCGCGCGCACGGCGGCACCTCATGCTGCGGTGTGGCAGACAGTATGCTCATGATCAGGAGGGCCTGTGATTTGCGCTGCATCATGCAGCAAACGGTGGGCACACCCAGAGTGGCCCTGCTTGTCGCGCGTGTGGTACGTAATGGTGTCCCACACAAATGCTACTACACATGTTTGATATTAGTTTAATGTGGACGGTGTATGTAGATGTGGAGGAGATTGATTTTGGTTGATCTGTTTCGAGACCTGTACGCTCTTGCGTTATGCGCCTGTGCCCGTTCTTCTCTTCGGTGCAACTACAGTCTTGTTGTCGGTGTACAAATGCGACAATTATAGGTCACTTGCACATTCCGCAAGCATCAAACAAGCCAAAGCTGCGGGCGTAACAGCTCCGACAGCGTTGCAATTGTCTACCTGGTTCAAACTGGAAAACGGCTGCGGTTGAAAAACCCATTTGTTGCGAACTACACCGTGTACACGTACCCCCGAATGAAAGCTGTTTTCGTGCGCGCGGAAGTGCAACGGCCCTGGTTGCACACGTATCCTGTACTTTGGCACCCAGGCCTTCAGACAATCATGTCACCAGTACCCAGTCAGCCCAACTGTACTTAAATACTTCAGCAAAGTCACTTCCGAAAGGTGTCAACGGGAGCCGGTTCCTGGGCATCCGGTAACACACGATGAGTGCAGCAGCCTTGAAAACATCGCACACGCTGCAGCCTCTGCGCATCCAGGCTCTTACAGCCCCTCTTATGCTTGTGATGCATGCTGTATCATGTAAATTTCGTTTGTACCACTTACTACGTCAGCCCAAAAACTCTTGGCTCAGGATGCACACGACTACAAGAAACTCCATGAGCACAAACTTGGTGTTGAAGAGGACGCGTGTGCTACAGGGTCTTGATTCGAGTTGACAGCTGATCAATGCCATGTCAGGTTGCCACATAGACAAATTGAAACCAACAGCCCTCTCGCAGTTCGCTGTGGACTTCTCCCAAGAGTCAATCGTTCGACGGCTCTTATAAGCGTGGTGGGAATTTCAGGGCCCAAATAAGGTGTTTCACCAAGCACAGTGCCACACAAGGGTTTCCACACCTCAGCATTGGTACCCTCACGCCATCGCTTCTGCGCTAGCCCCGTGATATTCCAGATCACATTGCAGCTTCGCTCAAAAGGATCCGCTGTTCAGATTAGACAGGCAGCTCCGGGTCAGATGTGCTTGGTTGACCAGCTGCACTTGGCGCTGTGCACCGTTTGGGTCCCATTTGCAATCAACAGACACACAAGATGAAGAAATTGTTGGAAATCGCCACTTAAGCTACTTTAGCTAAGCGCACACTGAGAAATCGATAATTTCAGCAGCTGTGCTGTTGAGCATACATCATGGGCTTGACAAAGACGCGAGCACACAAGTGTATAGTATTCTTGATCTTTCACCTGTAGAGACATGTAGAAAAAACGTGTGAACGGATTAATGGGATGAAATGATGGATGTCAAAGGGTAATTCGCAAGCAGGGGCGTGCCAGGCCAAAAGCGGCTCGTCAGACATCTAGTATACATTATAATCATCACAGCGTCAGTTAGGAGCTGATAATTATATTGTATGGCGGCGAAAACGAACTCTTGTACACCGTGCACCGGCGTGCGGTTGACTGGCGGTTGCTTGTTACGGACTCTCCGCTCGTAGCCACGCCGATCGTAGTCAATGAACCGTGCAAGAACCAGACTCGGCGAAGGCAGATGTGACAGGTGACGAATGCCCTGCCAACTTATCATTGCTTTCAAGTGCGACCTACCTTGTATATCTCGTCTCAAGGTTGCGTTTTTACGTGTGTTGAGGTAGATGTCACCAGTGATCATCGCAGATCGCACTTGACTTCAGCATGTCACAACTTTCTTGAAACATTGTACCTGGTGACAGTGTTACCGCTATGGTTTGTGGGAGTCCGGCCGGAGGTGGTAACGACGCTCCTATACATCCTCGAAGAGACGATGTAATTGATCAAATTGCGGTCGAGTGGTTGCCGGACGATGTAAAACATGGCATACAAATGGAAGATCCAAAGAGGTTTGAGAATCTTGTTCTTGCTGTGGAGATGGTGGCAGCGAAAGTCCCCAACGCGGAGGCTTTCCACGAGCATCGCCTCGCGCTGGTCGATGCGGAGGAGCTTTGGACGCAGGTGCAAAGGTACGTTCTTATCGTACGCCTTTGGTCACGACTGTGAGGAAATTCCTGTTCACCGTGCTGTTCTCGTGCAGCTTCTTTCGGACGCAGCGCATGATCAACCTGCGCGCGGTCTGGCGATTCTACGATGCATCATTCCATTTGGCTATAGTGTCAGAGTCAGACTGGGATTTACACTACCAGTGGCTTGCGGCTGGCACTGGTGTGCTCACTAGCTATGCCAATGAACTGCGCCTGGCGGGGATGCAATTAGACTGGAAGGTATACTGGGACTTGCTGGAGCGCAAGCGGAAGACTGCCGCATCATCCACGGCAGACAGTAATGTCTCTCTGTCATTGTATAAGGAGGCTTTCAATCATTGCAAGAAGGTAGGCTTGTTCACCTGTGCTGAGCTGACAACCAACCATGAGATCAGTTCTGATCAAGCGGGATCAGGTTTGCAGATCGGCCTGTTTTCGCCATTCAATCATGTCAGTCCAGGTTTGCATCAGTAGCCTGGCCACTGGTTTCATTTTCGCCAACCCAGTGCTACAAATCATCAAAATTTCACTTCAAATCTCTCTTGCGGCTCTGATTTGTGACTGATCTTGCATTTGCAGGCCCGAACTCTGTTCCCACCAACAGCAGTCGAGCCTATATGGCAAAAGCTTCAGGCTCAGCTGGAGCACACCCTTTCACCTGTCTCTCTGCGGGCCCTCATCCTCCTGCTCACCTTTTTCCCCTTCAAAGCAGCTCCTGCAGCTCCTGAACTGCCCCTTCATGCCATTGCTACCAAAGCAGTGCAGCGTTGGCTCAGTGTCAGCATGAATACCTTCTGGGATAGGCTTTGGCTGCGTTTTCTGGCTCGTCTTGCCAAGTGGGACACACATGTGCGCGCCGTCAGCATCGATCACTAAATCATGCTTTCCCTGTTGTTTTTTGTGCTGCTTATCTGTCTGCGTGCCAGCACAGGCTTGTGCAGACCTTTACCAGTTGCTTTTGCACCCACCATGCAGCTCTGTGTCTCTGGATGGCACAATCATCCGGATGGCCCAATGCATTTCTTGGTTTCCGTTGATATGCTGGCGTGGCCTCATCAGAACACATCACAGGCATCTTCACATGTCGTAAGGATTGTCATCAACCTTCTCACTCAGCAATTGCCTGTGATGGAATAGCGCAGAGCAGTGCCACACAGAGGCAGCTTTGAAATGCCCATCCCCCATGACTGGATCCGCAAATCACCAATCCAATCAGACCGCATGGCGCTCAACTCACACAGCGATCTCGGGATACGTTCCAGTTGTGCAGATGCCCTCACGTGCAATGTGGACGCACCGCACAGCGCAGTGGAGCTTGCAAGCTGCACGCAGCTGTGCCTTCAGCCTGCCCCAGCGTGCTGTGCGCTGGTCACACTGCTTGCTGTGTGATTAGTGTAACCTTCATGCAGCGCAGGTCTTCCTAGCTCGCAGCATCGCATCCGCCCGCCACTGTCAGTGGCCAGGGGTGGCAAGCAGCAGGGCGTCGCCACATGTGACAAGCCCCGTGCACCAATGGCGTTGCATGGAAATGCACAGCGTTCTTACCTCTGCTCACGCCGGTGTCGCTAATTCCTCTGGTTGTGGCTACGCTGTCACAACATGAGCAGAGGACTCGGAGGACTAGCGGTTCAACACAGGGGGTGGTGGACCTGAGTATCTGTCGACGACGCCGAGTAGACCCGGCAAGTGCGCTGCCCTCTGTTTGAGTGGCTGCAGTGACAGGCCAACATTGGTGCAGGCCCAGGTCGACTGGCAGCGGCTGCTGCGGCCGGTGTGCACCTACGCCATGCACCTCCTGCGCGTGCCGCTGCAGGGCGCGCAGCCCGCCTCCGCGACCGTGATCACGCCGCCCGACCTGCCGAGCGCGAGCGTCATCGACCGCGTCTGCAGCTCGGAGCGCTCCTGCGCGGAGCACCTCGGGAAGCTCCTCGTGCAGGCGGTCGCGGCAGGCGCTCCGCGGCAGGCGGCCTCGCCGGAGGGCCTCACCCCGCTCGACGCCCTGCACCGCTTCACGGCGCTCCTCGAACACTTTTACCACGCCCCCAACGCTGGCAAGTGCGCCTCTGCCTTGAAAACACCCGCCTCACCTCCACCTCTGACACGGCTCGCTGGGTGCCCGCCGCGCCGGTGGCGCTCGTCTCTGCACACTGTTTCCGGGCCACAGTTCCCGCTGCTGTCCGCTCCGGCATTGCTTGAGACTGGTCGGCCCCCAGTTGCACAATTCAGAGACGGCGATCCAATCTGCGGTGCCTCCTGTGTTGCGGCCTTCTGTGGCTGAGGGAGGCCCAGTGCACACGTAACCCAGCGCATGCTTTGCGCACCTGCGCCCAGCACCCAGAACTGCGCCCCGAGTGGGTGCCGTAGGGCGTGCATGCGTTCTGTGCATCGCGATCGATACACGGACTGCCAGCACTCGCTGTACGGGATCTCCCGCCAGGCCTTCACCGAGTGCGCTGACCCTGGCATGGTGCATGCCGCCGGACACATGCCGGCAGTAGAAACAAGCGTCGGAAATTTGTGCGCTGCGTGCTCCATGCTGTGCTCCCGCGGTCGACGTGAGCGCGTGTGGCGACAGCAGTGTTGACACTCCGCTACACGCGATCGGGCTGAGGTTGTTTTGGGACGGGTGTGAGCGGTTTGGCCCAGCAGATGGTCATAAACACGAGACACCGGGCGGCGCACAGGTGGAGCAAGGGCCTCGCGGAGTACCTCGACTCGTGTGTGGTGCAGCTGACGGCCCACCGGCTGCCGTTCGAGGCCGCGAGCTACTGGGTGGGCGCCGCGGAGCGGCGGCGGCTCGACGCGGCGGCGGCGCGGAGCGTCGCGGCCGCGCTGTGGCCGCTGGCGAAGCTCGCCGTCTTCCACAAGGATGCGTCGCTGCAGAGCGTCGGCATGGACAGCGTGGCCGGTCTCGCCGTGCTGCTGCCGGAGCGTGCGCTGCCGTTCGCCGCCCGCACCTTCCACGAGACGCTGGCGTCTGCGGAGGCTGTACACCAGATCGAGACGACGATCTCGCTGCTCTCCGGTGCGCCTCCGCCGCTGAGAAACCGCCGCACGAATGATGGCGATGCATGCTCGGCAGTGATTGCTGCATCGTTCGACCATCATGTTGTGCTCGCGGTGTACTGACGCTGCCATCTGTCCCCAACCAGCGTGGGTTTATGCGCCACGCAACGCTGCATTGCATGAGACGCGGCTGCAACCCAAGCCACCGGGTGGGCGACTGCGCCCAGATGCACAGCGTCGCCGGTGAACGCCCGATCGCGCTGCGGTCTCGGGCAATGTCCGCTGCGCATTCTGATGTAGGGCGCAGACATGCACCGCGCCCGCTCGATTCTGATGGCCAACCCTCCCGGCTTTGAGAGGCTGCCAGCGGCTGCAGCACAACACCGCCGCGCGTCGCCGTCCACGCCACACCGGTGGTGGTTGCTGGGGGTGGTGTGTCCCAACTGGTGGTGTGTCCCAGTGCAGAGTGTGTGAGGCCGATGCTGCTGCACGGTTTGCCAGCAGATTCCGAAGCGCCGGACGGTGGGACGGCCGCGGAGGTGGGAGACAAGGCCGCCCAACACCGCTGTGCCGCCGCGACCGTCGGGGCCGCCCTCGAGGCGCTCCTGCCGGCAGTCGACGCGAACGACGACGGCAAGCTCCGCGTCGCCGTTGCGTTCTTCAACAGCGTCTTCTGCAGCGTCGTCGCGCTGCGCAGCGACGACCCGGCCGCCGCCATGGTGGAACCGTCAGGCAGCGACAGCGGCGGGGAGGTGGGCCTGGCAGTGGGGATCGACCTGCGCTACTGGGCGGTCGAGCTGGTCGAGCGCCTCGTGGAGGTCGCCCGGACGCTGCAGCCCCATGAGGGTGCCTCTGGCGCTGCCGACGAGGGGTGCGTGGTTTGATTCCGCCTCGCCCGGCGCTTGCGCCGAATTTGAGCACGGCCTTTGGAGTAGCCCGAACCGTGCACGGACTTTTCAGCTGCTGCCTGTGCACAGAGTGTCAGCCCAGCAGGGGCATGATAGGGAGATGCATGGGGCGGTTGCGAGAGGGTGGCGGCCGTGCAGGGACGGCGGCACAACCGCAGCATCGTGGCTGGGGCGGCACTGCATCTTCACTCTGTTTGCCGCGCAGCTGTTCCAGAAGCTGCCGGCAGACGCCGGGCGGGCCGCGTTTGAGCGCGTGTGCAGCCTTGCAGCGGAGCTGCAGGATGCGGCAGCGGTGCGCGCGCTGCAGCAGCTCGTGCTGCGCGGGTGCGCCGCTCACCCCGCGGCCGCGGCGGCGACGCTGCTGCGGCCGCTGCTGCAGCAGTTGCGGGAGCATGCGGCGGCCCGGCCCGGTGCCGACGTCAACTCGAGCCACGTGACCTGGGTGTGTGCAAAAGCCACTCTCCTCGTGTACGTCATCCAAGGTGTGGCCTGCGCGTGCGTACGGCACACCATGCACGTCCGGCGGTCCGCGCCGAGGATGCGAGGACCACGACGGCCTGTTGTGTTCAGGGCTGGGAGAGGCTGGGGAGGTGGAGGACCACGGAGAAGCGATCCTCGACGTGGTGCTCACCATCTCGCAGACATCTTCAGCAGCGCTCAACGATGTCGCGGGCAGTGTGCTCGCAAGCGCGCTGATCGAGCTGATCTCGACGAGGCTGCGGCTGGATGCTGTGCCGCACACCGCGCTGCCGGGGCTGCCCGGCGTGGCTGCGTGGCTGCAGTGCCGCGGCGGCGCCGCGGCGCAGCCGCGCTGGCGCGCTCCGTCCGACAG
>JAUMHO010000001.1:354809-371485 GCA_032360965.1 Ulva armoricana
ACGGCCAGCCAAGGGTTGGGTGGCTAGAGGGGCACCCCGCGGTCCCGCGGCGGGGCGCGCGGGGAAGATGGAACACCTGTGTATATACACAACCGGGTATCGCAAGCATCTACTCTCAGAGGAACAGCTTTTTCGCATGCAAAACATAAAGTATAATTAGGAAAATTTCAAACCGGTCAAAAATTCGTTTTGTGCCTGTCGAGTACCCCTGACGTAGCCCTTGCACTGGAATTACCAGGAAAATCCATTACCCCTTACACGATTCCGACATCCCGGAAGGGGCACCCTCTGCACAGACGAAGCCCGGAGTCAGACTCCAGTTATTGACGAGCATAGCCCCCTAACCCTCCTTGCGTGCAAGCTTGTAAAAATCGTATTCTGTACGCCCGCCGATCCACTTTGTAGTTACAAAAGAGTACAAGGGCAAACCCACAAAGTGGACCAAGGTCATGGAATCAGACAACGCCCGCCGATCCACTTTGTGGGTTTGCCCTTGTACTCTTTTGTAACTACTATTCTGTACGCCCGCCGATTCCATGACCTTGGTCCACTTTGTGGGTTTGCCCTTGTACTCTTTTGTAACTACTATTCTGTACCGCCGCCGAGCCCCGTCATACGTCTCGGTGATCCATGAATTTTGAATTCAAGTTGATGCCTACCTATCAGATGCCAGGTTGTTCTTGAAAGGTGCTCTCAACTTGGCAAAGGGATTTGGCTCATATTATTCCGAAACTCGGTGATTTGCATCGAGCGGGCTGCGCCGCTACCGATGGCTATTGTCAAACGAATGTCCATCTCGCGATTTCGATCGATCGGGCCCTCGACTGGATTTCCACTAGTAAACCAGTCTCGAAAATGTCGAGTACGTGCAGAAACCTGGTCTAATCGCAGCCACGTGGCTGCATCGTGCACGCATCAGTGTGCGAGGTTCGTGGTGGCTGGTATAGTTACGGCAAACATCCAATATATCAAGAGTTGAGCCTGCAAAGTTCCCCGTTTGTTCTTTCATTGATATCATAATACTCCAGCGGGCCGCAATGGAGGCGGGATCGCGAAGCGCCACGAGATACCAACGCGTCTTCAAACAGATCCATCAACGCGTGCACAACTTGACCTTCGATTCCGTGATGCCGATGCCATGAAATATCCATGCCATAACCGGCAATGCACACGCTGACGGTGTTTTATAGGCTCTGGCCGCTTCCAGCCGCAGCACGTTCAAGTCTAGAGACGGTAGAGTCAATCAAAAAGCTCGCGCACCTCGACAGTGTGCAGGGCTGCTTCTTGCGTGACCTGTTTCAAAAGCAGCATCCGGTTACACAGCTGTACGCCTGGACCAGTGCACGGCACTTGGGATCTGCAGTGCTCAGCACTCGGATCGTCGACATTGAGGCAGGCAACAAAAACTAGTAACATCATGGTATGCCTTCTACCAAGTCTTGTCAAGCTCGTCCAAACCACGGGATCCAGCCGTCACACATTTGGTATGATATATGTGAGTAGATAGCCATCGACTTGCCGCCGCGGTAATGGCTACCAGCACGCCAGCCGCTGATCATGACATGTCAACGATGCAGCCTCAGGTTCTCCGTTTCGTGATGAGTGTGAGCTGTCCACAGTCCTAGGCCAAAATCACATGATATGTTTAGTGCAGTACACCTCTGATATTTCTGGACAGAGTTGGATCCATGGGGTTGCAATTGCATGTTGAGCCACAAATCCCAACGAGCACAGACCATGCCTAGAAGTGCACCTCGGGCTTCTATTTAGGAGTTAGGATATCTTCCTCGCGAAACTGCCTCACCTGGCCTTCAACACTTTTGTTCACATTGCAACGTGCGCGATGTCCGAAGGCTTGCCAACGCATCCCAGACTTGCTAGGCCGACCGCACCACGTACGTACATGACAGCTCTTGAGGTGAGGTGGTGTACTATAGTGGTACTGTAGCACGCTCGCTGTGTGTGTGCTTTGCAGTTGCAGCTTCTGTGTGTAGGTGAAAGTGGCTAGTGAAGAGCCTGGGCTGCTGTTGTCTGATTCCATGACCTTTGTCCACTTTGTGGGTTTGCCCTTGTACTCTTTTGTAACTACATGACAGCTCTTGACCTTACTGCTACTTCCATTGTGTCAACATGGGGTCGTGATAGCTGTGAAGGTAGGGGTTTGACAGTACGTACGTGCAGCTGGTATCGTGTCAATATTCGACGATTGCGCCTGCAGGCTGCGATCCCACGTATTGCCCAGGCAGCTGTCATATTACTTGTCACCACCTCCGCTGCCATGGCGCAAAATGGGTCTGTGGCCGTCGGGACGATACCATTCTCAAGCACCGATGGTGGGGCTGTGCACTTGACCACAGACGAGGATGCATCCGGCTTGGCAACGGTTTCCATCGATGGCAGGAACAAGAGTATCGGTGCAATTAGCAAAGGATCCGGCAATAGTAACGCAACCAGTGTCGAGTTTGATACGTCCCTGGAACCGCTGGTGATGGTGCCACCAGAGACTGATCCCACGACGGGCGTGCCAGCACCGCCTGTTTTCAGCTCGCCTAATGACATAGCTCCACCTGTTCGTGGATTTAATAAAGGTGCTTCTTTTTCCACTTTCTTATTTTGGCCTCTTGCTGCACTAATGTGGAGTAGGAACCAGCAGAGGTAGAGCTGCAGTGAACCTGCATGCGCACCCGCATCTGGTAACGGCAGCCAGGTACCACGTGGCTGGAGCTAGGTGATGGTTAAATTGGTCAGAGCAACAGGGATACGGTACCACCACACGTGGTCCGGTCAACGTAGGAACTCGTGTCGCCGACACGTCACAGCAGCTGATATCACCGGAGCGCCTGGCTGCAAGCAGCAGCATCCTATGTATACCAGCACTGTGCAGTTCTGCATCTGTATCGCAATGGATCCATTGTTACGAGTCCTCTTTTAAAACACCTCAATGTCTTCAACTTTTGCAGGCTCTCAATGCGCATCTTCTCTTTCTCGCTGTCTCCTGGTCCCTGTTGCCTCCCTCTCTGTCTCCTCCATCGCATGATCAGTCCCCTCACCCCACCCCCCCTCTCTCGGGGTTTCTCCGCGCCGTTTGGACACAGCCATAAAACCATTTGTGCTTGTCAGCGCATAACTGAGGCAGTTCTGTGCCGTTGACACCCACCTGGTCGAGCATGGCTGAGACATATTTTATTGCAGCGTTCTTGGACCTTCAGAAACGTAATGATTATCGGACCCTGGTGTTGGCTGGCTGGTTGTGTCGTATTGTCAGGGCAGATTCTTTTGTGTTATCGCCTCTGTGCTGCCGTCTGTGCCTTGTCTACTACATACGTCATATCATCTGCAGGAGAGGAGGGGGCCGTGAGGCTGGTGAGCAGGGTGGACGTCAACGGCTTCGCCACCGGCGCCCTGCAGGTCTTCTGTGAGGGTGCCTGGGGAGCGGTGTGCAACTCTAACTTTGACATTACCGATGCCCTTGTCGCCTGCCGCCAGCTCGGGTTTACCACCGGCGTCCTCCAACCGCAGCAGTCTTCGTTCAGGCGAGTCGAGCCAGAGCCGGTGTGACCCACAGCCTCCCCAATGCACAACCTCTTACACCCGGATGTGCTAGTGATAGTGGTGATTCGCTAACATCTACTGAAAGACCACTCACAACAGACCTGTTGCACAAATCTGACCCTGCTTGTTTGATCAAACTGCCTCAGTGGAAACCAGGGTTGGGTCGATTCGGAGATCCCGTCATCGGGATTTTGGGTTTCGGGGCCCAATATTTTTGGGGTTGTGGAAATTATCGGGAAATTGTTTTCGAATTTTGATGCTTTTTTCACACAGCATTAGACCGCATGTCAGGGGTGCAGTGGACTTGATTATGGCAATTAAAAAGGTCCCAGTGGTTGTCTGCCTCATTGATTCTGTTACTATTAGTCAAGGTCTACATCAGAGTCCGCACATTCGGTGTCGCTCATTGTCTTCTGTGCGGGAACCTGAAATCCTGTCCCCACTCTAGCAACTTAGGCAATTGAAAGTCGAAACCCTTCATTGTCGACTGAAAACAAACGGAATGCCCGAGACAAACACCCACTTGGCGATCGCAAGTCTAGCGTTGTCGTGGGCTGGTTGGTTGAAAGCTGTCAGACTTCTATCTATTCGATGCGGTGCATGAGCCGGCAATCTGCTCTTTCCCATATTACTGAATTCTTATAACATGCTCTTGCTTTCCATTTGTTATCGCCGAAGACGTGAGCCTTGCACTCGTCAGCACTCTTTTTCTTGACATTCCTTCCGCACACAACGTCGTACTTACCATTCGGCCTTTTAGTAAATACTTTTAAATGACTTTTCCAATCAACAATCAGTTTGTGTCACTGGTTGCCAATAGTGGCATGCATGTCTATGACGAGCAAGCGACCGCAGAGAATTCAGTTGGTCAGAACACGCAGACGAGGAAAATTTTCAAAAAAAACTTCAATTTGCGTTTTCCCCATGTAGTGTATTTGTTCATATGGCCCCGTCAGAAGGATCAACAGAGCTCTTTGCCTTTTCACAAGACAATTTAGGGCAAGTTCCGGAATTTTGGGTGTCGGGCCCAAAATTTTTGGGGTTTTTGGCATTTCGGGCCCGAAGACCCAACCGTGGTGGATAGTACTTGTGATACACATGTGATGCGTGACATCCATGCACACCAACCGGCCTCCAGCAGTGGTGCTGATGACGCCAACATCAGTTGTGCTACCCCGGTCGTGGAAGGAAGCATGGGCTGCACATCTGCCTCGTCCGCAGTCGTCCTGGGTAATTAATTTAAGTGGTATTCACGTCCCACAAGTCGGAACAAGTAATGAGCCGGAGTCTGATTCAACAGATCTGTAGTTAATGTCAGGGCCGGCCATCGGGTTGATGAACAGTATACGGCAGTAATTTCATCCGCGTGCAGGAAGTTCTTGCCCCGTTTGCTCTTGAGAACCTGGGATGCACCGGCAACGAGAGCCGCATCGTGGACTGCCCGGTTGTGGACAGCGACGCCGACAGCCCCACAGATTACAGCTTTGACTACCGCTTCCGGGACTACAGCAACCCAGCCACCTGCGACCCGTTCACTGACAGCTATGCCAGAATTGCCTGTGGCACCAGCAGCGCTGCAGGTACGCACACGACTGTCTGTGACTGCAAACAACAGTTCCGGGCTGCATGTGCTCCCTGTGTGACGTCATCTCTGAAGGCGCCATTTCTTGTTTTACAGTGCCCTCAGACCCATGAGAATGGCGTAGCCTTCACACAGGATCTCCACGCCGCAGCAAGCTGCACTGGCATGCAACTGTGTTGCAAACCTAGATCAATCCTTGCTGCAGTGATTGAGAGACCCGGTTGAAGATACTCAGTTCGGGTCATCAGCAACACTCTTTTTCAATCCATTGGGAAGATACACATGTGTAGCTATTGCCGGTCCTCCAATATGCTGACAGCTTGTTCGCCCACGGTTGTTGCAGCGGGCTTGTGGGTCCTCGTGACTGTTACCACACATTGTTGACAGTGCTTTGACATCTTTTCAGCAACAGGGCGATGGGCACGCTGGAGTATACGGACAGGTTGGCAGCGTGACGATCTGGCCTTGGTCATCGGGCCCGAAATGGCCAAAACCCCGAATTTTTCGGTCCCAACACAAAAAAAACCCGGAACTTACCCCGAAACAGTCTGGTGAACGGGCAAAAGATCTCTGTTGACCCTTCTGAGCGTGCCATATGATCATACACACTAAATGGGGAAATCTCATGTTGAGTTTTTTTGTAAAATTCTGTCTCGTTTGCGAGTTCTGACCAACCGAAACCTGTTTTCTCGCTTGCTCGTCATTGAAACGGATGCCACTGTCAACGACCAGTGACTAAGGTCGTCTAATGATTGGAAAAGTCATTTCAAAGTATTTACTAAAAGGCCGAATAGTAAGTACGACGTGGTGTGCCTATATTGCGGATGGAATGCCAAGAACAAGGGTGCTGACGAGTGCAAGGCCCACGTCTTGGGCAATAACACAAGGAAGGCAAGAGCATGTCCGAAGATCCCGGCAGAATATCGGAACGAGCTGCTTGCCGGCTCATGCAACACATCGAATAGACAGACGTCTTTGCATGCGCAATTGACCGCAGCTTTCAACCAACCGGCCCACGACAACGCTAGACTTGCGATCGCCAAGTGAGTGTTCGTCTCGGGCATTCCATTTAATGCAGTCGACAATGAAGAGTTACGATTTGCAATCGCCGAAGTTGCTAGAGCGGGGGCCGGGTTCATGCCCTCCGCTCGGAAGACGGAAAAAGACGGGTGAAAAACCCATTTTTTTTAAACCCCGAAACTTTCGGGCCCGAAACCCAAAATCCCAATTTCGAGATTTCGGGATCGACCCAACCCTAGTGACGATGTTGGCTTGAATGTTCATCCATGAGAAACACAAACATGACGTCCCTGATTCTGTGCAGCGGAGGGGGATGTGAGGCTGGCAAACAGAGTCATGGCGGCAGATGGCAGTGCAGAGTATGGCCGCCTGGAGCTCTTCCACAAAGGTGGCTGGGGCACCGTCTGTGACAACGCTTTCATCAACCGTTTTAACCGCCGCCCAGCCTTCAACCCGAATGCTGCAGAGGTGGCCTGCCGCGAGTTAGGCTTCCAGCAGGGCATCCAGATCCAGAAACTGGTGATCTTCTGCCATCAGCATGCATTTGTTTCCGTACATGAGGCCCCGGCGCCTCGCACGTGTCTTGCCTGCAACCTGGCCCCCAGCAGGCGTCAATGTCCTCAATTCTCCATCATAAAGCCAGATTCTGCAGCTCATGTGCATATGCAATCAGTGACAGTACCTATGGGCAGTGGCGCTGAGACTCTCATCTGGCTGGATAAGTGTGCAGAGAAATCTACCTGCATGACCTGTACAGATATCTCTCCCAGTACTGCCGCAGTTGCCTGTCTCACACAGCTATGGTCAACGTATCCGTTCACAAACTTCCAAGCATGAGGCAACACTGTCATACCAGCCCCATCACCTGATTGTTGAGTTGAGGCCGTGGAGCCTCCACAGAGTGGGGTATGCTACACAGTTGATGTGCCCTTCAAGTTGTGGATGGCTGCAGGAGGATGCTCACGAGGCCAGTACGGAGCGAGTGCCAGTAGTGCTGGATGGGTCCCTGTGTCGTGGAACGGAGCAGGCGCTCAGTGGTTGCCCCGACTTTGAACTTGGTCGTGTCGGCACCAACTGCCGCCATGATGCTGATGTCCACCTTGTCTGCTTCAATGGCCCCAACCCAGGTGTGATCTGCACGCCTCGCAACAGTACTGCAACCATGTCGCACACTCCAGGCCTTGCGTACTGTGTCAGGCATTACGTTTTTCTTAAACCGAATCTTTGTTACAGCTAATGTTGAGTCAATTATGTTGGCCTTGGTCTGGGGCACATCTGGGGCACGAAAAAGGCTGCCTGCAGAAGCAGAACGCCGTGTCTTCAAATTAGGCATGTATGCCTTGTTGGCGTTAGACAGTCAAGTAGCAGTTACTGAGAAAAAAGTGTTCCGTCAGTATTCCGGCTCTTTTTTAGTATGTTTCGGTTGTTGTTTCCCCGGTTCAGGTGAATGGCCCATTAAAAGTAAGTACGTCCTTGCTGTCCCCTTTGTACCTGAGCTCGAGCCTCGCACCGGTCTATGCTGGTACCTCCATGCTGCACCTGGCCGGCGAAGCAAGCGCTGTCAGTTCTCGCATTCGGCATGGCACATTGGCGTATTCCTGTGACCTCGATCGCGTGTTGCTAAAACGTCATCGTTCTGGACGTGTAGATCTTGAAAGCTATGCTGCACACACACCTTCCATAGTGATGTCTGCATTCTGCAGCAATGTGCCCCGTCATACTAGGATGGCCATACGACTCTGTCGAGGAGCGCCTGCTGTGCCATAAAGCAGGTTGACTGCTTGTCTGAACTTCGGTGCCCCCTTCTCGTGCAACACCAGCATTAAAGGTCTCCACCCCGTCTGCAGACATGGACGGCATGACCCGCCTCGTGGATGGCAGCGCTGGAGCCGGCTACGAGTATGGCCGTCTCGAGATCTTTGAGCGCGGCTTCTGGAGCAACGTGTGCAATAATGACCGCTTCACTCCCGACGCCGCACAGGTTGCCTGCAAATCCTTTGGCTACGATGGGGGGGCTGCCATTCGTTTCACCCAGTCCTATGCCAACTCCCTCAGCCAGGTGAATTTCTTTTGTAGACAGTCTTGTGCGAGACACAATTGCACATCACAATGTACGACGATGATTGCGAGGGTTGAGGCGATCAGATATGCATGACTTCAGCTCCCAGTTGCGTAGAGGGGACTCTGCTGCCATATACTCCACAATTTGCGGGGTGCATGATTAGACAAGCTGCAAATGACACGTCCCGGTTACCTGTTTGATGTCTGGATCCTCGCAGGTGCTGTTTGAGAACCTTCCTGTAGCGTTGGCGGCGGTGGACTGCAATGGCAATGAGACGTCAATCTCAGAGTGCCAGAGCAACGATGGGCTTATCGGCATGTGCACCAACATCACCAGCAGCACTGTTCTGGCGTGCGCCACCTCTGCAGATGGTACGTTTGGTGTGTATGCGTTTGGATTGACGCATGGAGGTAGGCATGCATGTATCCTGCCGCTTTCTGTGGGGGTCATACCACCTTAGGAACTGTTCAACACTGGGACATCTGCTAGACAAGGCTTAACTTCGAACAACCTAGTCCAGTGAATTAGAAGTAACGATACCATCTGTGTCTACCTCCATACCTTTTGCAATGTCCTGTCTCTATGCGGCCGTTTACAATGATCGTAGACCCAAAACTTTGGTTATCACATGTATTGAAGCATCGTCTGACTCCCTCTGCAGAGCTACGCATCAGTCGAAGTTTGGGTGCCCCCAGCATCCTGCTTTGGTGAACAGGCTCTCTGTCTTCAGGTTGTGACACGGAGGATGGCACGACTGAGGGTTCCGTGAGGCTGAGGGGAGGCTTTGGCACCCCCTGTGACCTTATCCACACCGGCTTCATCGAGGTCCTGCACTTCAACGAGTGGGGCAGCATATGCACAGACAGATTTGATGAGGACGTTGCAGAGGACAATCTCGTGGCGGACGTGGTGTGCCGGCAGCTCGGCTTCCCCCATGGTACCCGCATCGATCCTCTCACCGCCCCGCCCCCAACTCCGCCCCCGGATGACGATGAGGCGCTGTCACCATACAGCGCGTACTACTATTCGAGATCCTATGACTACGCACCAGAAGAGGCAGAGGAGCCGGTGGAGCGCTTCTGGCTGAGTAGCGTACAGTGCCGCGGGCCGGAAGGGCGCCTCATTGACTGCGACCTCGGTCCTGGTTTCCGCAACAACAACCAAGGCTGCTCGGACAGGGACCACCGCCTTCACATTGCCTGCCGCAAATTCCCAGTGGTGGAGGCGCTTGAGGCGGTCACAGCCCCTGAGGCCGGTACGTGCTCTATCGGGATTCGGGTGTTGTCGATGAGATGCCAATCCCCTACAATGGCTCCACGCACTGCCACGGGTTCTTGAATCCAAGCCTACTGTCTGGTAGATTTGTTGCACCTTCACACAAGCTTGGCACATAGTGGTGAACATATTTGCATGTCATTGGAGCGCTACTGTGCTCAGGTGCTTGGTTTAGTCACAGAGTTCTATCTCAGCATCTATTGTTGCGTTTGGTAGCTGACCACTTACAGCTGGTCTTCTGCGTTTGCCCTAGAATAGGTACACCGTGTCTGTGGTTGCTTGGTCTAGAAGTAATGCCGAGGCGACTGACAATCATGGAACGACCGGTTCACGCACGCAGCCTGAGTATGAGCGGTCGGGCACAACTGCACTTGGCAAGCAGATGGCTGCTGCCTGCACTTCAACACACTCGAGGCGTGGCTTCTAGGACGTTCGACGATGCTTGGTACTAGGGTACCTCAGCAGTGCATCCTGTTTTAGGCCAATTTCTGGGGACTTGGCGCCTAAATCTCAGTATTGGCAAACCTAAATGTGCAGAACCTCCGCTATACCTACCCTGCAACTTTGTTGCAACCATGGACGTCTAGCGTGTCAATCAGCTTGAACACTGTGTGCTTCTTGCAGAGGAAGGGGATCTGCGCCTTATCGAAGAGGATCCAGTCGCCAACTGGATGACAGGCCGCCTCCAGGTGTTTTTCGAGGGCTCTTGGAGCCAGGTCTGCGCCGGCCTGTTTGATGCAACTGATGCCAACGTTGCTTGCCGACAGCTCGGCTTCGGCGCTGGCACCGTCGTGCCTCAGATCATTACGGACGCTAAGCTTGCAGCGCTGCAGTCTACGCCGGTGTTCCCAGAGGTGGCCATCACCGGCGCCGGCTGCACCGGCACAGAGCAGAGTTTACTCGATTGCGGCCCGGAGCTGGATTATGTCTCATTCTTCGGCCGCGACTGCCTTAACTCCGAAGGCTCTGGTCTTATTATTGGCTGTGTCAGTGCACAGGAAGAGGGTACGTCTCAGCCTGGATCTCATTGGACCTCGGATCTGCTGCGTCACATCACCTGGGCTGCGACACTGCGTCCAGGTCATGCATTTTGATTGGCAATGGAAGCAATGACTCCTGGCCCCGGATGACGTTGACCCTGTACAGGCACCGAGGCAGCATTCCGGCTGACAGACTCGAGGGAGGGCGAAACTGCTGGCTCAGAGTCGGGCATTGTCGAGGTCTTCCACTCTGGAGCCTGGGGCACCCTCTGCGACGGCGACTTCGGCACTTTGGAGGTTAGGCGCCACTGTTGTCACAACACTGCTACCGTCTACACCCGTACCCCACCCAACCCCGAATGTCGAGGTCCTCAATCGCCGTGTCGGCTCACTTCTACGCTGCAATGCATTGTGTCCTCAAACAGCGCCTGCAGAGCCCACCTGAATTTTGTTGTGTCTGGTCTACACCCACGTTCCATATCCAGCAGGCCATGCGTCGCTGCTCCGCTGACGCAGCTGCTGGCTGCAGAGCACCGCGGACATCTTGTGCCGGGACAGGGGCTTCGTGTACGGCTTCTTCCAGGATGCTGACCCAGGTGCAGAGGTCCTGCCACCGTGGCTGTCAGGCATCGCTTGCGCCGGCCCAGAGGCAGAGGTCGGCTCGTGCCGGAGGTCGGCGTTTGGAGATACCTCCACCTGCGGGGCCATCCAGCGCCTCTTCTGCTTGACCACGCGTACGCAGATCCCCACCACCACTTGCCCTGAACTTGATCGGACTGACCAGTTGTTTAGACCACGTGCCAAAGTTGTAGATGTGTGGTTTCGGGTGTGTCTCATCGTTGGCGCCCTCGCCCACTGCAGAACTGTTTGCATTGGCACCATGATTCAAAACGCGTGTAATCCCATTGCTATTGCCAGTGCAGAGTATCTCGTACCATGGCATCATCTTTATGCCCCGGAGCTGCAGGAGGGAGCACATAGCACCGGTTCCGCGCTGATGCTAACGTGTCTAAAATGTCTATCACGTCTGAGACACCTGTATGTTGTCTGTAGGGCAGGACAATGGCCGAGCAAGGCTTGTCGGAGGCAGCTCGGATCCCGGGGGGGCGTGGGAGTACGGCCGCCTCGAGGTTCTTATTAACAGCCTCTGGTCGATTGTGGACGAAGCCGATTTCGGTGAAGAGCTGGGCCGGAGGGAGACCGAGGTGGCCTGCCGCTCCCTCGGCTATACGACC
Organism: Ulva armoricana; assembly: GCA_032360965.1. Classification (NCBI taxonomy): domain Eukaryota; kingdom Viridiplantae; phylum Chlorophyta; class Ulvophyceae; order Ulvales; family Ulvaceae; genus Ulva; species Ulva armoricana. The sequence goes on from JAUMHO010000001.1 coordinate 366,516, forward strand.
GGCGCGCAGCTACTGGTGGGGGGCTCCAGTCCCTTCCCGGCACTGACATCCGCACCAGATCTCATCAATGACATCCAATGTGATGGCGCCGAGCCCAGCCTCGCACAGTGCGATATAGCCATTAGCGACAACGCAGTTGGGTTTGAATACGATTCTGACTTCGTGCGCGGCAGCGTCGCGTTGATCTGCACGTCCCCTTCAGGTAAGCATGTTCCAGCGTCAGTCGGCTGCTGCAAACGTATGGAGCCGGTATGGCACAGACTGTGCCAGTGATCGTGGATGTCAGTTGCATTCCAGGAGGCACGGCACAGAAACCATGCTTGTGTGTCAGCAGCTGATGTACGTTTTCATGCATCCGTCCTGATCGCCTCGCAGCAATTTGTGGGCAGCTTTGCATGCGTTCCTAACATGCCCGCAAGGTGTACCACAATTCTACACGTGCTTGCTAACTCTCCATATGTCAAAAGTTGTCTGCTGCTGGACTAACCAACCAGGTGCTAGAGCAAAGCGCCTTTGGTTTCAGCATACACAGCGCGCAGCCATGCATGCTCACTGATACAGGGCACATTGTCACTACAGCACAGTGCAGTCCAATCACAGTAGCTGCTGTTGTTCATATGCGCACATAGGGTCACCCCTCGGGATTCCTGCACATCTCATATACTTTTTACGAGATGTAGGGGCGGCGAGATGTGTACATAGTCTACTCGCCAGCACGAACGCCGATCCGGCGAGCACAGCTTCCCACCTGTAACACCTGTCTGCTCCAATCCCCATCACGTATTGTTGCAGGGTGTGACGATCCAGCTGCAGAGCCCGCTGAAGGGGACGTCCGCCTGGTACCCCCGAACGGCACCACAGTGGCCACAGCGGCCTGCGACGAGGTGCACTTTGGGGCAGTAGAGCTGTACCTCGAAGGTCGGTGGGGCAGCATCTGCAATGGAGGAGACCCCGAGGAGTTCACGCTGGATGCGCAGGTCGTGTGCCGGCAGCTTGGCTTCCCATTTGGTACACTCATGGACGAAGGCCAGAACACGGATTACAGCTCACGAGACTACGCACCTGCTGACGATTCTGTCATTGTCTGGGCTACCCGGGTATGCCCGTGTGAACCTGTGAAGCCCAGCACGGAAGTCCAGCCGATATGGCAAGGCACCGTGTGGCATGTGTGATGTGCTACTGATGGTGCCTTGACCCGGGTCGTGAGCATGTGTCTACACATTGTATGGGGCGCTCGTCAGAACAGTTTGCGCGCATGCCCTGCATTCATTCTTGTCGGTTCTGCACTCCCACATCTTGTAAACAACCGGCGGCCATACTTCCTGAATGCAGACTCCTTGAGACAGGTAACCTGAAACATTTGCGTGTGGTGATGCAGGTGGTGTGCATGGGCAAGGAGGAGCGGCTCCTGGACTGCGACTTTCCACAGAACTTTGGCGAGGACTACTATGGCACATACGACTACGGCACTGGTCCAGCGCCAGCACCAGAACCTACAGCAGTCGCGCCGGGCGAGAGCAGAGGCCTGCCCAATGCTGGCTGTGACAGCAATGACAGGATGCGCCTGAGCGTCGTATGCCGCCGCTTCGAGATCACGGGTGCGCCGTTCCACACCTGTGCGCGCATGGCTTGCATCGTGGGAATGGCAACTGAGCATGTCTTTCGTGGCCGTGTCCCCAAGACTGTACAAACTACTTATGCCATTTCTCCATGTAGCCTTGAGGCCTGAAAACGCCTCGCATTGTCGCCTGGAACTGCAGAAATTTGTTACCGAAACAGCTGTATCGCAGCACCTTAATAATCCAAAATTGCTGTCCGCCATGCCAGCTGTGTGTGACAGTGGATGCAATAAAGATGCTGCGCGTAAGAACCATGGCCTGCCGCGTGAATCACCGTCGCAGCAGGTGCTCTTCCTTTTACGGTGTGATGGTCATGCAGAGTCAGACACGATCCGGCGCTGAGGACATCTGGCATCGTCGCAGACGGTGGGTATTCTTGCATATATATATGCCGTGGGCAATAATGCTTTGCTGTTTTTGGGCGGTCTGGAGACTTCCTTACATGGATGGGCATATTGCAATGCATGTGCTTTGCATGGGGGACAGATTGCTTAATCATATCGCTCTGTCTTGGTGGAATTGCAGTTTTCTAACAGACGAAGAAGAGGCGGTAACCAGCTCTGTTGACCCAGCAGAAGATTTGTTGCGAGACACGCAGGCAAGGGTCGTTTTGCATATACATGGTGTGTAGATGATATGTAATTGGGGAGTATTGCTACTAGTTGTCATGTACGCCACTGGATATGGCACGTGGAGTGAGACTGCACCCCGGATGCAATGATGCGACTTTTTGTTTGAACCATGGCAGACTTTGTTCGAGAGGGCTGCTTAGCATTAGCCGAGGTTTGTTCGGTACTCAATAGTGCCTGTGGAGTCGTGCTAATATTGTCCACTCCTGAACGAGGACATGTCGGTACTTTATCGCGTTGTAGTGTTACACGGAGATAAACCCAATGATGATGCGAGGCTTTAACCCTCCTTATGGATTTGATCAAGACAACTTTCCAAACATGCGACTCGGCATGGCAGCTATCATGAGCGGCCTGGTCCGGATCACGAACATTACGCATGAAACTTCTGAAGATCGGTGGCAGTGTCATCAGTAGAGCTCCTGCTACTCGGAGGGTGTGGGAATCAATCTGAGTGCTTGTTCAATGCCGTTCTTGTCACCCGCCGACCCTGTCTACGTACGCGTTCCGGGCTAGTACAGACGATACTGTATCTGTGTTCACCTCCCCAAGAACGGCGACACTGTGGACTGCTCTAGCTTCAGGTTCCTCACATTTCTCCACGTCATAGACAAACTGTTCGCCATGCTCCTGTTGACACGTGACATTTGGGCTATCAGCCTCCATGATCATCAATACGCCTTCCTCCCGGGCAGAGGCACGCTGAATCTGCTGCAACATATACCCACCGCAGATTGTGCATCGGCCGTAGCCCAAATTATGGGGTTGTGCATACAATGATGGTTCTACACATACGACGGCCTAACACGGATGGTAACGTCACATGCGACATTTTCCTATTGTTCTTCTCTCAAATCTATACTGCATATTGACTGGCCAGTCAATGGAGGCCCACCCTGTGGATGCCCACCCAAAATCGCACTCCAGGTGGGCATCCGTGGCATTGGTACAGTGATACCGTTTACAGCCGCAGCTTGGCTCCTTGTCAAAGGTCTAGGCGGATTGCCGCCGAGAGCGTCACCTCGTGAGTGATTCGGCCACAGCACCGCGTCTGGTAGGCGCGGACACTGGCAGGTGCAACACGGGAGCAGAAGGAAGCACAGCCACAGGGGCAGCATCAGGTGGGGGTGCTATACAGTGAAGCTACGACCTCAGGGCAGACCATTTGGTCAAATACAGGCCGCGCAAAACCGGTGCCGGAAGTGGCTGCCGAGTGCACACAACCCAGGCGACGCCCAGCAGGATCGCCGCGACTAGTGCAAACAGCTCTGCCCCCGACACATGGTAGGCTCAACACCCTCGGCGGGTGCTGGATGAGGAGCATGCGTTTGAGCAGCACTGTGCTTGGCGTGGAGTATGAGTATTGCCCTTGATGCATCTGTGACATGCAAGCAGGGGCAGATATCTTAAGGACTGGTGTACACCATGGCTCCACATCGCCATCGTCATCGTCAGATGACTTGCTGTAATTGTCAGCCTCTTCTGCCACGTGCTCTTCGTCCTCCCCCTCTGAATCTGATCCAGTCATGTATCCCTCACCAAGCGGATCCGCGTACTGGTCCCCATCAAGCTCGCTCCAGTTCGATTTTCTGCTCTCGATCTCAGTTTCGTCATGTAAATTGTGAATATCCCCAGCAGTGGTGGGTTCAAACACGGGTTGAACCTGCACACGTCAATCTGTGCACTGGTGCGATGAACATCGATTGAGATTGTAATCAGAAAACAACCAATAATGTGACGTAACACATTGGCAGGCAGTGCATCGGTCTGAACATGCTCGATTGAACACTGAATATGCCATGCAGCCAGAGTGGGCAACTTGGGTAGGTCTAGAGGCCACTCACCTGTACATCCGGCTCTGCCGCAGCAGGTAATGGCCGTGGTGAGTCACCATGCCCGAAGAGTGGTTCATCATCTGCGGATCTGTGGTCGCTCATGCTGGGCGAGTCCTGCATACCTGGACTCCTTGAGTGCTCAGTGCACGTGGCTGCTGTCGAAATGGTACCCTTTTGCACGAGTGCAGGTGGATACACGCACCGCAGTAATACATTGGAAGACATCACTCGTTGGCATGGCGTCGAAAGAGGGCTCCACAGACGGCAGTGAGGGGAGGGAGGGTGGCTACGATCTCTCGCTGACGGCCACCTGTCCACATATGCATGGATGATGTCGCTCGGCATAAGAGATTTGCTTGAAGATCATCTGACACGTTAAACATATGTAAGTTCAAACCCTGCTGTAGAACAGAATGGTCGTACATGCGGCCAAGGTCGTGATCATCGAGCGACCGATCGATCTGCTTATCTGTCCGACGCACCATGACAAATCTACCATGGCTGCCGTCCGGTTTTCAGATTATTCGCAATGCACGAATGAGGCTACCCGCAAGCAATGCCACAAACTTACTGTGTATCAAAATCTTGACACAGCGTGCACCGCGCCCAGAGTGCGGCTTCGGCAGCGGCACAGGCGGTCTCTGTGTAACTAGTGGTCAGATTGTCACGGTGGCGTGGGGGTACAAATACAGCTAACGGGGGTGTCGTGGAAAAATAACATGTCAAACGTTTATCATGTTTATTACATACATTTTCCCCCGCTGATCAGCCCAACACACTTCAACCTGCGTTGGATTTCTGAACGTCATCTGTGTGCCGCTGCCGACAGCTGATCACCTCGTTCACATGTACAATGGCAGCCGACCAGCCCAGCCGTACCTTGGAAG
>JAUMHO010000001.1:371585-389379 GCA_032360965.1 Ulva armoricana
GCCTGTGCTGCTGTTGTCTGATTCCATGACCTTGGTCCACTTTGTGGGTTTGCCCTTGTACTCTTTTGTAACTACCTACGCACTTGCAACATCGTAAGCCGTCTTCCTGCACTTTTCGAATATGAAATCATCAGTGACGTCAATCTGCGGTTAGCGTGCAGCCGACATCATGATCGGATGATCCCGTACGGGTTTTAGCTGTCGTACGCCGGCGCCTGACCAACTGGAGCGCCCAGCTGCAGCGTATAAAGCCTGCGCCTGGAGACACCACTTGTTCAAATACAAGCACATGAAAAGATGCCAAAGACAAGGTGTGATTGCTTGTACTTCTCAAATGATACAAACGCAGTTACCGTTGCGCTAGCTCGTCGGTATGAAGAGCCACAGGCCGGTTCTACTTGAGAATCTTAGTTGCTGAAGCGCACGAGATCATCCCAGAGGCCCTCCATGGCATTGTTCTTCACCGACTGCAACTTCGACGCCGACGACTTGTGCTGCATCGTCGGCTACAGCAACGCCTGCGACGTCAGTGGCTCCTGCACCGAGGTTCCTACATCCGTCTGCGCTCAATACTGCATCACCCGATCCGCCAGCGACGCCACCAACCCCCCCACTCAGCAGCCGGTCGCACCTTCTCCTCCACCGTTTGCATTTCCCCTACCCTCGATCTCAATCTCCCCCCCCCAGCGAGGACCCTCCCTCATCTGGCAGAACGGAACCGTTCTCGTTGGATCCGAGCTCCGGGGCCCCAAGCCCGAGTGATAATGACAATAGTAATGCCGGCAGCAACACTGGAGCCATCGTCGGGGCCACGCTGGCCGTGCTGGCTGCTGTGGCGACTGCTGTGGCTGTTGCTGCGTACTTCTGCTGCTGCAAGAAGAAGGGTGAGCCGGTGCATGAGCAGGGCACAGCGGCAGTATGCTCCTGTGCGACTGAGTGCTGTTGATGCCCTGACTTTGTTTGGACCGCCAACGCACGAGCTGGTGTCGATATATCCGCAACATCGGCTCATGAGCACTGCATCCACGGTGGCAGTCACGCATGCATGCATTCGTGGCAACCGCATGTGCTGCAACGGTGGTGGTGCTTAGCAAACACATGCGCTACCATGATCCTGAACATGCGCTTGAGTTCTGCACAGCATGCATGTCAGCCCTGTCGCAGCCATACGTTCTTGTCCTGCTGCTCGGCCAGTCGTCCTTCGAGCGGAGTCTGCCGAATTAGCACATCCAAGGCAGTACATGTGTGCGCAGGAGAAGGGAAAGTACGCGCAGCATGCTCAGCATGCGCAGCATGCGATGGCGGGCCAAGTGCCCATGCATTCCCAGGCTCACCAGCTGCAGGCGCCCTGTGCGCAGTCCAACGCGCGACCACCGCAGTACGCTGCGGCAGCAGCACCGCCCCTGCATGCACAGCCCCAGCATACTCCGCCAACCCCACAACTAAGTTCTTCGGCGCCGGGCGGTATTCCTGAGTGTCCCCGGCCTGTCCAAGCAGCCTTTGGCTCTGCGCCACAGCATCTCATTGGGGCGCCGTACCCCTACAGCACCACCACTTCCAGCGACTTCATGCCTGCGGCAGATGCGCAGCCTCATGCATACGCTGCACCTCCGGATATCCGCCTCGGCCCCTTTGGCATGGGAAGGCCTCCCCCCCCAACACCTGCTGTCAACCATCCCGAGTCATACAGCGGCTCTCAGGTTGCGACGGCAAACGCTTGCTCAACTACATCCGCCGCAGAGTCGCCAGTCCCTGCGTATTCCACGCACACCACGCACACCACACACGGCAGCACACCCTCGCCCGTGCACCCCAATGCACCAGTGCTGATGTATACGACCTTTGGGCAGACGACCTTCGGGCAAAGTACTAGAAGCACGGAGGGACAACGGCAGCCGCCGGTGGCGGGGGTGGCAGTGGGGGAGCGCATGGAGTTTGTGCACTACCAGCTGGACACACTGGCCGGCAGGGAGGTGCTTGGGGGTCTTGTGCTGGAGCCTGGCATGTCCAACCGCATGCAGGGAGGTAACGCCCTGCCTTGTGTCTAGTGTTAATCTTAGCAGTCCCTTGTTGGGGCTCAGATCTGAAGATTGCTCCCAAAAACACATATTTTTTGGCTTTGGGAGGTTTTATAAATTGAATGCTACCCCTGGCATGTCCAACGGCATGCAGGGAGGTGTAGCCCTGCCTTGATGCATGCCATGCCTTGATGCATGCCATGCCTTTGAGTATCTCTAGCCTGCAGCAGCAGACTTATGGTTGCAGGTTGCAAGTCGAAAACCTGTTTTTTCAACGCGTATTCAAATTTTCTCTATTGATACATTGCCTACTGAGTACAGCACAGACGCACAGCACCCCCTGCACAGCACAAACACTCAACCCATTGCAAGCCCCAGTGTGGACAGGAGTGTGAATTTTGGGGGAAATCATCATTGGCCAACAGAAGGCTAGCATGCAGGCCAGGCAGTGATCCAGTTTGCGAAATACCGGCTCAACGGGCAGCTGTACGCACTCAAGTTCTTTCTTTCGAACACCGCCTTTGCTGACGAGGCGACGCTGTACACCGACCGCAGCAGCCCCCTCGGATTCTTCCTGCCGCAGCTGCGCAGCATCGCCGGCGCGGAGGGCCACGACGCTGCCATCATCGACGCCCATGGCCAACATATCGACGCCCATGGTGCACCCCCTGCCGCCATGCATTGTCATGGAGAAGGGGGAGTCGCTGGATGTGTGGATGAAACGCAACAGGGACGGCGTCGACATGGTCACCGGCCTTCAGGTGCACTTCCTGTTTCGGTAGTTCGCTTTGAAATTAGCGTTCAATTGTCCGCATTGACGCTGTCTATGATGCGTGGTTGAAGTGACTGTGTTGAAGCTGTACCAGCCGCGATTGCATTGCGGCTGGATGCTGAGTCAATGTATATATGCCACCCCTCATGTGGATATGCCAGCCCTCTTGCAATTGCATAAATCGTCCACAAACATGCTCATGTGTAATTGGGCAGCACGCTTCTGCAGTGACACGCTTCACCTCGCAGGTCCTTGCTCAGCTGCCCTTGTTCGCTGCCGCTTCGTTTTGCAACAGTTTACATGGACCATACAGGACAACTCCGCCTTCTAATTGTGTTCCACAAATCGCGAACACAGTGGGAGAGGGACGTGGAGCTTAGCCCAATCAGCTGTGGGAAACTTGCATGCACTGGCAGCTTTGCTGACAGCATCCTGTTACCAGCCATTATTGCTACAGGTTATCCAGCACGTAGCGGAGCGTCTGTCAGATCTGCATCAAGCGGGCTACGTGCACCGCGACCTAAAACAGTCCAACGTCGTGTGGCTGCCGCGGGAGAACCGATGGACACTGATCGACTTTGGCTGCGCCGCCCGAATCGGCGAGTACGCGCCGCTCAGATACAGCCTCACATACGCCCCCCCGGAGGTGGTCCAGGGCGCCCATGCGAGCCGGCGGACGATCGTCGCGGACACCGCCATGGACGCCTGGACACTCGGCATCGTGGCCGTGGAGTTGTTCACCAACCGCCCAATGTTCAGTAGATTTGAGGACAGGGACCAGGTGCACCCAATGCTCCTCTAGATATCTCGCCCTCGCAGCTTGCAGTACAGTTTGGGTTAAGATTGTCTATGCACTCTTGTCGTGTAGTGCCTGCAATAGTGTTGGGCTCTTGCCAGATGCACCACGGCCTCGGAGATAGTGACGCCTTTAACTCAAATTTTACGCTTGTGAATGGAAGATTTGGCACGCTAATTATAAGGGGGACACGCAAAGACTTTGTCATCATGTTCATAGGGCAACCTGCCCGCTCAGCTGAGCGCTCAACCTGAGCCCCCCACCAAAAGTATGAAAATCTAGCATTCACAACACAAACTTTTTTTTACATCATTGCGGGGTTTTTGGGGAATGGTAACGGAGTTCTTAGTACTCAATGGGTGGACTGATTTTTTTTGTCCTTTCTTCTAAACATTCGCCGCTTTCCCAAACCACCAAGCAGATTTTGGCCCACAAATTTCAAAAATGTAGACAAACGCAGTAGTACACGTGGCATTTGCATGACCCTGCTGTGTCAAGATATTGGCCCGAAGGTTTTTTTTCGGTTGTCTGGGTCCTACTGTGTCCAAGCATGGCCACGAACATTCGGGGGGGGCGCGTTCCACGGCTTGAGCTGTAGCGTTGTTCGGCGATTACAACTTTAAAACACCCCTCTACAATGCGCCTTCATGTTTGGAAAATCATGCAGCTGACAAACCGGGGCATGCAGATGATGGCGAAGATTGTGGGGGAGCAGCCGCTGCCATTGGAGGAGGGCGCGGAGGGGGCGTCGGAGGTGCTGCGCAAGCTCGGCCGCTTCCGGCCGGGCATTCTAGGCCTGCTGCAGCGCGACCCTCAGCACCGGCTCACCATCTCTGCCTTCATCAGCCGCTGCCGCAGCGTCCTCGAGCAGACCGTCATCACCTAGCCGGCTGCGCGGCATGCACATGAAAGGCAAGTACTCGGGCCGTGTCAAGGTATTTGCCATGTTTACATGCATGCACCAGAGCCGCTAGAGTTCCCTAGTGCCACTAGACGCCGGAGCTGAGCCCAGTTGCAACAATTCAAGCGGATACACGAATGGGCCGTAAAAAGTTTCAGGCAATGAGTGTATCTTCAAAAAACGAAGTGAGGAAATGCACGTGGATGTTGCGGTTACAGACTGAACGGGCAAAAACGTGACTAGTTTCGATCTTGCCAAAGGGCCCCATCAGACGTCGGCGGTCAGTCAGCAATGCACTCATATGAGTGGACACGTTGATACTGTTGGTCTCCCTCCGGGCTGGCTTTCTGTTCCCCTGATGCTGCTCCTAGTGTGTATGGTTGAGTTGGACCTCGGACCCAGAATCGCAGTGGGTGCAGCATTTCATATAGTGTGCCATGTATCGATTCGTCGTTGGAAAACGACGGCGCACTTTTGGGGTGGTGGGCATCTGATCAAACGATCTGTTCTATAGTCACATCTCTCAGATGTACATGTACATGTACCAAAGCGATTGGGGCGGTTTTTGTCGTATTGTACAACAATACCCAGAACTCAGCGTCACGCCAGTAATATAGCACGTCTATCCAGTAAACCGCAGACTGCAAGGGTAGATCTTAATGTATGGAATCTGTGGTTATATTTCAGCTGGCGCACGGGCTCAACACGGCTGACACCTGCCCCCTCCCGCAAAGCATCCGTCTTTGGACCTCAGGCTAGGCGGCTGTTGGAAACGATGCACCAGACAAATATTACAGTCGAGTACAGCACCTATATGTGCTGCACCCCAGCATCACTGATCACCACAGTGACCTCTCAGTACCATGCACGTGTGGCGACAGGCGCCACTCACATGCACTGCATGCATATCTCACAACAGCAGCGACAGCCTTGGCCTTCACTTGTCGGACCGCGTCCTCGGCGAACGCCAACGCCAACAGTGGCACACGCACCAGGTGTGCCATGTAATTCTGCAGGGATCCACTCAGGACAAGTCACTTGTCCTGGCCGGAAAGGGGTAGGTCGTGTACCGGGTTGGTACACTTTTTATCTATTATGACCACCAATTATGTAGTTGGTGGCCATGATAGTGCACACTGCACTTCCCACGTGACATGGTAGGCGCAACAACCATGCCGGCTGCCAGATGAGGAGCGGGCCCGCGTGTGAGGTGCAGTGTGGTTGGCGTGGAGTCATGCCCCTTGTTGTGACGTCAAAGCAGGGGCAGGGTGAGACAAGGGTGCGTACGGCACAGGATGCGCACGCATTCCACACAGCTACTTACAGTCAACCATACTACCATTACAATAGATACCCAGTCACAGTTGGACACCAACGTAAACATACATTCCTCTGATATACACGAAATGTGTGACATGTCAAACAAAATACCACATCATTGCATTCTCAGTGCAGTCTTACTGCGCATGCCATATCCAGTGGCATAGATCAATGATCGCAATGCAAATGTCTTCAACATTTCATGTAGATGAAAGACGGCATTGCGAGCGTGGCCCTTGACCCCTCTTCCGGGTCCACAGACCTGGTTAGCGCTTGTTAGTTGTCTTAGTGAATGCTTGGAGTCCACCAACGATAATACGGTAGTACAAAACTAGGGTCAACGCTGTCTGGACTGTCCGCTACGCAAAGCATACACATTGAAACACACCATATCATGTTAACCGCACTCCCCACAACGGATCAATACAGTAACGCATTATTGCCACCCACATTATATGCTTTAGCTAGAACAGGCGTCGTCAGCGACCATGTCCGATTCCCTCATCGCCGGATCGTATCTGATTCTGCATGACATGCACACCGTGAAAGAAAACGCAGCTGCTGTGGTGGAAAATTCATGCAGCAGGCCCCGGTTCTTGGGTGCAGAACATCCATTGCACTCAATGGTGCGCAAAGCTGACACGACGGACAGCAGTTTTGTGTCAAAGTATTTCGTGAAAAGATGAAGTCAAATAAGTTCGTGAGATAATGTTCGACAAAAGCAAACGCAAGGCAGGCTTGGGCACCCAGTATATAAAGAGATAATCCCTAACATTCCAGTGCAATCTTGGGATCATGGCCATGGAAACATGGCGAGTTGCCATTCTCGGGCTGGAAGCCGTGCGCGCACAGGTGTAGCAGAACGGCGCACCCGTGATCTCAAAGCGGCGGCAGACTACGCTCAGCCGTCTCTCATCACCGCTGTCACAGCCAGCATTGGGCAGGCCGGTGCTCTGGCCCAGAGCATCTGTGGTGGGTGCTGGCGCTGGCGCCGGACCATTGCCGTAGTCGTATGGACTAGAGTAGTCCTCACCAAAGGCCTCAGGGAAGTAGCAGTCCAGGAGCCGGTCCTCCTTGCCCGTGCACAGCACCTGCGTCAGCAAACTCCCGCATGCGCCAAATTGTGTCTAGGAAGAGTGCCGAATGCAGCGTGGTTCACCAGATATGGAAGTTCAGAGCCGAAAAGACCTGACGCCAGGCGTGTGGACAAAGAGATCATACGGGACTGCCAATCGGCAAGTTGTAGCTACAGTTTTGTACAGATACATGCTCACGGGGGGCGCAAGTCAAGGTAACGGCAATAGCACATCACACTTGCCATAAGGTGTCATCCCAGATCGGCTGGACTACCATGCCAAGGTTGACAGCTTTATGGGGACATACCCTGGTAGCCCAGATCATGACAGAATCGTCATCGGGTGCGTAGTCACGTGAGCTGTAATCCGCGACCTGGTCTTCATCCATGAGGGTGCCGAAGGGGAATCCCAGCTGCCGGCACACGACCTGCGCATCCAGCGTGAACTCCTCGGGGTCTTGTCCGAAGCGGCCGTTGCAGATGCGACCCCAGCGGCCTTCAATGTACAGCTCAACAGCTCCAAAGTGAACAGCGTCACAGGCGGCTGTGGCATCTGTGGCGCCGTTCAGGGGCACCAGGCGGACATCCCCTTCGGCGGGCTCTGCAGCTGGAGCATCACACCCTGCAGCGACATGTGCTTGGAAAGTGAATTCAAAATGACGGGGATTGGGGCACATAGTTGTTGCCACAGGAGGCGAGGTGTATGTATGACCATCAGGGTTGCTGCTGGTGACCATGCCTAGGGGTACCGTTTATGATGGCTCTGTGTAAGTTACGACGCAGCGTCAAATAAGATTGAAATTTGAAGGCCATGATAGAACTGCACCGTGTTCTAGGTATTGATCGTGGCTACACTTTCCGTGCCCTTAAATCACAGGCCTTTCCCCCACATAGACCCTTTGGTGGGCCCAGCAACACACAACCTTTGACAATGGTAGATCTAGCGTTCGCGTGTTGGGGTCCGGCCCAACTTGTGCACAAAGCACACAAAAGGTTGCGAGGCGAACAGTTCACTCAAGTTGTGGAGTGAAAACGCATAGCAGTTGCTGACATCCAAACCTTGTTTTCTGTGCCGTGACTCCTAGAATACATCTATGCTTCAGTCACGGAAAAGTTCTATGACACACCAGCTACAATGTGCAGCAGCTGACCGACACCGGCACATGCCACGTCTGCAGCCAACACGTTAAGCCTATGTAGCTTGTCAATCTGGCAAGACGTCCGCACCGCCGCCGAACAGCCAATGCAACAAACCGATTGCGAGGCAGCACAGAAGCTCACCTGAAGGAGACGTGCAGATTAAAGCGACGCTGCTCTGCTCCATCTCTACTCCGTATTCAAACCCGACGTTATAGTCGTTAATGTCTATATCGCACTGTGAGAGGCTGGTTTCGGAGCCATCACAGTTGATCCCCCTGATGAGAGCTGGTGCTGATGTTGGTGCCGAGAAGGGAGAGGACTGGCCTACGACGAGCTGCGCGCCGGTTGCAAAGCCAAGAGATCGGCAGGTAACCTCTGCCTCCCTCTGACCTAGGTTTTCACCAAACGCGCCTTCGTTCACAATTGACCAAAGGCTATTGACGAGGACCTCGAGGCGGCCGTACTGCCACGCCCCACCGGGATCCGATCTCCCTCCGACAAGCCGAGCCCGGCCATTGCCCTGTCCTGCAAATTGATCAAGTTTTCATAGAAACAAGCAGTTAAAGCATCAGCTCAAAGCTGGTGGTATGCGATCGCTCTTACACCACCGGGTCGTCAATCTGATGCAGGTGCCGTATGCGCGCTTAATAAAGAAATGATCGATCCTTTTGTGGTCCTACTCCGACTGTGCGAAATCGGCGGCGGTGTTGAATCAAAAGCAAAAACAGCAGCAAAACCGAAGCATTGGCGTCAGATTAGGACGGTGCACGTTGTACAAACGCCTGCAGGATGAGATGGTTTATAGCTTGGCGGACCGACGTCACGCGATACTCTGCGCGGGCAATGGCAATCGGACTACAGACACTTTAGGGCTTGGTGCCAGTGCACTACCACGCCGTGTGAAGAGAAATCAGTTTTGACTTCATTGGCATTGAGCCAAGGTGCGGCGATGGGCAGTCAAGCATATATCATCAACTGTTTTGCTATAAATGAAACACAAACAATAGGGTTCAAAGAAAAGCTTTTAATCGAGTTCATAATGTGGGCCTCATGCATGGCGGGATGTCAGTGTGCCGTCACCGGATCCCACTGCGCAGTTGGAAGTCATGAACACCCACTCTATCACCTCCTAGCCTGGCAGGGCGAGTAGAATTGCAGTAAGCGATAGCTCCCTCGGCAAACATGGTGTGCGTTAGACACACTTAAAATTTTACATCCATGAATGTCGATAAATGTTTTTGCACGTGGTCCAACCAAAGCATCTTGTCGGTGCAGTAGAAGCTCAGGGTAAGTGGTTGCTGGAGATGAGCGCACGAGTGGTCAAGCAGAAGAGGCGCTGGACAGACCCACAGGTGGAGGTGTCTCCAAACGCCGACCTCCGGCACGAGCTGCCATCTGCCTCTGGTCCAGCACAGCGGATGCCTGACAGCCACGGAGGCAGCACCTCTGGGCCAGCATCCAGGAAAAAGCCGTACACAAAGCCCCTGTCCCGGCACAATATGTCTGCGGTTCTCTGCACAGCAACTTGCCAGTCTCGCCCAGCAGCTGAGCAGCGACGCATGCTCCTGCTGCATGAGGAACGGTGCTGAGTGTGGGGCTGGGCAATCACCCAGGTTGGCACCGAAGTAAGAGCTTGGGAATAGATGAAGTTGCTGCTCTGAACTGAGCAATTGAAGCGTTGGATATACACTACGTGTGCATACGGTAGCACAGTGATGTGATGGTGGGAAAGCCGAACCTCCAAAATTTCAAAGTCGCCCCTGCAGAGCGTACCCCAGGCGCCGGCATGGAATATCTCGACAGTGCCCGACTCGGAGTCAGGGGTTTCTCCATCCCTGGTATCTGTCAGCCGGAACGCAGCCTCAGTGCCTGCATGCGCTTTCAGTTCGGCGCAAGTCCAACACCCGATCACCTACTTGCAGCGTTCTCAGGCACACGCTATGTGGGCACGCAGATGACCACGAGAGCACGCTGCACATCCGAGGTCCAATCACATTGAGGGTGAGGCGTACCCTCTACCTGTTCACCAACACAGCCGAGCACAAGGCCAGACCCTACTGAATTCAAGCAGTCCCGGCTGAACATGAAGAATGAGGAATAATCAAGCGCGGGCCCGCAGTCGAGCAAGCGCTGCTCTGTGCCGGTGCAGCCGGCGCCGGTGATGGCCACCTCTGGGAATACCGGCGTCGACAGCAGTGCCGCACGCTTGGCGTCCGTAATGAACTGGGGCACGATGGTGCCCGCGCCGAAGCCGAGCTGGCGGCAGGCGACGCTGGCGTCTGAAGCATCGAACAAGCCGGCGCAGACCTGGCTCCAGGAGCCCTCGAAGAAGACCTGGAGGCGGCCTGTCACCCAGTTGGCAATTGGAGCCGCTTCAAACAGGCGCAGGTCCCCTTGTTCTGCAATGAACAGGCAGTGTGAAGGTTGGTGGACATGCCGGTAGTGTATAACTTTTCTTTGTTAGGCTGGCAGAAGTTCAGCGCAGTTTTAAGCGGCAGAGCTGTTTCTTGTGTGGGCAGGTGCCAGGAACTATACGCAACACATGGCGCACTGCTGAGGTAACCTATTAGCTAGCACCGCTGCACGTTCATAACCTACATCTCAAATGTTCTGATGTACATGTGCCAGCCATTTCAAGTGAACTTGTATCCCCATAGCTCCGTACAACCTGAGACAAACTCATGCGGGTATATTCAGCACTTGAGCAGGGTAACGGTGCAAGGAAACATAACAGTCCCACCACAACATGGCGACTTTCTGCGATGGCACTACAAACACTATCTGACAGTAGGCTAAAATCTGTGTACACGTGGCTGTGCGTGGAGACCTGGAAGAGGGAAAAAGTGAGCTCAACGCCAATCCGAACTGAGCACGTACCGGCCTCAGGGGTTGTAACCGCCTCAAGCGCCTCCACCACTGGGAACTTCCGGCAGGCGATGTGAAGGCGGTGGTCTTTCTCCGTGCAGCCTTTGTTTTTGTTACGGAAACCAGAACCAAGATCACAGTCAATGAGGCGCCCCTCCGGCCCGCGGCAGTGAACTCTACTCAGCCAGAAGCGCTCCACCGGCTCCTCAGCCTCTTCCGGTGTATAGTCATACAATAACGAATAGTAGTACGCGCTGTATGGTGACGGCGCCTCGTCGTCATCCGGGGGTGAAGGTGGGGGTAGGGCGGTGAGGGGGTCGATGCGGGTGCCGTGGGGGAAGCCCAGCTGCCGGCACACCACGTCCGCCACGAGATTGTCCTCCGCAACATCCTCGTCAACTTTGTCGGTGCAGATGCTGCCCCACTCGTCAAAGTGCAGGACCTCGATGAAGCCGGTGTGGATGAGATCGCAGGGGGTGCCAAAGCCGCCCCTGAGCCGCACGGAACCCTCGGTTGGGCCATCCTGCTTGTCGCACCCTGAAGACACGAAGCTTGCTCCAACAAAGCATGATCCTGGTTGTATCCAAATCGCCACCACTCTGCACCTCTGCGGAGTGAGGCAGTGGATGCTTCTACTCCCTGATAGATAGAGTGTGCTGATGTCCGGGGGTCTAAGGTCGTGGTAAACGGCCAGAAAATGGGAGATATGACAAGAGGCGGGGCTGCATACCAGCCTCAGGATGTTTCACAAGGAGCCACTCCTGGTATCGACAACTGTAGATGACTGAAAGGTGCTTTTAAAATAGACAATGTCTCGCAGATGTCACGGTTCTGACCAACATTGCAGGTGAGACGGACCCCCCCTCCCCCCCCCCCCCCCCAACAGGACAGTTTCCTTCCATGCCTACCTCCATGCGGCGAACCAAACTCATACACACCAAACGCACCATCGGCAGAGTTGGCGCACGCCAGGACGGTGCTGCTGGTGATGTTGGTGCACATGCCGATGAGCCCGTCGTTGCTCTGGCAGTCTGAGATTGACGTCTCATTGCCGTCGCAGTCCACCGCCGCCAACGCGACAGGCAGGTTCTCAAACAACACCTACAAGGAGACATGACAGATCCTCAGACCGTGTTGTCAGTAGCCTGCCTGGTTATAAACGTTCCAATCATACAGTTTGCGCCTCCAGTTTATGTAGTGCCCATCGTGCGTCTGTGATACAAACGTATACATACGTTATCATCGCAACTCTTGGAATGTTGGTGGTACAGGTGGAAGTCAACTTGTGTCCTGCACAGGATCATGCACAATCAAAACGCACCTGGCTGAGGGAGTTGGCGTAAGACTGAGTGAAGCGGAGGGCAGCACCGCCATCGTAGCCAAAGGCTTTGCAGGCCACCTGTGCGGCGTCGGGTGTGAAGCGGTTTTTATTGCAGACATTGCTCCAGAAGCCATGCTCAAAGATCTCGAGGCGGCCATACTCGTAGCCAGCTCCGACACTGCCGTCCACGAGGCGGGTCATGCCGTCCATGTCTGGAAACAGGGCAGGTGCCTTCAATGCTGCTGTCACAGGCGCCACTGAAGTGCACACAAAAAAGAGTGCATATGTGTGCACACACGCCTGCTGACACTGCATACGCTTCTAGAGAGAGCTTTATAGCACTGCTAGCATGGCGGGGCCCAAAACTACAGATTGCAGACATCGCCATGGAATTGGTCATGTCCGCTTGCGTGGTGAAGGGCTCTGAGGAATGAGCTCTGAGGAATGAGTGTGTGGGTAAATCATAGGTCTTAACACTGCACGTTAACTGGTGCAAAGACCTGTCAGACGGTCTTACAACTGGAGAATACCGGAGACGGCCAATCTGCCGTGGCACATGCGAGAACTTACAACACTTGCTTCGCCAACCAACTACAGCATGAACATGGTCGACCGTTGGACGGCACAAGCTGAAGCAATAAGTGAGCATCAATGGTATGGTGAATAGTTAGGCGATTCAGCGAAGTTCCGGCAACCAGGACCCGAAAATACAAAAACTTTCCCCTAAAAACATGCGTAACAATTCTTCTCTGCACAAACAACCGGGCTGCCCAATGCTGACAAGGTATGCATGCCTAATTTGCGGGGATGGAATGCTAGTTGTGGAGCTAGCAAGACTTGTGTCACATGCCAAGTTCCCGGAGCAAAGCCAGAACTTGTAGACTCGACATTTGGCAGCACAGAAAAGTCGATAGTAAAACAAGTAGCCTGGCACAGGATGCAAGGCCTGAAGTGTAGCACATGGCATCGGTAGTGCTGTTGCGAGGCGAGTAGATCACACCTGGGTTGGGGCCATTGAAGCAGACAAGGTGGACATCAGCGTCATGTCGGCAGCTGGTGCCGACGCGACCAAGCTCAAAGTTGGGGCACCCACTCAGCGCCTCCTCCGTCCCACGACACAGGGCCCCATCCAGAACTACTGGCACTCGCTCAGTACTGGCCTCATCGGCATCCTCCTGCAGCCAACCACCAGGGCACATCAGTTCTGTAGCATAACCGACTCTGTGCAGGCTGCGCAACCTCATCGTTCCAATCACGTTTCTGGCTTGACGGTGTACTGGAGGAACGGTGTTGCCCAGGTTGCCTCTGGCTTGCGAATGTGCGAGCGGCTGGTCTAAGGGCTGTGTGAGACCGGAAGCTGTGGCAGAAGAGAGTGAAGCGTCTGTACAAGCCATGCAAGTAGAGCATGCAGCCCTGGCATGCAGTCGACGGTAAGATTCAGGGCCATTCAACGCAGGTGTTGCCCCTAATGCATATGCATCTGCGATTCACCAACTGGCAGTGCGATTGTGATTCGATGAGCTGGAGACCTGCCCGGGGCCAGACTTGCAGCCAAGGACTGTGTGATGTGGCAGCGCCATACAGACGGCAACACAAGCATGCTGCTGGCAGAGACTCACCAGCTTCTGGATTTGGAAGCCCTCCTGGTACCCCAGTTGGCGGCATGCAACGTTTACAGCATTGGTGTTGAAGGCGGGACGGCGGCTGGAGCGGTTGATAAAGGCGTTGTCACAGATGGTGCCCCAGCCACCGTTGTGGAAGAGCTCGAGGCGGCCGTACTCCGCACTGCCATCTGCCGCCATGACACCGTTTGCCAGCCTGGCATCCCCTTCCACTGCACAGCCACAGCATCTTCATGATGGATTCGACAAGCATGAGCATGCACGCCAACATCGTCACATGTGCCACCTGCCATGTCCAGCGACCCCATTGCCCTTTTGCTTTAAGTGCGAGATGTCATAGCAATGCCATCAATGCGCAGTAACAGGCTCGGGCCCCTCAAGACCGCTGGCGAACAAGACGACAGCTTCTTAGAGGAGCTGCAATGGACAGGCACGCGCAACTACCCAGTTGGAAGAACACCAGTCGTTCTGATGACACGTGAGGAGTGTCTTGACCATGGTTTTTGTCACTTCAGCAGAGAATCGTTCCAGGAATGCAACACGGTTGCAAGCCAGTGCGGCTTGATGTAACACGGCAATCCTGTGCAAAGACAAGGCTGTTCACAGGGTTCAGAGGCTATTGTGAAACACAGATTGACGCCTTCAGAGATGACACCAAACTGCAATTATATGCATCCAAGCGTCTGATGGTTGCAGCCATAAACAGCTGTGCGCGTACCTGCAGCACTGCTGGTGCCACAGGCAATTCTGGCATAGCTGTTGGTAAATGGGTCGCAGGTCGCCGTGTTGCTGTAGTCTATAGCTGGGACGATGTAATCTGACCTGGAGTCAACGGCGCTGGCGGCGTCGCTGTCCGCAACCGGGCAGTCCACGATGCGGCTTTCGGTGCCGGTACAACCGAGATTCTCCAGAGCAAATGGGGCAAGAGATTCCTGCACACGGGTGACACACCCGTTGCCTACTGTGAGGATGTATGCATCGATCCGACATCTGGCCATGACTAGATGGGGCTTGGTGTGCACTGATGGAAACGCATCACATGTGTATCACAAGTGTGATTAACGGAGGCAGCTTGATCAAACGGACACGGTCGGAAAACAGCAACATGTCTCTGGTGTGTGTGGCAAATCACCACAGGGACTAGCACATCCGGTTGTAGAGTGTTCAGCACTGCGGGGACTGTCGCTGTTTCGCACCGGCTCTGGCTCGACTCTCCTGAACAGTGACTTCTGCGGTTGGGGCAGCCCGGTGATGAAGCCGAGCTGGCGGCAGGCGACGAGGGCATCGGTGTTGCCAAAGTTGGAGTTGCAGACCGCCCCCCAGGCCCCCTCGCAGAAGACCTGCAGGGCGCCGGTGGCGAAGCCGTTGACGTCCACCCTGCTCACCAGCCTCACTGCTCCCTCCTCCCCTGCATATCCCATGACCCATGCAGGCGACAAGCCAATGGGCGGTAAGGCAGTGGGCCCGGCAGAGAGGCAACCACACAGAACCTGCTGCCTTAAGTATCCAAGAGACCCTACCAGCCAGTCAATAACAGGGTCCATAACATGCATTGCTTTTGGGAAGTCCCACGTATGCTGCAATGCATCATGCCTCAGTGCCATAATTGCCTACCTTACTCCCAATAGCACAGCATTTGTATCGTTCTGGGCTGACAAATACCAGGATAACCTACTGACTGTGTCCAGAGGGAATGAAGGAAGCAAGAGCTCTAGAAGGGGGACAGCAATGGAGAAGACAGAGAGGGATGCGTGAGATAGCGAGGAGACAGAGGGGAACACATGACAGAGAAAGGGAGACATGCCATTTCATCCAGTGGAGGAAACATATGCATGAGAGCCGAGTCCTGTGCTCATGCCGCTGCTGTTTGCAGCCATGCATGCCTCATGTGGCCATGCATTCGCATATTCAGATCTGGACGTCATCAGATGATGTGCCATGTCAACGACGCGCGCTCCTATGTTTACCGCAACTGTGTGCAGTAGCGCCGTAGGACAGTGAACAGGGCATCACGTAGCGCTAGACAGCAGGCTAGCGTGACCAGATACGGGAGAATGTGCAGGTCCACTGCAGCTCGACCACTGCTGGTTGCTAGTCCACATCACTGCAGGAACAGACCAAAATCACGACTGCAGAAGCACCTGTATCAGGCCCAGGACCAGGGGGAGCTGTGTCATCGGGAGGGCTCGCAACAGGTGGTGCTGGCACGCCCGTCGTGGGATCAGACTGTGGTGGAACCATCACGAGCGGCTCCAGGGTCGCGTCAAACTCGACGCTGGTTGCATCACTTGTCCCGGGCCCTGTGCTCATTGCACCGATGGTCTTGTTCCTGCCATTGATGGACCCCGTTGCCAGGCCTGATGCGTCTCCGTCTGCTGTCAAGTTGACCATGCCACCATCTCTGTCTGAAACTGATATCACTCCGGTGGCAACGGAACCATTCTGGGCCCTGACAACGGATGTGGTGGCAAGCAACAACACGGCAGCCTGGGTAATACATGGGACAACAACCTGCAGGAACACCCCGCTTAGTATGAGGACCACCCTCAGACAGCTGTACACTCAGTCGCTGACATTCCTCGCACTATCAAAGCAGATTTGAAACAATCAAAGTTGAATCCAGGTCAAGCAAGCTGCCATGTACGTACGTGGCGCGGTCGGCCTAGCGCATCTGGGATGCGTTGGCAAACCTTCGGACATCGGGCACGCAGGTATGAGTGCAAAAACAAGTGTCACGATGTATACCAACCACAGGTTGGTTCATATTTACGACCATTCAGACGCCAAACGTGCAGATGTAGCCATGAACTACACCGGTATCTGTGCTAGTGGGGCTGGTGGCATGCCAGGCAACAAAAACGATCGGCACATGTTGGACTTAGGAAGCGCTTGTTAAGTGGTCAAACGAGGGTGGCTTGGTCTCAGGTCTGGGTATGCTCATGCCGAAACGGGTCATGATCACCTGCATCGTTGGCATGTCAGCGGCGTGCTGGTAGCCATTACCGCCGCGGCGCCGGCGGCAGGTCTATCGTCGATGACTATCTACTCCGGAGTCCAAAGAACAACGTCCGATGGCTAGAGTCGGTCGTTTCGTTGTCCAGAACAACAGTCCGTAGAAGGCATACCATTATGTGACAGGTATGTAAAACCTGCCTAGATGTCATCGCTCCGAGTGCTGAGCACGTGCACTGCAGGTCCCGAGCGTAGCGCGCTGCGCGCTGCACTAAAAGTACCGCAGCAATGGACGCTGCTCTCCAACAGGCCTAGGTAGACTGCCTAGGTGATCCAAGTGCCCTGGTGGTCGATTCCACCGTCCCAAAAATGTTCTGCAGCTGTATGAAGCCACCGCATATAAGACATCCTCTGCGCCTGGCTTGCCGGTTTTGGCAAAGAAGCTCCGACGGCACCGACATCAAGGAGCCCAGGTTTTGCACGCGTCGGTGAAGCCGTCTCGACACGCGTCGGTGTCACGTGGCCCTTCGTGATCCGGCCTGTGTTGCGGGCCGCTTGAAATTGAAGCATGACCACTGGCAGCCCAATATTGCAATTGGGGAGTTTTCAGCGTGCAAAACTTGAATTGTTGGATGTTTACACTGACACTTTCCTCCCATCACGAACATCGCAAAGCGATGAGCAGCTGGCTGTACAGCTGGCTACACATGCAACGGGGAGGGGGGGTGCGGCATGGCCGCCTTCAAGTTCAGTGTCATGCATCCATATGGGTGGTCGCGTGACTACGCCATGACGTAGTTACAAAACAGTACAAGGGCAAACCCACAAAGTGGACCAAGTCATGGAATCAGACAACAGCGGCACAGGCTCTTCACTAGCCACTTTCACCTACACACAGAAGCTGCAACTGCAAAGCACACACACAGCGAGCGTGATACAGTACCACTACAGTACACCACCTCACGTCGGCAACACAGGCACATCCAGTCCGGCGTCGTAGTGCCTGCCCTGC
>JAUMHO010000001.1:389479-401914 GCA_032360965.1 Ulva armoricana
CTCCACGATCCCGGATTCTGACCTGCCCGCCCTCACCCGCACCGGCGTTTGACCCCCTGTCAAACTCGCCCCGGTAAGTTCTGTTCGCGGGCCCCCTGGGGAAAGGGGGGCCGCGCGCTGGCCTTCGCCGTCATGGGTGGGTGGCCCGTGACGTGCTTGTCTTGCGACGGTGGGGTGTGCATTCAGGGGTCTGGGGCGAGCTGGAATCCATGGCCGGCTCTGTGTGTCACGGTGTTTGTGATTTGCAGGTGCAGCGTTCGGGGTATTGTGCGTTGTTTGGCGTGTGGTGTTACTGTTGTCTGGGTGTTTGTTTAGGACGTCTGGCTCAGTGCCTTGTTATGGGTGTGACGTCTGTTTAGAATGGGTCGTTGATCGGTTGTGTTGGCTGTTTTGTCGTGTGCTTGGGTTGGCTTGTGATTTACCCCTTGGGGCTGCTGGGATTTTGGGTTGATCTCTGTGTAACACAACACAACCCAACAACCACACAATCCAACCAGACGGTTCCAGAGTAATGGCACTGACTTCATGCATGGCATATGCATGTTAAGTCTGCATGCCGGAGTTGCATTTGCATGGGGTGCATGCATAATCTTTTATGACACAAAACGTCGGGACAGTGCACTGTGCGGAATGCAATCGGTCCAAACAGTGCTTTGCATGTCATTTAGGAAGCTCAACTGGGAGAAAACATGCCCTCAGGGACGGCTCGCAGCTCCAAACAGGCAAGATCACGGAAATCACAAATCACTAAAAAGTTCGATCACGATGGCGTGATCTAGCGATATCACGAATCACGGAGATATCTCGATACCAAATCACGCATGGCAGATCACGCGTGATTGGCCATCCCTGCTGCTGATCCCGTGACATCAAGCAGTGGCCTGGTGAAACGGATCGTAGCTGATGTTGTGCCTTACACCAAGATGAAGTCCGAAGTCTTCTCGAGACTCTGGCACTTTTTCACCGTTGAAACGCAGTGTCACACCCAGCACGCAGCTAGGCACGACATAACGGGATATTACTCATGCATGTAAGCGAAATGGTCACACCTGGTGACTGCTGTGGGATGCGGTTCAGCCCCATGACACTGGGATAGATGAGTGCAGCACCATGTCACACCTAGGATGTACCCCTGAGGTGGGTGTGTCTGTAACGTCGCTGACAGACTCTCCACATTATTGACGTTGCGGAGTAGGACTGCTGGGGAGGTGAGTGTTAACTGGAGCACAATTCACAGTGGTCGCACAAACAGGAGAGATACCCCAATATTCAAGCAGCTGCATCCATTACACCCTTCCACATGCCAACAAGAGACAGTCGAGTCTCCATCAAGTCGTACGGCATAGCGCTGTCGCCATGCACGGTCAGCCACAGCATGGGCGGCATCGGCATGGCGGCCGCGCCGGCTGCGCCTTTGTCAACACCACAGAGCAGATACCTGTGCTCGACCAGCGGGAAACATCTGAAAGCACTACGATACATTTTTGAAAACGACGATCTCCGGTGGAGAACGTATGCATGCTGCGAGCCTGGCTGATGACGCAAGCAGCACACACATCTCTGCAACTCACAGCCGAGTGCCACGATGAGTGCCGCCAGCACAGGCAGCTGTGGCATCAATGACTCTCGACGCATTCTCGGCAGCCCCTCAGTTGGCTCCCGACTCGTTCCCGTCACCGAAGCCCGAGCTGAACGCGGTCTGGAAGTCATCCGGCCCCAAGCCCATCGAGTCGGGGGTCAGCCAGGGGTACGCGACATCGCCGTTGCCGTCGAGCGGCAGCGCGCCCGCCCCGATTCCAACCGCCGCATGCGCCAGCATTGAGTCTGCTGCCAGGCCTACCACGCTGCCGTTGCTGCGTGCGCTGTAGGACCCTCGCGCGCTCAGCGACGGCCGGCCGCTCAGCTGCTCGTCACGGCCTGCAGCGCCGCCGTGGCCGCTGCGGCGACGTTGCGAGATGTTCAACGGCGGCACCGCCAGCGGCGTCATCTCCGCGGACTGTCGCGGCCGAATGACGGGGCCGTCCGGATCCATGATGCCTGAGCCACTGCGGCCCCCGGTGCTCGGCCGCCTCCCCCCGGTGCTCGGCCGCCCCCTGGCGCTGCTGCTTGACAGCCGCACACCCTCCCCGGATGGCGGTCGCGGCGGGTACTGCGCGCGGCATAGCTCCTCCATGTCGACGGGCGGTGGAAGCAGCTGGCTGTATGTCCGTTGCTCGACATCGTCGCCATCGCTGTCCACGACCTCACTCGGCGCCGCATCGAGGAACGTCTGCTCGGGCGAGTACAGCTCGTTCTCGACGTTGACGTTGATCTCTTTGGGGAGCGCGTTGCGAGGCGTGCTGTCGGGGTCGAGGTCCACCAGGCGGCCGTGCGACGCCTTGGCCATATCCTTGAGCTTGCGTGCCGCATTCATCCCTGTCTTGTTGACCAGGCCTGAGAACAGCGACAGGTCATCCTGCATAGCACCCGCACGTGACCCTCATGCGCCGACGGGACTCCGACCGGCCACCCACCTGATGGCTGCATCACTGCACAGACAGCGGCTCGCACAAACACCGCCCACAGAGGCGCAGCTGACAGCAGAACTTGTGGCGACGGGCAGGCTGCAGGGCAAAGCGGGGGAGGGGAAGCAGAGGGCGGACCTGCAGCAGCTTGTGGGGGGTGTCAAACTCGGCGGCGTCGCCATTGTCCATGACGAGGACCTTGTCGCTGTCCATGATGGTGTTCAGCCGGTGTGCGATCGTGAGGACCGTGCAGTGCCTAAACTTCTCGCGGATAACCTTCTGGATCAGCTGGTCTGTGTCCACGTCCACCGACGCCGTCGCCTCGTCCATCATCAGAATCTGCACGCGCCAGCGACTCGGCCTCCAGCACGTGCCATGCACAAACGCACGTACGGCCATGCATGCCGGTGCCATAGATCGAGCAGTAGCTGGGAGCACCCCGCAGCAGCGAATACATGGGGGGTCACACCTTGGACTTGCGGAGGAGGGCTCGCGCGAGGCAGAACAGCTGCCGCTGGCCCTGCGAGAAGTTGCCACCGTTGTCTGACACCTTGGCCTCGAGCTGCGACTCGAGGCCCTGGATGACGCTCTTGAGGCTGACTGACTCGATCGCCTGCCACACCTCAACATCGGAGCAGTCATCAAAGGGGTCAAGGTTTCTGCGCACGGTGCCGCTGAACATGAAGGGATCCTGCGGGATCATCGAGAGGCTGCGTCGCAGCGGTGCGAGGCCGATGCCGGTGATGTCCACGCCGTCGATCGTCACAGTGCCAGCCTCCGGCTCGACCATGCGGAAAAACACGAGGAAGAGCGACGACTTGCCGCTGCCGGTGCGGCCCACGATGCCGACGTGCTCGCCCCCCGCCACCTGTACGCGCATGCATGTGACACAAGGCCCACGCGCCATCGAGGCATGACAGCAGCAGGCTCGCAGCTGCAAGGACCCGTGAGGGCACGGCACGTGGCCGTGGTATGGAGCACACCGAGAAGCTGACTTGCTTGAGGACGGCGGGCAGGTTGGGCCGGTAGCGCATGACGACCTTGCTGACATCGAGCGTGCCCTTGCTCGGCCAGGAGCCGAGGTCGGGGTCCTTGTCCTTCTGGAACTCTGGCGCCTCCTCTGCCTCCTACAACCACACATCGCATCAGCCCCCGTTGCAGACTGTGTATGAACTACATGCACGGGACCTATAGCCCGTGCAGATGAACTACAGCCCGGCTCCAGACGGTGCATGCACCTCATGCAAGCACACGCACATGCAGATACACTGCCCGCTCGCGGAGCTCACAGGCTTGCTGAACACTGAGAGGTGAGAGTGTCGCATGGAGGGACTGCAGGCATGCGGGTTGGGAGCGCACGTCGAGGTACTCCACGATGCGCTCGACCGAGTTGAAGTCGGTCTCGGTCTTGGAGGCGATGCGCGTGCCGAACTTGAGGAACTTGGTGAGGTCGAGCGCGTATGTGAGCGACAGGCCGGCGAGGGAGGGGCTGATGTCGCTCGCAACGGCGAGCAGACCGGCGGCGGTGAGCACGGTGAGCCCCATGCAGTCGAGGCGGACTGAGAGCCACTGCGCGGCGGCGCGCTGCGTCAGGTACATCAGGCCGTTGCAGCTGATGCGGCGGTCCTCCATGGCCGTGAAGTGCGCCTCGCACGCGTACGACCGGATCGTCGTGATGCCGTTGACCGACTCGCTGAAGCCGGAGTAGATCGGGCTGCGAGTGACGGACTCGAGGCGCTGAAGCTCGCGCGCGGAGGGGATGTAGTACCGCTGGATGAAGTAGTAGATGACGGTGACGGGCGGGAGCATGAGCACAAACCAGGGCGTCGCGATGGAGATGACGATGAGGATGCCAAAGTACGAGGTGATGCAGGCACCGACCTGGATGAGCGACGTCGGCAGTACCGCGTCCATGATCTCTGTGTCCCGGCTGAACCGGTTGAGGATGCGGCCGCTGGGGTTGGTGTCGAAGAACGCGGGAGGGAGGCGCAGCACGCGGTCGAGCAGGCTGTTGTGCAGGAACACCGCCGCGCGCACCTGCACGCACAGGCCGCTGTGCCAACAGGCTCGAGTGTGTGTGGCTATGGCAGGGAACGGCGAGGGGCGGGTGCACGCAAGAGAGGGGGGGGCGCACGGCACCAAAGGTGAAGTGGAGGGAGCGGAAGAGGGTGACAAGGCCGAAGAGCACGGCGAGGGCGGCGTAGATGCCGAGGTAGAAGCCGAGGTCGTCGAGGCCGCGGTCAAACTGGTCCTGCGTCCACAGGCCCGGCCAGCGGTCTGTGATGATCTTGGAGCCCTGCTCGGAGCAGTAGAGGAAGAGCAGCAGCACGAGCCACAGCACGCCGCCGGTGCCGGTGACGTACTTCCACACGACCTGCCCACTCAGCGCCCCCACCTGGCGCTCCTCCTGGCCTGCACACCACACCCCCTCCCGATACAGCCTTCCAGGCCGACACGCGGCTGCGCACTGGCACACAATGCATGCACGCTGCAGTGTCCTTGTAGCCACATCTGCGCAGGTGCAGTAGCCGGGAGCGCAGGGCCGCACCTGTGAGGCCGCGCTTCTCGACGACGTTGTTGTTCATCTTAGCCCCGGACGCCTTGCCGTCCTTGACGAGGTCGGCCTTGATGCCGCAGCCGGTGCTGCGGCTGGCCGAGTCGCTGCTGGAGCTGGGCGCGCCGACCGGCTTGGCATCGCTGGCAGAGCTTTCCACATCCTCCGCGACGACATGCGAGCCAATGATGTCCATGAACTCCGTGTCCGCACGCACCTCATCATACGTACCGACCATGGAGAGCTTGCCGTCCCGCACCCACACCACCTGCACCGCCCAACCCATCTCAGCAACCGCCCATGCCGCTGCTCCCGTGATCATTCCTTCCTCGAGGTGGCGCAGCACCCTGGCCCAGGTCGCGGCCACGCATGCTCCTGGCAAGCACTCCAGCTGTGCAGCACCGGGCTCTGCCACAAAGGGGCCAGAGGCGGCTGAACGGGGTGCAGCATTCGATCCAGGTCGCAAGCAGGAGACACTTATCCACACCGCGCATGGCATCACCCGGAGCAGCCGGTAATGCCCTGACGGAGCACGGAAGACGGCGGCGGCGACCCCTGGCCACATGCATTGAGGAGCAGATATGCGCATGTGGGGCATGTGATCGCGCACAGTCCTGTCTGGACAGGCGGCCCAAAACAGGGCTGTGATGACGGGTCTCGACGTGCACGGCCGCAGAGCCAGGGGTGGCGCAGGCAACACTGCCGGGCATGAGCATGCATGGTCACCGGTGGACACAGTGCGGAGCGCCGCGGTCAGGCGCACCTGGTCTGCGGCGTGCAGGAAGTGC
This sequence comes from Ulva armoricana, assembly GCA_032360965.1. Classification (NCBI taxonomy): domain Eukaryota; kingdom Viridiplantae; phylum Chlorophyta; class Ulvophyceae; order Ulvales; family Ulvaceae; genus Ulva; species Ulva armoricana. The sequence continues at coordinate 395,326 of JAUMHO010000001.1, forward strand.
AGCGCGTTGGTCACCAGCAGCACGGTCTTGTCACGTAGAGCGCCGCAGATGCAGTCTTGGAAGAGGGAGCGGCCGACGTGGGAGTCGACGGCGGAGAGGGGGTCGTCGAGGATGATGACGTCGGCGTCGGCGTACACAGCGCGTGCGATGCTCACCCGCTGCTTCTGCCCACCGCTCAGGGTCACGCCGCGCTCGCCGATCTCCGTCAAGTCGCCGTCAGGCAGCTGGGACAGATCTGCTGCCAGCTGCGCCGCCGTCAACGCCGCCTGGTACCTGCGCACCCGCCCCCGTGTTGCCCCCCTGTCCACGCGCACTGCAGCCTCTCCGGCACAACACATGGAAGCGCAGGTGGGCGCACCGCTCATCGTCCATGGGCAGCCCCAGGAGCACGTTCTCGCGCAGCGTCTCGTTCATGATCCATGCCGTCTGCGGCACATACGCGAGCTTGCCGCCAACGCGCACAGTGCCCTTCACTCGCGAGATCTGCCGGAACACTGTTGCGAGAAGACTTGACTTGCCGCTGCCGACGGCGCCCACAACCATGGTCAGGGAGCCGGGGCGGCATCGGAAGGTGATGTCCTGCAGCGTCGGCGGCGCGTCGACGTCGACGTCCTTGCCTGTCTCCCACGCAAACTCGCCGTCGGTGACTTCGACCTCGCCGGGCGGGACGCCGTCGGTGTGGTGGCTGGGGTCGTTGACGTGGACCTCGTCATTGTTGAGGAAACCAGAGATGCGGCGCAACGCAACGCGCGCATTGATCACATTAAAGATGATGGTCGGCAGGAATGCCATGGGGAAGCGCAGCAGCGTGAAGAGCGCGAGGGAGGTGTAGGCCTTGGTTGCGGTGAGCTGCGAGATGGCGCCGGCGTAGGCGGAGAACGACGCGATGCCGACAAGCACGGGCCCCGTGAAGAGCGTCAGCCCAAACATCGCCTGGTACACCGCAATCTTGCGCAGAATTGCGGCCTCCTTGTTTCGCACCTCCAGCACCTGCTCCCTGCACCCGCGAGGTCGCCGTCACACCTGCGCCACTGCCTCGGTGTACCCAGCCGCCACCTGTTTGCGCCCCTGGCATGCTAACGCATCATGCAGCGCTTACGCAGCAGTAGCCAGCAGGCACCCCCGACGCTTGAGACTGCTGGCCGGCTGTGGTAGGGAAAAGAGTGGTTGCATGGATGTGAGTGACAACAGCAGACGCACTTGAAGGGCTGCTCCCAGTTGTAGAACTTGATGACCCGGATGCCGTTGATGATCTCGGCCATGAATGAGGTGCGGCGGTCGATGAACTTGATGATGGCGCGTCGCTGCTTTCCGAGCCCTCGCCCGATAAACCCGGAGATGGGCACCATCACCAGCAACACACCCAGGCCAACCAGTGAAGCCCACTGGATCTCACGGTACAGCAGAGCCATGATGGAAAGGATGTATATTGGAGCTCCCCATATACTGTGAATGGACAACACTACCTCCTGCAGCAGTAATGCTGGTAAGTGCAAAGGAAAGCACTTGGCACTTCTGCAGTGCAGCAGACAGCCCCACGCAGACTCGAGGCAGCACTGTGCACTGTACAATACCAAGACTCGCTTGGTGCACATGTGCTCATATCTGGTGCCACAGCTGCCCAGAGGCCAAGTCAGCATATGATCTGGCACTGTGCCTAGACCAGTGCCCATCAACATTGCGCACCTGAAGCTTTTGAGCATCATTGGACATCAGAGTTACGATCTTTCCAGTGGACTCAGACGCGAGGGCGGAGTTGTTCAAGCGCAGGCATTTTCGGTAAATGGCCCCCATCAACGCATTGCGAAACGAGAGGCCGAGCTGATCCAGCTGATATAGATTATTGTTCTCCACCAGTGCTTGAATCAGCGGTGCGATGAAAAGTCCCAGTGCATACCTGCAAGCAGCCTAGTGTAAGCAACTTCGCGACCGAGGTGCGCATTGTCGGCAACGCCACGCGCGCATCTGATTGCATCAGCAGGGCTTTTTTGTCCAGACAAGCGATGAGCGCAGATGGTACACCGTGGAATGCATCACACCAACACGGGTCAAAGCAATGTGCGTCTCGCGCTCGCCTCAGACCACAATGTGTGGCGTCAACAACTTCATTCGAGCATAGCAGACATCGCACATGTAGAGCGTCCGCTCACTGTCACAAGAGCTTTTGTCATCTTTCTGCCGGCATGTAAGGCCCGCCACGATCTGTTTCAGAAGCAGAGGGCCGGCAAGCGTTGTCGCCTGTGCAATAATATACCCGATGCCAGTGGCGACGAGAAGATACCACCGACCAGCCACGAGTGCTTGTACCATGCTAGGTTTCTGTGACTTCTTCTGCTGCTGCCATTCATCGTCAAACCGTTTAAAAAGAAGTGAGGTGTCCAAGTCCATAGTGTGCTCGGGGACTTCATCCTCTTGCAGCCTACCCTTTCGCTTAGCTTTTCGTATAGTTGGACCAATAAAGCTAAATAAAATTCTAGAGAATATGGACGCCCCGATACGCCTCGTCTCTGGGCTCTTCTCCTCAGACATTGTGTCTGGCTACGCACAGGCTTGGCGAGTCGTAGATGAACACACACGCCGCTCAAGGCACCGCTGTCCCGTATGAAAGCCCAACTAACGTCTTATCACTGTACTATGTATGGAACTGGTCATTCATGCTTGACTAGTGTAACGACGTCTACAAAACGGCTCCGCGGCGTGTTACTGTTGATGCACAGCAGCTCCGTTAATGCTGGAAGATGTGCTGCAATAACCTAGGAGCACTACACAATTAAGTCTGTGCATGAATGTTCTCATCTATGGACCTCCCTGTTCTGCCCTCTAGTGATGTAAGCTTTGACATCGAAAGCTTGCGTGGCCACACGTGTGTCCGAGCGGGTTCGCGGTCAGGGCTGGCCAGTAGTCGCCGCCACGCACAGAATGACAGCGCCGCCGAGCAGACCAACGTCACGGAGTCTACTTCGGCTCCGCAAGCGACATGAATGAATCACGAGCGCTACTACGTTTGGCACACTTAATAGCTAGTCAACGTGTGTACATACCAGTATTGCCTGCTTAAATTGATTGCTCGAATGGAAACAATCGCGAGAATGCAAGCCACGAATCCATCTCCACTAGCAATCATTGGATTCCCCACGTCGGGGAACTTTTCCAATCCGATCGGTTCAGATTGCACTGCTTCACCAAAGATCAACCAGCTGCCAATTCACATTCGTGTGCAAGCTATCTTGCTGCCACATCGACGGCAAGGTACAACCATCCGCGGGCCACTAATTATAAGAATTCTGGACATTGTTCTTTCTGTCAGCCTGCAACGCTGAGTCGACGATCTTCTGCTGGTTGCGCTCAGTGGTCCATCAGCAGGAACATGAGCAATGGACGTGTCGGCACGGGTGCCCATCACAGAACCGTGTGGCACTGACAGCTTCGGCATGCATTTGACGTGGCATCTGGTGCTTCTTTGCATGTTCTTGTACTTTAGCACGTCTAACATCCGGGTTTCTCGACAGTGTAGCCGCGCCGTGCGGCCTTGTGAGCAGCCCGTGTGTACACCAGCGGCTTGTAATGCACGCACGTAAGACCTCGTTACGTTGTCCTCCGTCGATATCATCGTGATGCACTTGTGTATGCGTGCGGTGAAAAGCTAGCTATGGGCCCCTCAGTTCCCCAGCACGGCACATGCACGCACGTTAAGTTGCACCGCACACTAAATCTGCGATTTGTGCGACAAGAAAACTGTACTAAAACGTTTTACTCAGCTGGGGATTGTGTGAGTGCGGTAAGCATGGGCGTCGAAGATTGATCTGCGTTTGCGAAACCCGTGGGAACGCTGTACTGTGTGCAAGGATGGCAGCGGTTCGAGACACTACCACAGGCAACATGTTCATCTGCCTAAAACAGGGCATGGCTGGGCAAATGCAGGCAACTGCTTTTTGTTGTCACCCGTTTGCCGGCCAAAACCGACTGATCCGTGTTGTCGGTGTTTAGTGACGTTCCTGATGAGCTTGCTACTTCCTTATTTATCCGACTAGCTTGCGTAGGGTATGTAGCAAGTTGTTGGTCTTCCCGCATTCGGCAAATCCGCACTTGGCCGATGCGTTTGCCTGCGCATGGCTGCAACGTGTCAGTCCAGCTCGCCAGAAGTGTCAAGTTGTATCAAACCTGTTGAAAAACACGAAAGTATATTCCAGGTGCTAGTCTGACTGCTTTGTCGTCGGTCCAGTCTGCGGCGATGCCCGGTGTGAGCCAGACGGCGTGGTGCACATCGCCGCAAATGCCTGCGGCGTTTGGCATGTGTTTGAAGCTGGTGCGTATGCCATACACACCAGCGTTTTGACATCAAGCCGCTGATTTATTAATTACAACAGATAGCATAAACAGTTGCATTGCTCAACGCGCGCTCGTGGCTCGTTTTCGGGCAGGTGTCATGAATCAGCTGTGGGCAGTCTGCTCTGCTTTATTATCATCTCCGTAGCTCCTGTTGAGAGTGGATGATAACCAAAAAATGTGTGTGGGGCCACGTCAAGATGTCTGCGGCCGTTGCTGCGATTGCAGAGTGAGCATGAGCTGCCTCTAATTATTATTAGCAGTGCTCCATATTAAACGGTATACACACCAGTGGTTGGGCTGTGTATCATAGATGCAGGTATGGCAGACCTGATTAGTATGACAAATGTGGGAGGCAGGTGCACTGACCAGTGCATAGTGTCCCTGGAATGTTGCTCCCTGAACGTTCACTCTACCTACTCTACCTATTCTACTGCAATAACTTCCCCTTCCACTGTATCATCTTCGCTGTAGTCCATGCCGAACTTCTTCCCCTCAAAAGGAATCAACAGCCATAAGCCATGATTCGCCCACATATCATGCTTAGTGGGTGTAACAATCAGCACGTACCAAGCTATCAAGCGGTATGCAAAATTGCCTACTTTAGTCAGCAAACTCGCCCACGCTAACTCCGTTGGCCTGCATGATCCGCTGTCCACTGTTATGAATCAGATCTCGTGCAGTGTGCATCAAGACCTGCACATACGCAACCCGCTGCAACGCCGCCACGCCAGCCCATTCTATGATGGCAAAGCTCCTTATCTGGACGGGCTGTATCTCAGCTTCAGTAGAACAGATTACCAATCTGCCGTATGTGGTCGGGGATGCGGGCCAGTGCAAATGACGCCGCCACACTGCGGGGATCATCAGTTGTCTTGGTTTGCGAAGTGGACCTGCTTGACAGCAAGCACCACTTGTTCAACCGGCATCTGTGAAAATGGAAATACTGCATCACCTTCCGAATATTGTTCCCTGGAGCCGGTACCATGTCTGTGAGAGCTGCTGTGTGTCCGCCCCTACCAGTAGGGGTGCTGTGGCCGATGCCCGTTTCGGTTTGGCGTGATGCCCGATTCCTTTTTTTATTTATTAAAATTTTTGGTGTAGGAGGAGTGTGTGTGCCGACACCTGCGAGGAGTGTGTGTGTCGACAGTATCATACGCAAGCTGATGCCCCCTGTGGCCATACTCCGATTCGCAACACGCAACACTCCTTCCGCAAGAAAAAGAGAATAGCACAAATGCAACCAGGCCATGCTCAAGGCAGCAACAACGAACCGGGGCAGCTACTGTGACAGCTCCAGTGCAGCAACATGTGTCTACCCGCAAGAAACGGGGCGGCCCTAAGGACCAGGTGATCCATCTTCCTTCCTCTAGCGTGCTCTCACATGACTGTGGGCGCTAGGGGGTATTGCAACTCAGTGCGGCAATGGGGTTCCAGGCAGGTGGACGTAGCATTCCCACGAGAACGACAAGGCGCACGTAGACTCCAACTTTACTGGTATGACCCTCCAGAACCAACAGATGTTGCTTGCCTTTTCATCTGATTCGGTATGCGCTACACCTACCGTTTGCTGTGTACGTGCAGCTACAGCAACGAGTGCAACCATGACTTATGCTTTTATGGGCGTCCAACCCCCGATAGAGATTGCATGCCTCAGGCTCGTTTGCTGCTCCTGAAATGGTTTGATATGTGCAAGATCTAGAACAAGGACATAGAGAGAACGTGCATGATGAGCCAGCCTCGGGAGCAAGGGCAGGACCAGTGGCAGTAATCCTCTGGGAGGGTCGACCGGCAGGGTCAGGGGCATCAGGGATGCGGGCCAGATATACCATGACTGATGCTGCCCCATGGCCACTGGTGCTGCAGGCACATGGCCTTTGGCACTAAGGTGCAGGGGGATGGAGATTAGTAGTTGCGGGACCAGCGGGCATCAGTGTGCCCACAGTGTTGATGCATGGGAATGTCGGTATAGTAGCACGAGTGAGGTATTCGCAGCGGTTGTGATGCTGGTATCATGGTAGCTGCTGCTGCTCGTCGTGCCTGGTGCAGCCATGGGTCTGTGTGCGATGATGTTTGATTGAGTTTGGACTCAACAGTCATGCCAACAGATGTAAAAAAGTCACTACGCAATACAGTATCACATGGGGATCCCATTCCTGTCGATATGGCGATAACGTGTGGGTGTCCTGTTGTAACTCATAGGCGGGTTCTGCCCGCAGGCATCTGGTCAGATTACATACACGCAGGGAGACAGCGTAGCATA
>JAUMHO010000001.1:402014-416506 GCA_032360965.1 Ulva armoricana
CCTGGTGTGCGCTTCAGGCTGGCGCCTGTTGCGCTTGACCCGTACGAGGAACGAGAGCTGTGCTAATTCCAGAAATTGTTATCTACGAATGCTGACTACGTTCGGCTGGGCAGGTGTGTTCGTGCGAGGCTGTCCACAGTGGCGCGCGCAGTCGTAAAAGGATCTCGGCAGAGATGAACCCGCTTACACCGTCACGTAGGTGTCACAGACCTCACAAATCATCCACAGGGGCAGGTGCAGCTCCCGCACTGGGACGGTGGCATGGGGTTGCGACACTTCAGCGAGGATTTCGCGACAGCTGCAAGGCTCTCATCAGCAGCCCTCGCTCACGCATCACTGGAGGGCGGATCCTGTTGTGATACAGCCCAGTGCTGTATGCATGACATGCAAACTGACTCGGCAGTCAGTCCAGTTTGTGCACATGCTTGGCTATGGCCATGCATGGGGCGCATCCAGGGTCGCTGACAGGGGCGCTTAGGAGATCCTGGGAGATCTCAGTGATTGATCGGGTATGATCGTAGGCATGATTGACCGAAGTGTGAACTGATAAGGGAAGGTCAATATACTGTAATCACTCTTTGTGACTAAGACTGAATTCTATCTCAAGTCTGACAACTGCACGTGGTAGAAGTATGCCGACAAACCCAGTCAGGTATGACCGTGCAGTAACCCCTGCCCGTCCGGTATATCCACATCCGGTCTAGCCTATGGGCTACGATCCTGGATCACAACAGATCCGACAAAGCCCTGCCTTTCAGGGGCGCGACCGAATTCGATTCACGCGAGTCTCTGAACAGGCTCCGCGAGCCATGGCCCTCTGTGCAAGGCCTTGCCGGCAGTCAGGACGATCCATGTGAGTGAGTAGGTTGCGAACCGGATGGCAAGGCCTTGCGGATGGCAGCCCTGCAACGGACGCTGTCTCATGCAGATGTAGACGCTCGCGCAGCTTTCCTTTTTGCAGCATTCGAGGCAGATGCGAAAGGGTCGTCGTCGCAGGTGCAGTCTGCGGCCCTTGCAGACCTTGCCCGGTTACGCAGCTGCGCCGGATCGCTGGCGTCGGCATGGCTCTCGGCCAGACCGGGTCTGGTGGAGCTCACAGCTGTGGAGTTCTGCATCAGTGCGCGGCTACGCCTCGGCGAAGACCTCTTCGCGGGCCAGGATGGAGATCTTGCGTGCGTGTGCGGCCGATCAATGGCGACAAGCGGCACCCACTCTCTCATCTGCGGTGCATTGTGGCACACGGTGGTGGCCCGCCATGACAACATGGCCGAAGTCTGGCTCCGGATCGCTGGCCGCGGCAGTATCGCGGCCACCCGTGAGCCGCACGTGAAAAAGCTCTAGCAGGAGCTACGTGCAGCTGGCCTTCCGACCCTGCCCGCCCACCCTCCGACGGCCCCCTCTGGAGGTGGGCAATTGCCCGCGTGCGCAACCTCCCCCGCCCCCGGCGGCCCGTCTCCCACCCCCACCTTTGCCGTGCCTTCCACGCTTCATGGCATCTAGACTCCCTCTGCACCTCCCCCTCCACCAGTTCTCGCGTCATCTGCCGCTGAATCTGCCTCCGCCGCTTTGCCCGCCGCTGCCGCAGTTTCCCAAGAACCCGCCGACGCCGCTGTGGTCGCCGCTGCTGCCGGTGCATCAGCCGCCCCCGCACCCGCGCATGCCCCCGCCGATGCCGCCACGCACGCCACCGACACGACGCGGCTTCCGCCGCGATCCCAGCGTCATCCATAGTCCGGTGACCTCCTCCTCTACCTTCCGGGACGTCCCGTGGTGGTGGATGTGTGCGTCACACACCCGCTCGCATCATCGGCGATTGCTGCTGCAGCGTGGGAGACTGGGGCATCTGCCCGGGCCAAGGATACGTTCAAGCGGGAGAAGTACGTGTCGTAATAGGGCGACAGTGCCGGGCATGCATGCATGGCCGCGGTGCTGTACGCCACTACTGCATGCTTGGAGGATCACTGCAGATCCGCGTAAGGCATTACGCCATGATTGAGTGATCATCTGTGATTGACCGTATCTGTGGCATTAGGCCAAGGCCATATAAGCTATGAGCCGCTAACTGTAATTACTCTTCGTCAACTAAAGTCTCACATGATCTGTCTGACTGCGCACAGCACCTTGTCACCACCCTGAGCAAGGTATGCTGCGCTGTCTCCCTGCGTGTATGTGATCTGTACCAGATGCCTGCGGGCAGAACCCGCCTATGAGTTACAACAGTACGGACGTACCGGCACAGGCGCGTGCCGGTTCGTCCCTCTGTCCCATGAAATAAATGGCCATGTGAGCCCCCCAGCCTTTGCTCTCCTCAATGAGATTGCAGAGTTTGCGGCCCGACAGGCGCTATCTCCAAGAAACTCTTCATGAAGAATTCGATGCGTGACCTCTCCACCACGCTCTGCCGCGGCATCGCCACGCAGGTCCTCGCTTTGGCGCTGCTGCAGGCACGGCTCGATGGGCGGCCGGTTGTACCTGGGCTGCCTGTTCCGACCGACAGCCTTGCGCTGTGAGTTGCCCCCTGCAAGGCGGTTGCTTTTCGCGCATGACTCTGCAAGGAATGGCCTTCATAACCACCACCTCCGTGCCAGGTTGGTCCCCCTCCCCCTCCGTGCTAGAGAGCTCTACCTCCCCAGCCGCTCTCCTTCCTCTATTCGCCACCCCCCCTGCTGCCAGCCCCCCCTTCCTCCCCTTTCCCAATGTCCACAATCCCGGACTCTGCCCCGCCCGCCCTCTGTTGTCAACTAGGATCGAGGCCCATAGGCCAGACTGGATAGTGGGTGGTTATGGGTGTGATGTCTGTTTAGAGTGTGTGGTTGATCTGCTGTGTTGGTTGTTTTGTCATGTGCTTGGGTTGGCTTGTGATTTACCCCTTGGCGCTGCCGGGATTTTGGGTTTATCTCCGTGTAACACTGTGGCACTGGGCTTCCCTTGTCTCCCATGCTCTGGTCGCAATTGTCTCGAGCCACATCGGATCCGTGCATACTGCATGCTATCAGGACTGCAAGGAGTTATGATTAAAGTTGTTTTCGAAGTAATGTGGCGCAGCTGGTGCCCCGTGTAAAGCCACGGCCACTTCCTTCGCTACTGTTGCTGTGTGAACTTAACATTGGGGTTCAGGGTAGCGATGCATGCGCATATGCATGGAGGCGCGTTGGTCCCGGGAGACAACCCAGCGTCTGCCGTCTGATCATGAAAAGACACTGCTGGCATGCGGAAATGTGACAATCTCCCGTTTCAGACCTGTAAATGCAATGGTGAGTCCGCTTCTGTAATCAGAGGGCTCAACCCTGTGCTACGACGCCAAAGGTCCATGCACGACCTAGCTAGGCGATTGTCGGATATACCGTCCAGTGTGTCACACCCTCTTCAACGATCCCATACATCCCATGTGGGATAGGAGCTATTTGTTTAGGCGTTTCCGTTGATCTGAAATCTATACCTGATGGCTGGTGATTACCCGGGAATCGCGCACCGTGACGCTGAGCGTGAAGGCACATCGCCAATGCCGGCAGTGGCCATGGCGGACGTTAACCGTGTTCAGCTTGCTGAAGGACTATACCAGATCGTAATTGTTCGTCAGGAAAATCAGGATCATTCATTTGTGCGTGCTTGGCCTCCTCGATAGAAATATGCTCAAAGCTGTACTTGTCGCGGATCCGATCGGTACTGTAGTTACAAAAGAGTACAAGGGCAAACCCACAAAGTGGACCAAGGTCATGGAATCAGACAACAGCAGCACATCGGTACTGTACATGTGGCCGTCATCGAAATGGAGAATCTTGCAATTGTCTCTGAGCAGTTCACCACTAGGGCTTGCCTAAATTTCTGATTCCATAATTTGTGTCCTTACAACACACAGTTTGATGTTGGCACGCCTTTTGAAACCGGCAAATGGCCTTGTCAATGCCGTTCCATGGGACATAAGACATGAGCTGTACTATTTTTTTTTGTAAAGGCACATAAGAAGGTAATAGAATCAGACAACAGCAGTCCTGATGTCTTAATGGATGCACAGCAACGTTAACTGCTACTAGTAGCAGTGGAAGGGGGGCACCACTGCCAGTGCCAGGACACGCTCGGACAGCTACACGGCAGCACATGCTCAATTGCTGTACGAGTTTATCCGACCACAGCGCTGTGCCTGCATTTGCGCAGGTATCCAAGCCCGTTCCGCTTGTCCAAGAGTTTTCTCGGCTGTGTAACGACGTGACTGCCGGCTCATTTGACGCTGCATCACGATCTGTGGACTTTGGTCAGCTCAACGACACTGAAGTCAAAGCTACTGCTTTATTCGGCTACAACGATGATGTCTGGAGGGCCCTCTCGGATGTTGGTACGACTCTGGGAGGCCTTGCATGAAGCGAAATTGTCATGCTGATGAGCTGTTGTGAAGCAGATTGCACACCAGCAGCCCAAATCAATTCTTGGCAATCGAGGTTGCTGTCTGGCAGCACCGACTTGTCCACTAGACTCTACGTGAAGGATGGCGGGCCGTACCTGCGCATGCCATCTTTCTCACAGTCGATCGCGAAGCATACCTTTCGAGTCATCAAACATAAACCATAGTACCTGTCCGGTCGAACTGGGAAGCTCCCTGATCTACTAGTAGGTCTTTGACAGTGACACTCAGAAATGGCGCTCAAGGCCGTTCCCACACTCGAGCTTTCATGGAATCCTTTGTAGCCTCTCTCTCATCCGTGTACATGTGAAACCACGTACTGAAATGTGGGGCCTTCGTGACTCACGTCTTTGCTGCATGTCTGTAATATGGACACTACATGGGCCTGTGCTGCTGTTGTCTGATTTCATGACCTTGGTCCACTTTGTGGGTTTGCCCTTGTACTCTTTTGTAACTACACTACATGGGTGATGCTAAGAACTGTGGCATAATACAAGACCGTCTGAAGACAAGGGTTCCCCCTGTGAGACAACGTTTTACAATATGGTGTACCGGCCATTCGAATGGTATTGTTACAGGCATTCAGGGGCCCAAGATGAATCCATGTCGTCCCAAATGGCACCGCTAAATATCAGATTTGATGCATCCATGTCCAAAACATAGACACGTCGCCAGAGCTGCTGTGACAACACTTGTACCGTTCTACGAAACACACATCGAAGCTTAGTGCAAGCGGCGTGCAAATTTATACACCTCACCAATTCCACGAGTGCACAAACTTGATCTCATAGTTTAATGCACTGAGCCCGTGTTTCCAGCCCCTCAAGCGTGTGTCTGATTATCATTGCGAGGTCACACTGCTTTCTAGGTGTTTGACCATCATCATGTGCCTGGCGAATGCCTGGCTGGCGATATGTTCCGCAACATTTGAAAGCATTATGGCACATGCACAGCGGCACAGGCGGAATTGCAGAGCATTCGAACTAAATTAACCCAGGCAATCAGGTAGAACGTCGACGTCTTGCAGAAGCCCGTGGAGGACATGTTAGGGGCCCCCAAATTGGTGGTTATCTCATGGCTGTATTGCCCTGCAGGCGTTGACGGCGGTGCAGTGGCAAGGGAGGCGCTGCAGGAGGGGCTGCTGGTGTGGTGCCCCTGGCTCGCTGCCGCCGGCAGGCCCGACGCAGACGCCATGTCCACGGACTCGTGGGAGCTGCGTGGCATGGACACCGTTGACGCCGACAGCACCTGCAACGGCCAGCCTGAGGTGAGCCATCTACTCCTTACCTGTCTCCTGTGTGTCCAGCTTTCACAAGTATGGTTCATCGTGGATAAAGCAGGGCTGGCACCAATTGCGCAATTTTCCACGTGGCGTTTGTTCACGCGCTTTGCTTCTTGAGGCAAGTAGTGTGTGCGTCTTGACGTAAATATGTGGCCACTGATAAAAGAACATAGCTATAGAAGTTCCAAGCACGGAAAGCACAAGTATCAAGCTGTGTATTCATGAACGCCTGGTATCCAACACGGGCGGTGAGGTGCAGGGGGAGCGGAGGGTGTACGTCGCGGCGTGGGCGGGGGAGGCAGTGCAGCAGGCGGGCCTGCACCCCCCCTTCAACCTCATGCTGCGCCTCCTCGTGGCCCTCTGCCCCGACATCATCATACCGGTGTCGCAACAGGACTCGGAGTCGTTTGACGCGGCCAAGAAGCCGTTTGAGTCGGGGGAGGGCATAACGGAGGACTACTCGGTGCAGCAGCACACCTCCGCCAACACCGCCCTCCAGGCACGGCCTTCTCGTTACCCTCCAGACTCATCTAACCCTTTGCATCTTCTTTTATTGACACATCTCAAGCTAAGACTTTGTAGCACACACCCATGGATTTCCTTTGGAAACTGTGCACCTGGGAGAGTGTGCACACGTGCATTAGCGCAATGACTGCGTTTTCTACCAAGGCACTGTCCCTACATGCTATTGGCAAAATGACCGTGCGCAGTACCGTGGAGCAGCGAGCAGGCTGTACTGATGATTGTTGTGCACCATACGATGTGTGTTTCCAACTTGGTCCGCTCGTTATCTCAGTCACTGCACACGTAGCGGTGGTATGTGTGCAGATTGGCAATGCCACAAAAATGACTGTGCAACTCGATTCACGGCTGTGGCAGCGTGGTGCACTGCACGAAACCGTCACGCAGGTCACATCAGATCAGGTTGCTTTGAACTGGCATGGCGCTGTGAGAGGTGCAACGCTGGTGGGCTCGTACCATGCCACACTGCAAGGCATTCGGACAGAAATGTGCAAGGTCCCGGGGCTCCATGCTCTGGATGTGAGGACACACAAGGTGACTGCACATGCATCCCTCAGATGTCGCTTCTTACAATCAACCGCCCAACTGTGTTCTATGGAACATCCCACATTGACTGTGGCACTTGCCAGCTATGTGTTGCCCCTGCTGTGAAATTCTGTCATGGCCGTGCCTGCCACGCCGCACGCAATACTAGGTAGTGATTTAGCGAGTAAACATTCGGCAGACAACGATGCATGCTATTTGCCTTTGAAATTATTCAGCGGACACGTGGTTATGCGTGACTCACCTGTCCTGTAATGCTGCAACAGATGAAGTCTATGTAGTCTGTGCTAGACACTGCTGGAGTGCTCACCGCGCTGTTGCTGTGTCTCCAGATCCAATTGTGCCCAGACCTGGTCGCAACGCTTCATCAGGAATTTCGTCAACTCGAAGTGGGTGTAAAGTCGTACATGCCTTCTGCGTCAGGCAAACCTGCCTCGTCACTGGCCACGTACTTCGACAGGGTCATGCTCCACCCTGCTGTGCTGCTGCTGCAGCACTGGCATCCAGACACCTTTGCAGCAACAAAGCAGGAGTTTACCGCCTTGAGGGGTGAGTTTGCTGCCATTGTCAAAGAAGTAAAGAAACGTGACAGCAAACAGGCTAGTTCCTCAGTGGAGACAAATAATCGACTGCAAGGTGAGGTTCTCCACACACCTCGGATCACAGCTGGCATGCCACTGCTGCTAGTTGTCCAGCGAAGAAAGTGCTGGTGTACACTACGCAATGTCAATTATCAGTTTGCAAGCTCAGATTTGAAAGGCTGCGCCGGTCACCGTTGAAACATCAGTGGTGTATGATAAGCACGTTTTGAACGACCGCGCTGAATGGTGATGCAGACTTGATTGCACAGTTCATCGAGGCGTTGACTCAGAAATGGTTTGGCTCTGGATTCGAATACGAACAAGGAATCCTCGCTCAGGGTCCATCACACGCTGCTGGTGGCTCCGCCTGCTGGCAGTCTTCTGCTGTTTCAGGAAGTGACGAGCCCATGGCAGAAACTCTGCAACCGAATCTGCCAGCTCCTGTGTCTTACCGCAGAGCACTGACAGGCGAACACGTCGCTCTTCCAGCAGGGCTGCCTTCCGGAACGTTTGACTTGTCCAGTGCTGGAGAGCTTCTCAAGGGGGTACCAAACTGGAGAGAGCTCAGTGCTGCAGAGAGGGACCTGGAGAATCTGCTTGGCGCGCATGTAGAAAGGTGCTTACAGCTGCTTTCACCCGTGCCAGTTTTGCCCGGCAACATTTGATCTAACAACACGCTGTGCAGTGTGTCCGCATGCAAGCTGTCACATGCATGTTTTACTACTGCACTGCAAAGTTATGAAGTTGCAAAGTCACATGCAATGTCGATGACTCGGGCGAGACGAGGCTTCAGACTCGTTACGTGGCACCTAGACTGTACCGAGCATCATCGACTTCATTATTTGGTTCATGTGGATGCACACTACAGAATCACGGATTTTGCTCATCTTGCAGACGTAACATGCACCGTACTGATATCTCCATGCATGTGTGCCCTTCACCACCTCTGCTTCCAACGTGACACTGCATGTTTACCCCACAGTCTTATCATCCTGGTCTTATCATCCTGGCATAACAACACCAGTTAACGTTTATCAGTAGTCATGATCAATCATATAGGGGTGGACCATGTTCGGGCTGGCTTGCAGGCACACAATCATGCGGTGGCTTGCTCAGCCTTTGGCATGGGAGGCTCTTCTGCAAGATGCCTGCACATACAACACACGCATCAATTTAGATCACATATGCATGCAACAAGAGCTAATGCGTTTTGCGTTCCAAGGCAGTGGAGAGTACATGTCCTCCCCAAAGTACCGTACCCGATTGCGGCAGCTTGGCATCACATACCTGAAGTATTCTGTGACAGATCGCCACGTGGATGAGTATGCTGAAAGGAAGTACTTCAATCAAGAGGGGGACCCATCCAAGGAGTTGAAGACTCTGCTGCGCAAGCATTCCCACGCCTTCGAACTCATGGCAGTGGTTGCGGCCATGGCCATGAAGAGACTACCAAAAGACGATCGATTCCACATTAGTGGAGAGGTCCTTCCCCAAGCCGGCAGTGCGCACTTCTCCCAGCAGCTGCCAGTGGTGACAATCTCTGCAACTGCATCTATGATGTCGTTGAAGTTTAAATTTGCATGAGATCATATCACTCATTCTTCCGCTGAGTATGACCCAACCAGGTTGCCTCTTGGGTCGAAACCTCTCCCTGTAGTTTTTGCCACGTGTGACACGGAGTTCGTGATCACCCACTGGCAGCTATGCCCGATGCACGCCGCTGCACTGAGCTGTCTCAACGCCTGCGCCGACCACATCGTGACGGTCCTGTTGATCGCCCGACTGACCGAACGACCGGCCGTTGTTGTAGTATGCATGTCTGTTTACAATCACAGGTTTGCATGCTTGTATATGAATCAAGACTGCACTTGATTTCATGTGATCGAGCTTACACTTGTCTTGAACATTGGGCCAGTTTTCATTCTACCAGAAACGGACCCCCAAAAGCCAACAATGTGATTTTTGGGAACAACTTTCGGGTATATGCCCCAGAAAGGTCTGGTAAGATTTAGAATTGCTGGCACGCATCCTGATTCCAGCCATTCCAACTATCTGCATCTATCATGACACTGCTTGTAATCACTCCATCGAGTGCAATGCGTGGTGACGGTTGTGTGTTCGAACAGGTAATAGCTACAAAGTTCCATAATCATATCTGATTACAGCACGTACATTGTCAGTTGCAATCTGCCCTTGGCTACTGGCAGTCATCTCACAAGCTCCTTGTACAGCACTGAAGGGTCATGTCATTGAGGTTGCTTTTACATTGCAGCCCTTTTCCAGCTGACTGTGGACACAATCGCCAGGATTGTGGACGTCGACATTAACACAACTGTTGATGACATGATGCTGACCTTCTGCAAATCGACGATCGCTGCAATTGGTGCATTGCTCCCAGAAGGTCAGCATCAGCAGTGGTCAGACGTAGATGATCAGTTGCAAGTCTTTGAGAAAGAAGCAGTGTGTGCTGGCTTCAGCAGGTGTGATCACGAATGCATTGAGCACAGCACATAGTACGCATGATTGCGCCACTTTCGACTGAAATCACCACGTGCACATCCCACCATCTCGGTACAAGTTCCTGGGCTAGGCATGTGTTTCTGGGCTCCTCTGTTCCAGAATTGACCTCATTGAATATAAAGTCACCTCCTTTTAAGCAATCTCTGTTGCAGCAGCAGTTACAAGTTACATGTCATCCACCCCGTAACTTGCTGGTGGGTACTGGCGCCTTGCACGAGGTGTTGTCCACTGACCACTGAACTGTAAACATCAATGCCTTCGAATGGTGTGGCCTCGAGTGACCGTGCACTGAGAAAACGATGCCTGGAGGCAGAACTGGCCCAGCCCATGTGCAGCCTAGGTGGACATTGCTGTCAAAGGTTGTATGAGACACGCACATGTTGCATTTGTATCAGCCTTGAGCCAGAACAAAACCCCAGATTTACAGCATAGTAAGCCGATAGAGCACACTCAGAGTTGTATACCATTTGCTTCAGGAGTGTGATCTTGCAAGTCATGAATGCAGCGTCCCGGACTACTCTGCATGACCAGTATCATGATGGTATAACGCAACACCTTGGAGTTTTTATGTGAGAGGGTCATCGGAACTTCCACAGCTCCAGCACATTCAATGATTCTCCTGTGTGTAAACTGTGGCGAAACAGAGCTGTTGACGTATTGCTCCAGCAATGGACAGAATACTCACACAGTCTGCATTCCCACAATACCTTCAGTATGCCAGCCAAACAGCATGAAGTACCCACCACACTTCACATGCAGCAGTATCGAAACCACACCTGTTTACCCTTCCAGTCATCACAGATGACCTCAGGTAAACAGCACAATCCTATATGGCTCGCTCGGATCACCACTGTGTATCCGTCGATCAGCCTGTCCTAACCACCTCACACACATGCATGCATGGAGCCCTGCACCCATGAATCACTGCATGATGTCGACAAACTTGTTCCTCACATGGCCTAAAGCCCATTCTGCCACATAAACCCAACTTGAAGAACTACATGGCCATGCGAGTGTGTTGACACAGGTCTGCCGTGCAGAGCGCAGATCCTCGAAGAAGTTGCCGTGGTTGCTGTCATCCAGCAGTTCGTACCAGAGCCATACTGCTACTTCTTCAAGGCTGAGGATGCCATTGTTCATGGACCCCAGCGTGCACTGGTGCTGTGCCAAGAGCGATATGACAAGAGCACCGATGCTGCGAACGCATCAGGGGGGAACCACCATTTCTTAGGCATACGGACTCCGTTCCCAAAGAAAGTAGCGGTAAAGGCTGCGCCCTTGAAACACGATGAAGTAATGGATATGTCGCGATACCATGCAAAGCTGCTGCTGCGTGCCCCGTGCAGAGGTGCCGAGGCGCGTTTTAATATGCCTCCCTGGCTCCTGAACCAGATCACTCTCAACGTTGTGACCCGCAAACGAAAGCTACTTCATGACGCTTCTGCACATGGGCTGGATGGCACAAGAAACGGTATGGCTTCAGCAACACCTCCCGTCAACTTTAAGCGTCCAGAATGCCAATGATTTGCATTTGCTAGATGAGCGCCTGTATGGTGGACTTATTTCCTGTTTCCGGTTTGGTTGTGGTGTGCAGGACATCCGCTAGTTCACTGCCTGCTGCTCATATTTGCTAGTATGTGAAAGTGCAGTGTGTCCTTGGCAGATGCATGTACGTTTGAATTGAGGCACCATTCCAGTCGTTTGAGGCTGCACGCTGTATCTGTATGCAGCCCTTGACACACAAATGGCCCTCGAAGTGAAGATTGATCTGCAACACCGGTTTGCTGCATCTGAAAGCAAACTAGCAACCTGGCTGCACGGCGTTACCAACGCCTTGCAAGCCGCAGCAGAGGCTTCACTTTCACGTGACCCTGCCAGTTCTCCGTGCATCATAAAACGCTTGGGGCCTTCCGGAACGGGCGTCATTGGGCCACGCCCAGTGGAGCTTCAGTACGAACGTGAGAGCATCTCATCTGCCTTCGGTTGCTGGACTGCCCAAGTTCTGACCAAGTCGGCTCAAGGCGAAGATGGTGAGTACATTCCACAAAGAGTAACTTATAATTCTGTACGTTTGCCTGCCAGACGTCCAGATCTGACCAATTCAGAGCACATGATGTTGCCATGCCAAGGTCATACTCACAACGCTTCCTGGATTCCTGGGAGGGTTGCGCCAATATTTCATCTCACTTAGGACCTCCGGTAGAGGTTGGATGTGTGCAACCAGCTGGCGGAGCAGTGCACGTAACCATGCTGCTGTTCCTATTGGACTGACTCATCAGCAATTCGTGGCAAGAGCGCGACATGTCAAACTCCACACGTGCTGCAGCGGAAGTGGCTTTGGGGTGCGAGGTTGTGGGCCATGAGGAGAGGCTGGACTATGTCGAGCTCCTTGGTGTCGATGCCGGCCCCACCTCAACCTTCATCATCTCTGTCCGGATGAGCTCAACCACTGGCGGCGCCAGTATCAGTCAGAACAGGACACAGGTAAACGCCATTCCATTCTGTGGCACAGTTTGCTTCTATGAAGCAAGCACTCTGGGTGATTTGATCTGTCAGTGGACATGTGCTTGCTTGCCACTACCAGTGCACATGCTAACGTTCACTACCACCGACGTTGTTGGTAGGCCTGCATGCCGAGGTGTTGTGCGATCTGCAATAAGCATAATCGTTCTAATTTTGCGCTGTTGATAACGGACACTGGTCGCCGCAAATAAATGAAGTCATATGGCTGGCTCTCTTCCTGGGGCTTGGCCACAGGCAATTCAGACAACGCCCTGGGCCCCACGGAACACAGATTATGGAAATGGGCCCACCTCGGTAGATTTGACTGCCCAAGATTTGAGTTATCGTTACCATTGCATGAAATCTGGTTCTGACAACCACTGGTTCAGATGTGATCAGTTGTTCAGGTGTTTGTGTACCCAAAGCGTGCACAGCCGTCCCACATGAACATCAAGTTCCAGGACCACAGGCCGGTGCTTGCTGCCCGCTACGAGCCCTCCTCCCGCATCCTCGCCCTCCTACTGCCGGCTACAGACACGGGTCGGTCCGGAAACAAGCATGCTATTGCCTTCCTTGCGTTCACGCCTGACTTCAAGCAGCTGCAGTTGACCCACGAGCTGCCTGTGGCGTTGCAAGGCGAATGTAAGACCGGTCCTGGCGGTGCTCCAGGATACACCGACGAATTTCCATTCGTACTGCTGCCTGCTGTGGCTGACAGTGAGGGTGCCGGCTGTGCGAACAAGGTGTGTGATGCCTCAGGAGGAAAGTCATGTTTCCTAGCCCACACTTCAGCTTTGCGTAGCTTGTTATGAGTCTGCAGTGCGCAGCTGATAAGTGTAGCATGCATACCTGCTAGTTTCTAAAAGGTGATACACAAGGTGTGATCCTTTACAACATTCAACAGATCTGTGTGGGCTTGCCTCCAGACCGGTTCGGGGAAATTTTCGAGATCTAGCGTTCCGGTTCCAAAATTGTTTTGGGTTCCGGGCCTGGAATTTGTGGGGTATTTTGCTTCTGGTTCACGCAATTTGTTTTAAGGGTACCCCCATATGGGACATATATTCCTGTTTGACAAACATGTTTGCGGAGGTGTGGGAAGCTATCATACTACGCTGCACGTTCATGCTGAACGCTCCACTGCAGCTGGGAAAGATAATGCTCATCCAGTGGCCACAATGCACCTCGGTTCTCCCTTCACTAAGCACCACTCGCGTCAACTCATGGTGCAGATGGCTCTGATTGTGGAGGCGGATCGGGTGAGGCTGTACAACATCCTGAGCAAGTCGTGGGAGCCCGAGTCTCTCGCTGTGGTCACTGCGGGCAAGCAGTGGCTGTGCACCCCCTGCCGCACCGCCCTCCTCGCTGTCCACCACGACGCTGAACTCAGGCGGTGGATGGTGGACGCGTATGCCCTTGAAGACGGTGGCACCGCCCAGCCGCTCTTCTGGAAGATCCTGGAAGATGAGGACCTACCTGACCATGTGTCTCGGTTACCTCACGAGGTGCGCGAAAAAGTAGCCGGCAAAGCGAACGGGACAAAGAGTGCACTTCAAAACGCATGAGCATGCATAGCGCAAAGCACTCCGCGAGTGTCACTCCCTGCTCCATTTATATGAGCCAAGGGTCTAGAGTCAAGGGCAGTGTGGTCATGCACTGATGCAAAGATAATGATAAGCTTGTGCAATTCACGGATGTATCTATGCAGGGTGTACGGTTCACTGCAGTCGCTGTAGAGGGCAACTCGTACTTGCTTGCTGCCAACGGCCCGGACGTTTATGCAACCAGGCTGAAGCTCCAGAGCATCCACGTGGAGAACGCGCTCGCCAAGCATGGCAGCGCTGCAGACGTGCCAGAATCAACATCGCCGGCGAACCGGCTGCTGAATTACGTGCACAGCTGCTGCCTGCGCTTCCCCCTCGATGACTGCATCGGCCTCGCTGACGCGTCACAGCGTGCACAGCGTGGGGAGGCCACCGTGTGCCGTACCGTGCGCCTGCACATTGCCACCCGTGCGCCCCTCCATGCAGTGTCCTGGATCCTGGAAAAAACTTTGTTAAAACTTCGGATGTGTCATGAATTGCGGCTGTTAGCAAGTACTCGATTACAGAGAGAGAGCAACATATAAATATAGCAGAAGTATGCA
>JAUMHO010000001.1:416606-438614 GCA_032360965.1 Ulva armoricana
GAGTGCAGTAGGTGAGATCCACAATGAATCAGAAAACGCCACTACACAGTCATATGGAGAGGTGTTGCTGATGAGTGATGTGGCTGTCGGATCATTGATAGCAGTTGTGTTATGGCGGCCAGGTCCAGGTAGGAAAAAGATTGACCCGACTTGTCCAAAAAATTATGCCTTTTTTTTGCGGGCATGTGAGCGCCAGTGCAGGGCGGGGAAGCAGTGTGGATGCGGCATGTGGTGGGAAGGTAGTGAGGAGGAGCTGCCAGGGCAATGGCAGGCTGCTTGAGGAGTCCGAGGATGGTAGGGACGCCTCACACCGGCGGCGGCGCAGCGTCGCGATGCATGTACTCAGGTGCCGGCGTGGCGTGCTGTGGCGTGCTGTGCGCTGTGCTACAGCCTGCCGGTACCATGAGGTCACCAGGGCTGGGGGAGCAAGGAACAAAGGCAACGGGAGGTGGTGGGCGACGGCAGGGATGTCAAGCCATGCATTCCAGCTCGACCTCCATGCCGTCACATGCATCAATGGCAGAAGGGGGGTGCGGCTATGCCCTGCTTGCTGCAGCTCTGATGCACCCTGTCTGAAGTGCTGAGGATGAGCGGGGACCTCACGACGCACACAAGAGCGCACCGTGATTGAAAAGGTGGTGTTCAGGGTGACACCCAGAACAATCTCTTCCTCAGAAGGCTGCAAGCTGGAGAGGTCAAAGTGCTGCTGCACAACGATGTGCCGCGCCCCAGCTGAGACGGCGTTCTGCAGCTGAACGGCAGTGGTGACGGGGGTCACGGCAGCCTGCAGCAGGTTACGACCCAGTCCCGATCCTTGATGATCCCCCTGTACATGTCACCACATAGGTGATCAGCTTCTGGGATGCGTTTCGTCACTGTTGGCAGTCCGCCAGCGACCGTCGCAGCCGCAAATGTTAAAATTCGCGCGCCGTTAGATTGCTGTCTCAGGGCCAAGGATTTGAAAAACTTTTGACATCGCCTTAACACCCACCCTCATGTATCGGAATTGTTTAATACTTATGCCATGTGCCAATCTACTAGTAGTAGTCCCAGCAGGGACCTTGAAGGTCCGTGCGCACATCGATATCGATATCGCAACATCCCAACACACTCTATGACCGTCGGATGCGTGTCGACGGCTCCCATCAGGCACAAAGGTACGCATGCAATACATTGGAATCAATTGCAACGGCTGGCCACCGTCGCAGCAGCAGTTGCTGTCGTGACATCGACGGTGCTGAAGCTGCGCGAATTTGCATTCAATCCCCCGGGAACTGCTGCAAGTGAACAGCACCTTGGATGCATGTAAGCGACGATGATCACGTGCCTCTTGCAAGGATGTGGCCCTGTAGGTTTCTGTTGTCCCTGTCGCAGCTGCCAGGGCGTACGCGTGTGCCAGGCCTGGGCAAGGTGCTGGCAACAAACTCGAATTGGACGCTATCCCATACACGAGCAGAGTGAGCGCTAGTCTCATCTATAAAATGTAATGGGTACCAGCTAAAGAAACATGTAATGGCTGATGCCTTGCTACTGAATTCCGGAACAGTCGGGCCGGCGCAATGTCGTCGACGTGCACGTGCACTCACTCAGATCGCAGTCAACATGTTGACTGAAGACTGCATATATATACATGCAAGTCCAATACATCGGCATGAAGATGTACGCGCGTACATGTAGCGCAGCCAAATCACCTCTTTGCTTGCAAACTCGTTTCTTTGGCTTTTACTGAGACATGAGGCACAATCAGGCTTCAGCGCGGCGTTGGCGCACGTGAAGTGTCGAACCCCGCTGGCACTTTCGACGTCGCCCAGGTGGCCGCGTGACGCTCGAGATGGCATGCTCGTCGTCGCAGTGCGGTACCGCCTACCAGGTGTTACGCGGAGATGAACGCAACAGCCTGGCATCGCCAAGAGGAAAATGCGAAAGCCAACTCAGCAAAAAAAAGAAAAACGGAAGGAGCACAGTAACCCAAACAAACCCGGGCAGTACCCAAAAGCCCACCACTAGTACTGCCAGTGCTCTGCTGAATGCCAGCTGTACACAAATACACACACGCAACTATCCCGGACTCTGACCCGCCCGCCCTCACCCACACCAGCGTTTGACCCCCGTGTCCCCCCAGCCCCAGCCACTTCTGTTCGCGGGCCCCCTGGGGGAGGGAGTGCCGCGTCCTCACCCTCGCCGTCATGGGTGGTTGCCCTGCGCAGACCTTCGACAGCCGACAGACGTGATTTCATGGGAACAATTTTCGGGTCCAAGTGCCAAAAAAAAGGGACTGCCAGCGCTAAAATACACACTTGAGTATCCCACACACAGTAATCTTCACTGGTGGCAACGGAAGGACTGGGTCATTGGCACCTGCGCATACAGCTGTGCTGGTATACCTACGACAGTAGTAGGTATACGTACGACAGTAGTCAATTGAGCAGACCTCTCATGATCAAAGTCAGAATATTTCTCCGGAATAATTTACAGCTGTGAACACCGCCTTGGCCCGTGGTCCCGGTTATCCGGAGATGTCAAGGTCCTTGTAGGATATGGCGAGTAAGTGTCACATTTACATTTACATTTATTGATGCTTCACAACACCAGCCTGAGGGGGGTGACGGCCCAAGGCACCGGCGGGGTCAAGCAGGAAAGAGACGAGACACGCCGCCGCAAAATCCACCGAGATGAAGTCAGCAGGAAACACAGCCTGCAACACGTCTTCCGCCTGTGTGCACCCAGCACAATTGCAAGCCATGGCAAGGTCCTTGCGTAGGACGCCAACACCAAGGTTGCCATCCGAGCAAAATACCATGGGACACGCGAACAGGAAGTGTTCAATGTGCCGCCACCTATGCTCCCGTCCAGCCTTATCCGCGGGAGCCGAGCCGAACTCTGGGCAGGTGGGGAAAACACGGCCACCGCATAGGTAGCACAACGAGGTTATATGGCCGTCGACCCAAAGGAGACGAGGTGGTCATTAGGTAAATGCGAGGAGCGAAGGGACATGATAGGGTGGACGACAGCGGATGACGCACAAGTGTAAACTGACCTGGAGGCAGGGTGCCAGCAATGCAGCCGCGTGGGCGGGATTCTAACATCCATGTCCCCCCTGGAACGTTTATGTAGCCGCACGCAATGGTGCCTACCGTGCAAGCCCTGCGTGGGTCTCACCAGCCCTCTGTCGACAAACCCTCTCTGATGTCCTTGCTAGACATGTTCAACTGAGGATCCAGAGGCCGACGTCGTTGACCGCTGAGCCTTGGCACCTTTTCATGCTGGAGAAGTTGCCTCCGTGCGCAGGGGTCATGACGTTGAAGAGCCGCACATGTACACGACAATATCAAGTGCTCATTATGCCTCCATCTATTCTCCGGATCCACCACGATGCTGCACAGCCGGATGCACATGTCCATGACGTCGTATCCCCTGGTAACCGGATGTCACATATCACCTTTGCGGCTCAGGTCAGAACATGATCAATGGCTGTGTACCCAGCCCGGCGCCGGGACACGTCACAGTTCCATCCGATCATGCACGATACAATGCGGGCAAAATGGCGCAAATGTAGCCAAGCAGAAACTCCGCGACACACAACAGAACCCTAGAATCCTGCATGCACTTATCAGCAGCACTACATAAGCAGGGAAAATGACGCTGACACCGCCAAGCCGTCTAATGTACACTGATGCAGCCTTGACAAGGTTCAGCCCTGGAATGCGACGCGTGATGCTGACACTTACATGTTAACCTATAGTATACTTATGAGTAGAGCTAGGTAATTTCAGTGTCAGTGAGTTCTGGCCTATTTGTCACTCAGCCAGTCCAACCAGTGGACCCTCAATAGCCCCCTCCACCCCTAGGGCTACTACTATCCTGACAGCCGCATGACCCCGGGACTCCAGGACCAACGCAACTGTCTCATCTCAGTCCCTCCAGGAGAGCAAGTTCCCAGTGCTGCTGCTCAGAACAGGGACACCGTGACATTTGTGACAAATGGAAGCACCACCACCACCAAGACCAGCCTGAGTTCGTGTACGAATTCCGGTGTCATGCAGCAGGGTGCGAACTTGCTTGCGCAGGTCAAGACAGCTGGCCTGCGGTCCTACTGTGTTATGATCCATGCAGAAGCCTATGTCACAGTAGGCTCTCGGGTCAGTGGGTGGCTATGGGTGTGACGTCTGTTTGCATTGTGTGGTTTTTCGGTTGTGTTGCACTGCCCGGCATCGCCAAGGGGGAGGGGGGGGGGGGGGGGGTGGGGGCACAGCGAGGACCGGACACCTGAGCGAAGCCGACGCGTCTACACGGAATAGATTCGCGGGGGCCGCGGGGATTGACACAGGTCACCCGACCTTTGCGCCACGCGTCCAGGCGATCAATTATCCGACGCATGACCCAATATGTACCTTCAAACGTCAAGTTCAGGTTGACTTGGGCATGTCAGGAGAGTACGAAACCCGCGCAACCAGCGTTCCGTGAAACCCGTTCAGTGTACCATGATACCTGTTGCCCGTATTTGATACCTATACTCGTACTCGCCACTAGTGTAGTTTTGATGCAACATCAGTTCGCGTAGGGAGGCAACCGTTTCAGCTTCATGGTCGTGGGACAGGACCCGGAGGTGCGCGAGGCCGCGCGCTCGGCAGGCACCACGCCCCGAGCCAGCGTCGTGCGGCATGCGCCTGGGCTGTACCAGATCGTCACAGTGCGCCAGGAGAATCAAGATCACTCTTTCGTGCGTCCCCCTACGTCCTCTCCCTTGGTTGCCGTTGTCCTTGGGCTGACCACAGCTCGCCGCACGCAACGCACGGCTGCTTCCAACCTTCGGCCGCACTCCCTTGCGCCGTGCATATTAGCCTTCAGCGTCATCACATTCAGGTATGAGGAGATGCTTGTGGTGCCGTCTGCTGCATGGGGTGGATGGGCTGCAACGAGTTGAAACGTCTGCGTTGGGCATGCGCCTATCGATATCAATATCGGTTCTGATTGCGGTGTTGATTTGCACAAGTATGCAGCCGCTGACCACAATGCACACCATTGGCTGTCATCCTGCCACCTTGATCGCTGCCGTAGATGTGTTTACACAGCTGGAACGCATCGAGCTTCCAAGCGGCCATGGCCAGCAGGTCCGCAGACGGTGTCGGCACCACGTCACACACGCCCAAGGGCTATTGCGATGCTTCAACTGGCGCACATATATCCAAAATACCTTCCCTAGTGTATTGTGTAGGTTTCCAAGCCCGTGCCGCTCGTCCAAGAGTTTGCTCGCCTGTGCAACGACGTCACCAGTGGCTCGTTTGACTTGGATTCGCGGTCTGTGGACTTTGGCCATCTGGACGACACGCATATCAAGGCAACTGATTTTTTTGGCTACAATGATGACGTGTGGAAAGCCCTTGTAGATGTTGGTGTGCTTCATCCCGTCGTGGTCAACGCAGCGGTGGTCGTCGGGCTCACAACCCCGCGAGCATGCGGCTACATACCATCAAACAGGAAGGCTCGGCATTGGTAATTGATTTTGTCAGCGGCTACCCTGGCTGTGCAGGATGGGCACGTCCATGCTCGCCACAGTGTCTTGGCCTAGTCAGCATAGCATCATGCAACCTTGCGTACGCGATGCAAACTATTCCACCTTGCACGCCCGGGTCTTGTCGATCATAATCTGATCAGCGGTATCTTCAAATGCTTTTGGTAAGGTTTACGATTGCTGGCTGCTGAGTTGAGGCGTGTTCACGGGCACTGGCGTTTGCACGCATCCGTACGGACAAGCACCGCTGCGTACAGCCAGGACGAGCCTTTCCCTCTCAACTGCCAATCCATGTGCGAGCATCGTGACCGGTGCCATGCACTTTTTGAATCAGATATGTCTGTGGTTTGCCCACCACGGGCTGGCTGTCATTGTTTAGGTAGACTGCTGGGGCTGCCTGGATCCATGAAAGCACTGTTGCTAGGCTCTGCATTGCTTGAGGCCATGCATGTGACACCGGTGGCGTCGCTCTGACCTCAACACCGCACCAGCAAAGACCAGCCATGTCCTGGTCTCTCCCCCTCCTCCTGCTCTCCTCCACACTCTGCCAAAGGTCCTCGGTTCATGCGGACCCCTTCTGCATGCCAGCTCCGAGGGTGCGCAGCACACACCATGTCTTGAGGCCATGCATGGCCGTGAATCTGAACATCGCGGTGTCTGCCATGTAGGCGCAGCTCTTTCACTCTCTTGAGCCGTGCTTCAGGTCTGAACAAAGGCATGTGAGTATGCACGAGTGTCTCCTGTCCCTGGGCATGCGCTGGCAGCCATGCAACAGCCGCCACATCTTCCGGCATTTACCATTGCCCAACCACTGCGAGGACGGACCTCTGCCATGTTTCACTGTCCACGAGTCCGTGGAAGTGTATCAGCTCGCATCTCAGAGGCGTTGCCGCGCTGCAGCACTCATTCTGAAGCAGCGAAGCGCGGTGTTGAGCTCGAACAGTACGAGCCTGGTATGCACGAGTGATTCTGGGTATCTCAGAGTGATGGCGACCTGCAGGCGTTGACAGCGGTGCGGTGGCGAGGGAGGCGCTGCAGGAGGGGCTGCTGGTGTGGTGCCCCTGGCTCGCTGCCGCCGCCGGCCGCGACGCGGACGCCATGTCCACGGACTCCTGGGAGCTGCACGGCATGGACACCGTCGACTGCGACAGCGCCTCCGAAGCAGAGGTGCGCTGTGTGCACATCCTGTGCCACCGTGGCTATGGTGGCAAGCGTACCCATTTCGACGTTCCCCCCGCGCTCGCATCCCCCAGCAGGCCTGCACGGCTGAGCAGCCAGCATCTGATGCCGCAGGGGACGTGACGTCGGGAACATGGCATGTGGTGGTGCAGGGGGAGCGGAGGGTGTGCGTGGCGGCGTGGGCGGGGGAGGCGTTGCATGAGGCGGGCCTGCACCCCCCCTTCAACCTCATGCTGCGCCTCCTCATGGCCCTCTGCCCCGACATCATCATCCCGGTGTCGCAGCAGGACTCGGAGTCGTTTGACGGGGCCAAGAAGCCGTTCGAGGCGGGAGAGGGCATCACGGAGGACTACTCGGTGTAGCAGCACACCTCCGCCAACACCGCCCTCCAGGCACGGCCCTGCCCTTTGCTGTTGCTCAGATTCGCACTCTGCGTCGCTGTGACATCTTCAGTGGCGCATGTGCCGAACGGCTGATGGAGCCAGGCCGCAAGGCTGTGAAATTAAATGACTATGGTCGGCACTCTGATGGTGGCGCCACGGCCTGTGCTGTGGGTTGAATGGCAGAGCTCGCCGTGACCTCCGTGACTGTACGCACACTGCAGATCGGCGACTGCAAGCGCATGGCGGTGAAGGTCGACGCAACACTGTGGCAGCGCGGGTCGCCCGCGGAGAGGCTCACCCATGTGGACACGTGCCAGATCGGGGCTACGTGGCATGGCGCCGCGAGGGGTGCCTCGCTCGTCGGCACATATCACGCCACGCTGTCAGGCGATCGCACTGAATCCTGCCAGATTCCCGGACGAAGCGCACTGGACATCGACAAGCGAAAGGTCGCCTTCCCGATGGAGCTGTCGCTCCACTCTGCACGTCTGACCATCTCCGGTGACTCAGTGTTGCAAATCTGCTCGCGTCCGTATGTTTAAGCATTCAATACAGCGTCTGAAGTCCATGCATCTTTCCATCTGTACTGCCAGAACATGCAACACGGAATGCCGTAGCCCGGTTTCTGGAGCACACTGTGGCGCTGCATCTCAGGGATGGTCTCTCCAGGCCCGGCAGATCTCCGCAGCATTCAGGCATGAGTTGCCAAAAACACATATTCGGGAAAAGCAGGAATATTTGTAGAGTTACTACACTCTAGGGCCAGTTGTCCAAACCAGAAAAATATAGAAAAAACTCAAATTTGTGACCCAAAACGCGAAAATCGGAGATCCGGATTTGTGGGTCGGCGCACTCTGTGTGTGCACATCGCATTGTGTCCAAAGGTGGTTGAGGACCTCGAGAAGCAGCTGACGAAGCTCCACAGCGCAGTCGGCAAGTGGAAGCCAGCAGACTCTGCGGTCCAAGCCGCAGATGGCACCAGGCAAGTGCAGCAGTACTTCTCGCGTGTTCTGCGGCACCCTGCTGCACCCTGCTGTCCTGCTGCTGCAGAACTGGCGGCCACGAGCTTTTGCCACGAAGCAGCAGCACCTGGCAGGCCTGAAGCAGGAGCTGTCAGAGATTGTCACTGAGTCGCAGCAGAGAGACAGCAAGCGGCCTGCAGCAGAGTCTCAGAAGCAACTGCAAGGCATGAGCGCTCCCACTCAGCCCAGTGCTCCAATAGGTCCTCGATTCTCACACGTCACCCGTAGATGCATGTGTTCTGTGGGGCATTGCAGAATTCTGTGTGCACGTCCGGAAGTAGGCTGCGATTCGAGGCGAGTGAGCACCGATTGAGAACCCTGCTGATCCAGAGGACGGGGCTTTTGGTCCAACCCGTATGCGGTGGCTGACCGCTGAACGTGTCTAGCCATGGCCCCTGTCTTGCATGATTGTGTGGGCACTGCAAGTCACAAGATAGTCTGTGCCTAGCTCTGGTCATGCTTTGGTGCTGCACGTCGCCCGTGACACGAGTAGGAGGCACATCCTGTGGCACATGTCATTCTGTTTCCTTGTAGATGCCTGCTGTAGCGGTTGTGTGGCATTTGGGTCTGTGTTCCCTTGGCATGCCCGGCAGCATCGCTTCAGCACACATGAGAGCCTGTGTGCAGCGTTTATGGTGATCTCCATGGAGACGCTACTGCATCGCTGGTTCGGCTGCGGCCATTTCCCAGGTCAGGAGGGTCTTGCCACGGAGCATGACGACATGGAATGCATGCCATCGGCAAGCGGGGACGGCGTGGAATCTTCCCGGGGCGCCCATGACAGCCCTGGCGGCAAATCCGAATTCGGCAGGGCAGACGAGCAGGCCAGCGAAACAGCGATGCAGCCATCCGAGCCAATGGACACAGATCACACTGCTGGCTCCTTCGACGCGCTACCGGATTTACCAATGCTGAAGGAAGGAGAGCATAACCTGCAGCAACTGCTGGTCAAGCACCTCGACAGGTTCTCAGCCCCACCGCTGATGCTTCGCCGTGGCGTTGTATTTGTTTGAAATCACAAGAATGTAAGGAGAGAACCTCCTGCACAGGTCGATGGCGGGAGATGTCAGGCTGCCTGCACAGCTGTGACTGCAGCGGCAGTCATGGCTCGATCAAATACACCAGACAGGCACCTGGACTGCTGTGCAGGGGGGTGGTCATGTGCAATCTGGCACAACCTTTCTCATGGGACAACTTGGTGAGGAAGGCCTGCCCAGACAGAGTGCAGATACCACCGCAGCTCCTGAGGCCGCACGTTGCCCTTTTCGCAACTCGAGGGATGGAGGCTTTCATGAGCTCGCACGAGTATCCCAAAGTGCTGCAGCAGCTGGGCGTCCGCAATGCTGGTCGCGTCACACCTGGCGCTGTTTCCAAGGCGGCTGCCAGCCGTGTCCCAGACGGGGCGCCCGTCAAGGGCTTCAAAACGGTCCTGAAGAAGCGGCCAGACACGCTGGAGATCATTGCGTTAGTTGCGGCCAGGGCGCTGGACATGCTGCCAGAAGAGGAGCGCATCGACGTCGCAGGCGCGGCCCTGCCGCAAGTGCAACGTGCGTCCCTCGTTTGCTCATGCCTTTGCATGCATGCCTGCAGGCTGAATGCCCTCCGAGGCGGCCACTGCCTGAGCGTACTCGGGCAACGTTTCCCCGCTGTGCTGAACGAGTGCACTCGTTCATGATGGCTCATGCTGCGCATGCATGCCGGTCGGGCGCGCGGGGCGGCTCTGCATGCTGCTGATTGCCACGCGTTGCACAGAGTTGCAACGCGACGGCTGCTTGTGTGTGGACAAAATGTTCATGGCGTGTACGTGCGGTTGTTGCCGCTGGGAATCTGTACGTCTTCCTGGCTGGACGTCCCCTTGAGCCTACGTGTCCACCGCTGATACCTGCATGTTCAGCTTGGGAAGGGATGGTATTTTGGGCCCAGGACCCAAAACCTTCAGTTCCTTTTTCTCGAAACCAGGACACGCGAACTAGGACACGCGATTTTTCTGGGAAGTTCGAAATATGAAGACCACACAAATTTCGGACCCAAATGCCGGTACCCTGTAATCAGGACGTCGGATTTGGCCCAGGTCTTGGGGTGTTTGAACAGAATGAGAGTTGCTCTGTTTCAAGTTGTCGGGTGTAGCCCCGGGAGCCGGGCCCAGTCGCCAAGCCTGTGCTGCGTGCAACTGCACGGCCGTGTCAACGTTATGTGTCATGCAGCACTGTTCAAGCTGGCAGTGGAGATGATTGCTGGTTGGGCAGGCGTCGAAGTGCCGACCTCAATTACCATCGACGACATGGTGCTGACCTTCTGCGGCTCCTCTGTTGCTGTGCTGCACCCTTTCTTGCCCGCAGCGCAGCACAGGGTGCCTGGTGACAGTGATGCTGGTGTCAGCGTATTTGAGCATGAGGCGATGCAGGCCGGCTTCAGCAGGTGTGCTGCTTGACCATGCCACCAGCAAGGCCGCACCGAAAGCAAGCATCTCTGCTGCCCGGTCTCCTGTGCACTCGCGCCGTGTGCACTTGCTCTGTGTCATAATACGCCCTCTGTGCATGGGGCTCCTGTGCACTCGCGCCGCTGTTTGCTTGAAGCAGCACCGCAGGCGTGCAGTGATCAGATCCTGCCGCCCGAGGCTCACGTCCAGCCCCCCACACTGACTGGGCTAGCTGCGGTTTCCCTACGCCACTGCCCTGACCACCGTGCAGGGCAAGGATCCTCCACGCCGCCACCACGGCGGCGGTGATGCAACAGCATGTTCCAGAACCATACGGCAACTTCTTCAGCATCGACGACGCCATCATGCATGGACCGCAGCAAGCGATGGATCGGTGCAAGGACCGGTGTGAGCAGAGCGACGAATACAAAGCCTTTCAAGAATCTAGCCAGGGCCAGGCCTCCTGGATCTCCAAGTTCTTCCGCTTCCTTACCACAGACTCTGACAGCGTGGCCTCCCTCGACTCTGGCAAGGTGAAGGAAGAGGCGTGCGCGCACGCAACGGCGCTGCTGCGGGCTCCGCCGCACTTTGCCGAGCACCTGCTGTCCCTGCCACTGATGCGCCAGGTCATCCAGGGTGTCGCGTCACCCTTGATTGCATCCGTGCTGGAATCTCCCAATGAGTTTCCCGGCACACAGAAAGGTGTGCTGTGGCGTGCAACTCGGCGCATGCTGAGCGGGACCCGGTGGGACCTATCTCTGATTGACCTTTCGTGGTGCATTGCATTGTGCACATGCCTTCCTCAACCTAAACTCCTGCATCATGGGCACTGGCGTGGGTAACTTTTTAGCCGCCGATTGCGGCGATTTCTGGCTGCTGAGGGCTCCGGCATCATCGCCAAGCCGGTGCTGGGCCGTTTGCCACTGCAAGTGACAATGGGTTGCGCCACTCGGTCGCTCGATGCAGCCCACATGCACCGAGGGAGGCCTACTTGTGCAGCGCTGGATGCCAAGAGATGCCAGGAGCTGAAGTGCGATCTCCAGAAACGCTTCGCCGAGTCTGAGAGTTTGCTGGGAGCCTGGCTGCAGAGCATCGTGGCAGACCTGCAAGCCGCAGCTGAAGCGTCCACCGCTGCACCGGCTGCAGATGCGGTGTACGTAATCAATGCCGTGCAGCCGGCCCGCAACCTGTACAGTTATACTGGGCAAGGGCAGGTTGACGTCCAGTATCAGTACAAGCACACGTCAACCTCGTTCGGAACGTGGACCGCCCTGGTCCTGAGCAAGTCTGCACAGGGTGAAGACGGTACGATGCCAGCTCTGCCGCGGAGCTGTGTGCCTACCCTCTCTGTCTGTGAAGCGATCAATGCTCAAGCTGCGTCAACATCATCGGTGCTTCCATCGATAGAATAGCACGAAATAGGATGCACTCTGTGGCTGGGCGACTGTGGCGACGCGTGAGCAGCGTCGCAGTGTGCGGTGGGGCAGCCTCCTGCCCATGCTATTTGCGTGTTCCCCGATTTTAGAGCTGTTCTCAGTTTGACATGGCGGGGCGTGCTGCAGCAGAAGTGGCGCTGGGGTGTGAGCTGGTAAAGCACGAGGAGAGGCTGGACTACGTCGAGCTGCTGGGGGTCGACGCCGGCCCCGCATCGTCCTTCATCATCTCCGTCCGCATGGCCCCGGAGGATGCTTCCTTCAAGACACAGGTGCAGTGTATTTCACTCATGATGCGCATCGAGTCTCCGCCGCCTCTATCTTGTTGCCCCGTCGCTGATGTCTCAGTAGCAAAAGGGGCCAGTGGATTTGCAGCGTGGTTATCTGGCTACATCCAAGAACATGCGGATCTGACCAATGAGATGTGCCGTGGCAATGGTCGTGATGCAGGCACACTATGTTGACATGCATCACGCCGCAGAGTATAGAGTATAGGTCCAACCTGACGGAGAACCTTGCCTGTGGCGTTGTCGGCCTGAATTCCTGCTGGCGTGCTTTGCCATTTCGCAAACCTGATTTGTGCGTTGGATATCTGCACCAACTCATCTGTGCCCGGGATCCCAATAGCCCCAAACATATGGTGCTCGAAACTCCTAAAAACCCGACTGTGGGATTGCGAGGTCGGCAGTTCTCTGGTCTGCACATGCGCATGACTATCGTGCTGCGCCTGTGATGACAACGCCGCGTGTCTATGCTCTGCAGGTCTGGGTGCACCCCAAGAGTGCCCGGCCGTCCCACATGCACATCAAGTTCCAGGACCGCAGGCCGGTGCTGGCTGCCCGCTACGAGCCCTCCTCCCGCATCCTCGCCCTCCTGCTGCCTGCCGCCAACGCAGAGGGCGGCTGCAAGCATGTCGTTGTATTCTTTGCATTCACGCCCGACTTCATGCAGCTGCAGCTGACCCACGAGTTGCCCGTGGCACTTCAAGGCGACTGCACCGCTGGCCCGGAAGGGGGCCTCTTCTACAACGGTGAACTGCCCTTTGTGCTTCTGCCTGCTGTGGCCGACAGCGAGGGGGCCGGCATGGCAAACAAGGTGTGCATATGCGGCGTGTTCGCCGTATGCCACCGTCGTGCAGGATGGCTGCTGGGGCTGCGTCCGTGGCCCTGGACGTCACTGCAGCAGACATGGTCTGCGTGCTGCCAACTGCACCAGCGCCCGGCACGCGGCATGCTTCAAGCAGAGAAATCCCCACTTTCAGGATCAGTGTCTCCAGGACACTGCCCAGCACTCGTCTGCTACTGGCTTGCCTTGAAGTGGCAACCAAGCAGTGATGGCCTCATGTGTTGGATCTTCCTGTATGACAGCCGCGTGCTTCGTCACCCCACTCATGGTGGATCAACTCCTGCGCTTGCTCCGCACAAACATCTGCTATCTGGCATGTCGTCACCCCAACCTTCCGGTGCAGATGGCGCTCATTGTCGAGGCAGACCGGGTGAGGGTGTACAACATCCTGAGCAAGTCCTGGGAGCCGGAGTCTCTCGCCGTGGCCACAACAATGTTGGGCGTCTGGCGCGAGATTCCGGGTCCATTGCTCCAAACTACGCCCCACAGTGAGGACATTCTCCAGTGAAGCATCCAGACTGCCAGTCCACGCATCCGATGCAGCGTCAGAGTTCACCTTGACCACCTGCTGTGATCATGCGCGCCGGAAGATGCAACCCAGACGAATGCACACGACAACCTCCCGCAGTGTATGCGCCGGACATGCACCTCTGCGTGACAGCCAGAACCTTCTGTGTGTGTCCTGTGGGATCTTGAGACTTGACTGCTGCGGCGTGTCTGCAGCCCAGCCGGAGGTGGGGCAGGCGATGGTAGAGTACACGGAGGACCTTCTGGACCACGCCCTCCACATCGCCTCCCAGAAACCCTCCGGCAAGCTGCTCGCCCTGCTTCCCTGCTCGGTGCCATCTGTCCATCAGGCACTCTCAACCGCGGAAGCTGCTGGTGAGGAGTTGGGGAGGTGGGTGCGGACGGCGATGTGCCTGCTGCCCCTGCAGCTCTCCCGGTGCGCCTCTCACCCATATTCTGTCAACCCATGTTTCAACCCCGCCAAATTATATGCGATACCAGACAAAGTGAGGTCTATTCATCGCCCGCAGCTCGAGTACAGCTGCATCGAAAGGTTTGATACTCTACTGTTTGGCGAGGTTGATACACCTGTAAGATCCTGGACAAACAGTATGGCTTGAAGAATGTGGATCGTGTCAGAGCACCCTGCATGCAGGTGCATGGGCAACACTCTGGAGCCGATGCACGACGGTGAGCCACGCCGTGATGTGGACTCCTCAGTGGACGGCGACATTGACGGCATGGCGCGTGCGCTGCGGCTCGGCCTGTACGAGAGCGTGCTCGCCTCCCACACCGGGCCCGTCAAGTTTGTGTGCGCCCTGGGCCAGCAGAGCATGGGCAAGTCTTACCAGCTCAACCACCTCGGCGGCACGCTGTTTGACGTCGCGGGCGGGCGGTGCACGGATGGCGTCTGGATGTCGGCGCGCTTCATGCGCGACGCCGCCGGCGTGGAGACGGCGGTGGTGTTCCTGGACTGCGAGGGCATCGGTTCGCCGCAGCAGCACGAGGTGGAGGACATGCTGCACTGCCTCCTCGTCGGCGCTGTCTCCAGCCTCACCATGTTCAAGACTCACTTTGCCTTCACCTCGTGCGCTTCTGGACTCTTTTTCCATGGTTGCTGCGCCATCGCCACAGTACCAGCGCACATCGTCTGTTGCTACTGGAGCATACGCATATCATTGGCCTGGTTGTTGCAGTGGAGAAATAAAGGTGCGGCCACCTCCGTTTCAGAAGCTGTGGGGTTTTGAGGTATGCTTGTTCTGTGGCTGACCTTGTGTCGGTACGGCCACCTCCTGTGCATGTAGCTTCCGGAGCATGCGGAAGGCAGTAATCACAGTTCGCTATCACCGCCGTGAGAGCCTTCATAAGCATCCCACGACTTCCACGCATAAGCACTGTGCCGTTTCCTAGGCCTGTGATGTCCACTGAGGTGCCTATCAGCCACTCGGAGCGTGCAGGGAGCTGAAGGAGACGCTGAAGCGCATCAACAAGGGCGCGGAGCGGGTCGCAGATATCTGCGGCTCCTCTGGCGCCGGTGCAGCTCCCTCTGCTGCCGCCGGCTCTGCATCCAGCCGCGCGCCGGTGGCGCCACCATCGGACCGCCGCGTGTTCCGGGGCAGCATCATGTTCTGCCTCAAGGACGTGCCACCGGATTCGATGCGGAGCATCATCCGCGATTTCAACAAGCCCCTGAACAGCATGGTCCGCAGCGGCGACAACTTTGTGTCGGCCATCTACAACAACAAGCTCTCCCTGGCTGCCTTCCCCGGTCTCAGCCGCGCCTTCTACTCCACCCTGCAGCGGGTGCGTCACCACCCCGGCCTCTCGTCCACCGGACACGGTGCTCCTCTACAGCATCCTCCGCCGTGACAGGCAGTCTTGTGAAAATGCACTACGCTTTAAGATAAACTACACCTTCTCTGGGTTTGAGTTTGGGGAGGTAAGCCAGATGGTCAGGATAGACAAGCGCAGTCTGTGTTGCATGCGTCTCCAGCCCCTGCTGCAGTCAGTCTTGCTTTGCCAGGGACTCGTGGAGCCTGCATCATCTTTCAGGCACTGCTGCATGGGCACGGGTGGCGAGACGAAGCTGTCACAGCACTGCTGGGTACCCAATGATGTAACCAGCCCATTTCCCCCGACTCGAACAGAGTGTTCTGTGACATGGTTGCAAGCGCTCATGCGAGCTGCAGGAGTGTGTGTCGCGGCTGCAGCAGGACAGCTGCCCGAAGTATGGCAGCGGCGCGGACGCGGCGTACACACTCAAGATGATGATCATGAAGGTCGCGCACAAGGACTGGACGGCGATTCATCGGCAGCTCATCGTGTCGAAGGCCAAGGCGCTGCGGGTGCTGATGCCGGCCGTGGTGCACCTCGGCTGCGAGGCCGCCCTCTCCCCCGCCGGCGCCCCCCTCGGGCCCGCCCTCCCTCTGCAGTTCAGCAGTGCGCCACTGTCTGCCGGAAGCAAGCCTGCATGCACAAGCCCCCTTCGCACTGTCATATGTTTCAGCCTGTTTCTGCCATACCACTGCCCCGCGAGCTGTTGCACCACGGCTACCATCGCTGCTACACAAGTCAACATGGATGCTGTCACGCCTCACAGCGTGGGCCCTCAATTGATGCAGCACCGGCTGCTGGTGGGCCACAGCCTGGCACGTTGCACAGTGCAGACTCCGTCTCTCAACACGCCGGCGATACCATCACCCTGGTCGCTGCAGGTACGAACGCGGTGACTCCCAGTGCCGAGGCGCTGCAGCAGGTCACATTCACCGTGACAGTGCCGGCATACGTCCACGCTGCGGTCCACCACATCCTCGAGCAGGTCGCCCTGTCTGCCAACGCCAGGCTGCGCATCCAGCCCTCCTGCTCGGTTGAAGCGGGCGCGGCGGGCGCGGCCGCACCGCCTCTGTCGATGACGGGCCCTGGCGGGCCCCCGCATCGCGGATCGCGTATTGCTGCATCTCCAATGCCCGGGCCCGTCGACGAGGCCGTCCCGGATGATGCCGACGACGCTTCCAGCATGGATGCCTCCGGGTTAGGGGAGGGGCTGAACGACGTCCATGCTGTAGCTCGGGTGCAGCGTGATGACAGCGCCTTCATTCGCCAAGAGGGGGGCACGGGCACCCTTGCTGGGGCAGTGCACGGCCAGGCAGCGAAGCGGTTGAGGGCTGAAGATGATGGTTCCATCCGAGAGGCCGCTGCGGAGGTGCGTGGTAGTGTGGAGGGCGGTGCTGGCAAGGACGGTACCTCTGGCGATGTCTCCGAAGAAAGGCATGGCTTCCTCGGTGGCGGCCCCGCTGCATCCGCACAGCGCCTGGCCGGAGGGACCTTCCTGTTGGCAGGCCTTGCTAGCTTGAGCCCCGCGCCGGCAGCAGGCATCGCTGCAGGAGCGGCTCCTGAAGCTGACCATGCATCGATACAGTTGCAGTGGACGGTCGAGATACCAGACCAGAGGCTCCGGCTGGGCAGCCTTGTGCAGGAGCCAGAGGAGGCAGAGGGCGTCCTGCACATCCTCCCAGAGCTGCTGCAGGAGGACCTCCACAAGCTCAAGCTGCACCTTGTGGGCCTGCTGGACCTGGATCGGCCGGACAAGGACCCACATCAGAACAGGTGCGGCATCCGCTGTGGCCAGAATCCCCGCCACACCGGCCACCGTGGTGATTCCTCCACCATGCACACGAGGAGCTCCATAACAGTTCAAAGTGCAATACCTCAGTGGCTGAATTCGCAAAACACTTGCCCTGCCATGCAGGGCATGCACCATGCACTCCTCTTTTATAACCAGTGGAAACTCTGTGTCCCTGGCAGAGTCGTTGCGTCCAGGATTTCATTCATGATCACGATTACCCCCCCTGTGTCTGTAGCCTGATAGACTGTAGCACATGTAGCTGGGCTTGATCTTCTGTGCCAGTATTACGAGCCATCTGTGTGCACACCTTGAGAATTCATCTGCCGTCAGATGCACCAGTGCGTTCATTCATGAGTACAGATGGTGCAATGTATACGTACGGTGTGGCTGTGAATACCCTCCAACTTAGGAGGCCTTAATGGTCAAATCTTGTGTACAGGGCTGACCGTATGCACAGGTACGTGGTACTTTGTCACCAAACACTGGCAACGGGAACCCTGTTATTTTGGCAAACAAGCCTGCAAGTGCTGACACTGTACATATGTTTGCAAGTGTAGAGCCTGCTGTCAACCTACATCTATTTATCTTTCCCTTCGAGGTATCCCATCTTGCATGCCCGTGCCTGGTCCACCATGTCCACAGGGTGAGCTGAACTTGCGTGATCATCTGAGCTGAATGTGTAATCTGCAGGCTCCTCCATGCCGCGCTTCAGGCGTTCCTTCAGGCTCTTCTGCACCGCCGCCGGGCAGCTGCCGCAGCGTGGCTGGAGCGGGCCGCAGAGCCCATCAAGGACACCCCCGAGGCGTCAGAGCTGCAGTCTGCGCTGCTGGAGCACCTCCGCCGCCTCGAGGAATCGCTGCAGCTCTGCAGCGCCACCTGCGCCACCTGCCTGCTGCCCTGCTGGGCGCTGGGGGGCCACAGGGCACATAGCTGTGGCACCGACCACCGCTGCAAGGCCTTCTGCGAGTTTTGTGTAACAGCGGACGAAGGCCATGTATACGGCTGCAGCGGCAAGGCCGGTCACCACGGCCGCCACATGTGCAAGGACCGGCCTCATGCATGCGGCAAGCCGTGTGCGCTGTCCAAGGCGCTGAACTGCAACGGGGCGTGTGCCAAGGTGCCGGGGCACGAGGGGGGTTGCGACTGCGAGTGCGGCAACCACCTCTGCGGCGCGGCCTGCTCCCTGCCGCGCTGCGGGGAGCGGTGCAAGCAGCCGTGGGGCTCCCAGCACGCCCGCCACTCCTGCGGCGCCACCACCTGCCCCGAGGTGCGGCCTTTGCATGGCCTTAGAGTTTCCACTCTTGACATCCGCACCTGAGCTCATACTGTGCGTGTGGACGTGTGCCATGGCGCTTCATCACCGGTACCATGACTTGCTCATATACCTTTGGCAGCGTGCATTGGCGTTTCTAGGACGCCTGTTCCCTTGATCGTGGCGAATGTCATGACAGTGGTGCACTCGGCCGCATA
Source organism: Ulva armoricana (assembly GCA_032360965.1). Classification (NCBI taxonomy): domain Eukaryota; kingdom Viridiplantae; phylum Chlorophyta; class Ulvophyceae; order Ulvales; family Ulvaceae; genus Ulva; species Ulva armoricana. The sequence goes on from JAUMHO010000001.1 coordinate 435,282, forward strand.
CATCTTGTTCACACTAGGGTCACCGGTTTTGTTTGCTTTGAGTAAATTACCACGCAATAAGAATTCAGATTGATTTATAAATGCCGTTCGCACAATTTAACCGGACAACTCGTCCCACTCGCTTCGCTTGCGTCATGTTAGAACACACTAATTCGACCGGTCCAAGACACCATTGCGATTTAGTAGCAGATGGCTAAGACACGTAAGCCATTAATGATCCCTGTGTACCACCTACATACTGCTTCTGTTTGCTTTGGCTGCGGGATCACCTCCATGATCCCGATCGTGAGGAGTTTATGCCAAGCTTGAAAAACATGTGGTGTTGTTGCAAATTGGAATGACTATGGCTATCTAACATTTACCCCCCCCCTCCCCCCCAAAAGGGCCATTGTAAGTTTCTTAACCTGATTTTCCGAGCGTTACGTAACACGTAACCAGGGTCAACGTAGTGATCGTAACCGGTGACTCTAGGCCAACTTGCACCATTGCCGTTCACCGCACCCTGCACCTTGCATGCCTGTGTTTCATCCCACACTTCCGCAACGCTGTTCTGAGTGCACCTGGAATTGTGCAGAAATGTCCGCTCTGCGGCAACGGCTGCCCTGGAGGCCACTTCCATGCCGTGGAGGAGACTGGAACACACCACCTGTGCGGCACGGAACACCACTGCATGCAGCCCGGCACCCTCAAGTCCAGCCTCTGCCACCATAGCGGAGGCTGCTGCATCGAGGGCCGCATCGAGCGCGTGTCCAAGAAGTTCAAGGGGAAGCGCAGCGAGTTTGAGTACGAGGCAGTCACCCGCCAGAGCATGCCGCGCAAGGTGTGCACCGTGATGGTCCCCCCCGACCAGCTCGAGCACGACGGGCCGTGCAGCTGCGGCCGCTCCGCCGAGGAGCACTACTGCGGCTACCCTTGCCCACAGTGCCTCTACCGGTGCGCTGTCTCCACTTGTGTTAGCATGGCGTGAGCTTGATTCCAGCTTCTGCAGAGCTGGGCCGGGCGGAAATCAAGGCCTCGGGAGTGGCCATGCCGTGCTCACTTTGGAGTACCACCAACCAACAAACCGTGCTTGCATGACTATGCAGGTGCACCAAAGCTGTGGGGCACGAGGGCAGGCACCGGGCTCCCCACGGCAACCTCGAGAACAGCTGCCTCGTGGCATCCCGGGACGAGTTCGAGCTCAAGAACCGCAAGTGCGCTTCCAGGCTTGTGCACTAGATGCTCACACCTGTCAATGCATCCCGCGTTCAACAAGATCGTGTCAAGTAGCTGTACACATTCGTGTTGAAATCTGCATTGCCGTGCCCCGATGCCGTGGCTGTGTCCTCCGGCGCTCTACTTGAAGCCGTCTTGTAGCTATATATTGTTTGTTATAGACATGTCTCCTTCGAGCAATTCCCATGGGATGTACCGACATCTGTCTGCGGTAACGCAAGGATCCATTGATGGTAGGTAGACACCAGAAGCCAGTGTAGCCGTGAATGGGAACGCGATATGCTGTCCTGCATCCTGGGATGCCTTGGATCTCTAGAGATCCAGAGCTCTCCCTCATCTGAACGGGGAGTTGTTTCAGTCGTGAACAGAGGGCCGTTCCACAGGTATGCTGTTGGAGACTCGGCGCAGGCAGAGACGTGCGACAGCTTCTGCACCAACTGCGGCCGCGGCCACCTCCACTTTGTGAAGTGCGACAAGACCGTCTGTAGAAGTGCTCTGCACGACTGCGCCCGCCACAGCACGCAGACCTTCTCTGTTCCAAGAGGGTATGGTGCATCGGGCAATGGGGAGGCACTGCAGCTGGATGAGCTGACCCATGACTTCCACTGGCAGCAGATGAATTTCGAGGACCCTGTAAAGACGGCAGATGACCTCCACCTCTTCCGCATGTGTGGCAAGTACTGCACCTGCGAGCAGCACCTTCAGGTCTGCTGCTGCTGTTTGCCATGTATGACTCTTCATACAGAGGCTTTAGAGGCAGCTGCTTAACTGCAGGAACTAGCTGCTGCCGCCCTTTCCACCGGCACAACTGCTTGAGCATGATGAATTGCACCATTTCCCACGCCAATCTACTGCATACCCACGCCATTGTACTGGACACCATCTGAGCGATCGTACATGCTTCCAGGCTGGGAAGCAACCATGCGAGCTTCTGACATTGCCCATACCTGTGCGAGCCGGAACGCAGCAGGTGTTCGAGTCACTGGTCACGAGTCTGTGGTGGTGCAGGTAGATGGCACGTGGGAGAAGAAGTTCTGCCTGCTGCCGCTGTGGCACGCTCCATTGAACCCACGGGACGACCCCAACCGGCACAAGCCTGCGGACTGCACAGTCACTGACGTCTTCATCTCTGAGGACGGTTGCCTGCTGCCGTGCAGGTGCGCGCCCCCTCCGGATCCGGACACACGGAGTCCATCTCACCTGATCCAGAAGACTTTGGGCAACATGCAGCTGCCCTATTGTGACCGCAGTTTGCTGGTGCAATTGAGGCGGCCTTGTGCATGCAGCACTGATTTTTTGTGAGTTACCCGGTGCCCAGGCCCCCATATCCGGACGTGGACAAGCAGCCTACACAGACAGGCGGCGCACACCTGTCACTTTCATACTCTGATATCCCACTAGCGCCTTCACGCCGCATCATATGCCTGGCTATGCACGGTTGAGCCGCCAGCATGGAGCACTGTGCAGGCACGTGACGGTGTCTGTTGTGCACACCTTCCTCGTCATCGACCGCTCCGGCAGCATGGGCTCACAGAGCATCCGCCCCGACAGCCGCGACATCCGCCAGCACCGCCTGTTCCCCCACAACCGGGTTGACAACGTGCTCGGGGTGGTGTACGAGGCGGCCCACAAGTACATCCTGGAGCGTGCTGCACGGGACCTTCATTCCATTCAATGACTTATCAGAAATCCGATATGCTGGCTGGTCTGTCCAGGACCCCACCCAGCTTCTGGATAAAAAAATTCAGACAGGACCCGGGGGCGGCACCCAGTTTGCCCAAGCGCTGCAGACAATGCATCACGCCGTTGCTCAGGTGTGCCACATGCAAATTTGTTCAACTTCATCAACACATGTGCCGGTTCAGGACATGTACAGGGTGCCTGCAGGGTGCCTGCCATCGGAACATGTCTTGGTGCTGACAGTATGTGATGGTGTGCAGTGGCGTCAAAGCGGGACTGACAATCTGAAGCCGGTTGTGATCTTGCTGACGGACAGTGGGGACTGGGGCAAGGACAGCAGCGCCCACGTGCTCCAGAACATCATGCAGAGCGAGCATCAACTCCCTGAGGCGGAGAGGCTGACTGTACACGTCATCGGCTTTGGCCCGGGGGTGGATG
>JAUMHO010000001.1:444750-463855 GCA_032360965.1 Ulva armoricana
GCATGGTCACTACTATGCCATGCATTAGCCAACCGGGGTCCACTCAGCACTAGACTAAACAGCGTTATCTCAACAACACTCTTGCCGTGACGGCCTTCCCCAGCTTGCAGCAGTCCGCTGACACAGGCAACGGTGAGCGCGGCGCGTTTTACTCCACCCTGCAAAAGGTGCGCTGTTGAGCGAGTCAACGACCACCAGCAGTACGCCACATACATACTCTCAACATTGAGAGGTAAGTATACAAGGGCGCACTCTCTTTCGACAGAGCATGCACAGGTTAAGCCAGTGTTCTGGTGTTGCAGGAGTGCTTTGGGCGGATGCAACGGGCAGAGTGCCCTGCCTTTGCAAGCGGCCACGTGGCAGTGGATATGCTGAAGCTAATGCTGCTGAAGATGGCTCACAAGGACTGGACTGCGATTGACCGCCAGATGATCGTGTCGAAGGCAAAGCGCCTGCGGGCCCTGATGCCAGCTGTCGTTCACCACGGCTGCGAGACCGCCGCAACACAAGGCCCTTGTGTTGGGTGCGCATGCACACATGGCATCATGGCGCCCAGCCAGGTTTTACGATGGAGTTGACCCACCGTGGCAGTGTGCTGTGTGCCGTGTGATGTGTGACGTGTGCATCCGAGCCTCGCCTGCAAGATACACTCCATGTTTTGACCCTCTGGCTGTCACCGCCATCAGCCGCCAGAAATATGGTGAACCACCACGCTTGTGTTGAAAGAAAATTTATGCTTTCGATCAGGGATGGTTTTTTGGGCACGCAATCCAAAAACCTCGAAACCGTTTGGTCCGAAAACAAAACCCGAGATTGAGAAAACACGAAACTGTTATTACAAATTCCCAACAGGAAGAGGTCCCAAAACTCCCGACGTGTCAGGAACCGATTTCGGGATTTCGGGTTGATCATGACACACCCCTGCTTTCAACGCATCTGGCCATATCATTGCCTGTGTTCAGAGCAGTGCCCAGCAGCTGTGCAGGAAGTGATGACACATGTACAGATGCCATGGACTCGAAGAAACTAGCCTTTCACGTCGTGCTTCCACAGCAGGTCGAAGAGTCGGTACGTGCCAGTCTGCTCAAAGCTGCTGCAACTAGGCACCTGGACATCAAGTGGCTGGACACGGACCATGGCGGCGTGGACATGCCAGAACCTGCGGGCAGCGAAAGAGGCGCCACTGGGGACACCGATGTGCACAGTCGCGCCAAGGGCCATGCATGCGCCGGCAGCACCGGCACTAGCGCCGGGGCCGCTCCCTCAAGCATCACCGGCCCAGCACACCAGACCTGCACCGGCAACAATGATGCTGTGCCCCCGAGTCCGGCTGCCAGCCGTGGCGGTCATGCAGTACAGGTGCGACACCGTGGCACTGATCAGCGACGCCCTCCATGCATGCATGTGTCTGCAGCATTCCTGGTGAAGTTGTCAACTACTTTCGCAGTGCGGGGACATCGAAGCCCCAATTCCACTGATCCTCTGGAGAGCTCCAGGGGGATTCCCGGTCAGCGGAATCCCGTGACGTGTTTTCAGTCTGCCCTGCAAATGTGACTTGATCCTTACATGTGACCGTTCATGCAGCACTTGGTCGACGTCTAGGCCAACTATCACCCCAAAGTGCCATGTGACAAGACATGCCATTCTTTTCACATCGATCTTTGCAGTTTGACAGTTTGAGTACTCCCAACAGTAAACAAGAAATATAGGTCCCAGGACGACAGGCACCACACACATGTACTGCATGCATATCTCACATCATCTATCCGCCGCTGCCGGTGCTACGTGCTCAGCCAGGTAGTTTGCATGCATATGGCCTTGAAAGACAATGCCATGCAGATGCAGTGGACGGTCGAGATACCAGACCAGGAGCTCCAGCTGGGCAGCCTTGTGGAGGAGCCAGGAGCGGCAGAGGGCGTGCTGCACATCCCCCCAGAGGTGCTGCGGGAGGACCTCCAGAAGCTCAAGCTCCACCTCGTGGGCCTGCTGGACCTGGACCGGCCGGACAAGGATCCACATCAGTTCAGGTGCGCCTGTTACCTCCGGCGACTACGCTACTGCAGTGTTCACACTTGAGGTGAAACCACGGCGTATCAGCTTACCGGGGATGCATCCTCGCTACAGGATGGGATGTGAGTTTCTTGCCGACACAGCTACTAGTCCACACAGGCGAGCTCTCAAATGGTGCCATGGCTGGCGTGACCGGCACTTCCCAAAAGCGGGTTTGGCAAGAGCTGCAGTTTATGTCACCTTCGTGATAACATGGCATACACAGTACAGTGCAGTTGATGTCAACTTCAGCTTCTGGCACACTGACGTTGCAAACACGCAACTTCACATAATCGCACAATTTCAGGCTTCTTCACGCTGCCCTCCAGGCTCTAGTGCAGGCGCTACTGCACCGCCGCCGGTCTGGGGCCACAGCGTGGCTCGAGCGGGCCGCAGAGCCCATCAAGGACACCCCCGAGGCCTCAGAGCTGCAGTCTGCGCTGCTGGAGCACCTCCGCCGCCTCGAGGCGGCATGGCAGATCTGCAACTCCACCTGCACAACGTGCCTGCTGCCATGCTGCGCTCTGGGCAGCCATAGCGCGCACAGCTGCGGCACCGACCACCGCTGCCATGCCAGTTGCGACTTTTGCTCGCTGCTGTGGGCGTCTGGCAGACGAGGTGGCGCCCGGTGTGGTGCGTGCGGTTGCGGAGGGAGGGCCGGGCACTGCGGCCACCACATGTGCAAAGAGCAGAAGCACACTTGCGGCAAGGCATGTGCACTGAAGGACCGGGCGCTGAACTGCAACGGGGGGTGTGCCAAGGTGCCGGGGCACGAGGGGGAGTGCGATTGCGAGTGCGGCAACCACCTCTGCGGCGCGGCCTGCTCCCTGCTCCCTGCCGCGCTGCGGGGAGCGGTGCAAGCAGCCGTGGGGCTCCCAGCACGCCCGCCACTCCTGCGGCGCCACCGCCTGCCCCGAGGTGCGGCGAGCTCGACATGTGAACAACTTCCTGGGAGCTCTGCTTGTTTTGAAGCTGCACATGTTTTTGCACCTTCGCCGTCTTCCGCTGTATCGCGTCTCTGTTTCCACGTGCCAAATGTTGTTGACATGAAGCCAGGTCCATCTGACGAACTGACCTACAGCATGGCCTCTGACCAGTTGCGAAGTGACCGATCTGAATTCCAGCCTGACTGAATTTCCAGGGAATGAATTCCAGGGACCCGAGAACCTCACCAAAGTGAGACTTATGTTTTTTTGTAAAAGAAGTTATATATATATTTTTTTTTAAGTATCCAGACTATCTGGAACAGCTTGGATTGGATTCAACATAAACTGAAGTCTGTCCACAGGATCCAAGTGCATATGGCCTGTTGAGCTCGCGTGGCTGATGCAGACGTGCCCACTGTGCGGGATACAGTGCCATGGAGGCCACTTCCATTCCCTTGAGCACCCACAGACGCAGCACTTGTGCGGCGCTGAACACCAATGCACGAGGCCTGGCACGCTGGAGCCCCACATGTGTGACGAGGCGGCACACCCCGGGGGCTGCAGCATTGAAGGGGAGGTCGAGAAGGTGCTGCGGCTGTTTGAAGGCCGCCGGGACCTTTTCCAGTACGAATCCGTGACACGGCAGAAGATGCTGCGGAAGCCGTGCACAGTGCGCATCCCAGCCGGGCAGATGCGCCACGATGGGCCATGCAGCTGCGGCCGCGCTGCCGGCGCTCACTTCTGCGGGGCGCCCTGCCCCCAGTGCCTCTACCGGTGCGCTCCCAGCTGCAATTCCCGCAGATGCTGGTAAAGCTTGACATCACATGACACATCACATGACACATGAGACATGAGGGTGGTCATGCTGAATGCTGCGTGCGTTAGCATTCACGGAGATCAACCCAAAATCCCGCCAATAGCACATAGATCAACCCAAAATCCCGCCGGCGCCAAGGTGTGATGCACGTCGCGACGTTCCTGTGAATCATGTTAGAGCGGTTACATACCATGATTCATCACACAAGGGGTAGAATCACAAGTCAACCCAAGCAATCGACCAAACAACAACACACCCGAACAACCACACAATACAAACAGACGTCACACCCATAACCACCCACTGACCCGAATACCATACATAAACACTTAGTCAACAGTAAAACCACTCGCCAGACAACGCACGATGCCCCGAACGCAGCACCTGCAAAAAAAAAAAACACCCTGACACAAACAGAGCCGGCCCTGGAATCTGCTCGCCCCACAGCCCTGCATGCACACCCCACCGTCACTGAATGCTGCGTGCGTATTGGGGAAAATATATACAAATGGAAACATCGGGTATCACGACAAACCCAACCGGGCATTGGCCACAGATGTGCATGCCAGGCCTGTCGGTGGCCGCCCACGTACACGAGAACCGTGTCCACAGCTGCCAGTGGCCCCCACTGCTGACATACTCAACAGCGCAATTCGCACTGGAACGACGCCACAGTGTTAGGATGCATTCGCGTGCTCACACTCTGTACCCCTTTGGTGACGTTGGGGGCCACGTGCATGAGCAAACACGCCAATTCGTATGTGTGGCAGATCGTGTGTGTGTCTAGCAAAGCCATGTGTTGCATACAATATCTGCTGCCTGTTCACACTCTGCAAAGCAGCCTGTGCGCGGCTTTTGGGACTCCTTCAGAGCGGCTTGCAGTGATTCACATGTCCCATGCCGTTCACCCTTGCATGCATGCATAGCTGCATCCGTTAGAAGCAGGCAAACCGACTCAGGCATGCACTAGATTACCTGTACCAGCCCTTTTATCAGATGGTAGAGATTGCAGATCAGTCTGGTTTGGCGTGATTCTCGATCCTCTTTTCTTTTTCTTGTTTTTGCATTGGAGATAAAAATCGCCTATCACGGCGACATATCGTGATGAATCATGGTACTTAACCGAACAACCATGATTCATCACACATATGCAGTTTGCCATCATGGTATTCCGGAGAGTGTTGTTGACTGCGTGGCTGCTTCACAGGTGCACCAAGGGCATGGGCCATGCTGGGCGGCACCGCACGCAGCACGGCAACATTAGCAACTGTCACTTTGCAGCCAACAGAAAGGACTTTGACCTGGGCGAGCACAAGTACGCCCGTATCACAGTCTGCTTGTTTCTGGCCAGCACGCGGATGAGCACCGCCTGCTGTAGATCCCCGCAGCTCATTCCACACGACGTTTTCAAAAAAAAAATCCGCTCAGGTACACTGTTGGAGACTCAGCGCAGGCAGAGACGTGCGACAGCTTCTGCACCAACTGCGGCCGCGGCCACCTCCACGTCGTGCCGTGCGATACCATGACCTGCCGCCAGGGGCCGTCGCAAAGAGTGCGGCACAAGGCAGACCCGACGCGGGTGCCTCTGCTAGACCGCAGGCAGCACACCGAAGGGCAGTGGGTGCGTGGCCGTCAGCCACAGAGCCTTGAGGGCATGAGCAAGGACGTGCAGATGGACGAGCTGACCCACGACTACCACTGGGAGGTGATAGGCTTTGATGACCCAGTAAAGTCGGAGGATGACCGGCGCCTCTTCCGCATGTGCGGCAGCACTTGTGGCAGCAAGGAGCACCAACAGGTGTGCAGCCAGCACATTCCTGTGCGTGTGACAGCTCGTCAGCTTGCATGCACTTTCTTGGCCTGGATTCAAGATGTCAACGCAGAGCTGGATTTGCCGGCAGCAACAGGACGGAAACACGTTCCCTACCGCACGTTCAGACGTCTCAAACAGGGCATGTTGAGTGTACGCTGTAGAGAAACAATGACAAGCTGCCCCCCAGGTGCTGCGTGCTGCGTGGCAAGGCCTAGGTAGGCATCTTACCTAGGCTGTAGGCGTGAGGATGTTGTAGGTAATTTTGCCGACGGCATCAGCCTACGCAACCCCACCCATGCTGCAATGATGCAATACATATGCATCTTGTCAAGATATGGCCCTGCCTGTGTACCAACATTAACATGCGCGTGTACAAATACTATTGCAAAGGGGAGCTAGCGCAGATATGCGCACACTTTATGCGCACACTTCTGATACCGGCGATGCCGGCAAGCATGAGGGCGGAATGCAGTCAAGGCGCCTTGTCCGGTTCCGGAGCATTTGCGAAAGGTTCAAGCAAACCTGGCTCAGTGGCAGGGTTTAGGGGTATGCCAGGCATGTACCATGATGTACATCTAGGTCTCCCTCTCTCACATGCACAGCAGCGGGACGGTTCCGCCGGGACCTTGGCAGCTCGTAGTGATGGAAACAGGCAGCAAGACTACCAGCATCGAGAGTGAGTCACATCTTGAGGTGCACTTGCTGCAGGGGCGGCACCGAGAGAAGGTTCACTGCCTGCTGCCTGTCATGCATGTGCCCTTGGATCAACAGGCTGATGCCAGGCTGTACAAGCCTGAGGGCGTGCCACACGCCTTTATTTCCTCGGATGGGTGCCTGTTCTCATGCAAGTGCGACGTACTTCATATATGACATGACATTTGATTGCAATGGCTGTTCGCATGTGTCAGCAGTATTTAGGAGATTCTGTAGATGTACACACACGCTTCGACTCTGTGTGTGTTGTCAACTCCGCACCCCCTCAACACAGTCATTCCATAAGCGACACTGGATGGAATCACTTCAAGAAAGGCGTTTTTTTTTACTCCGGTGCACCAAGCAGCGGCCGTCTGAAGTGTGGGTATCGCTTTCGTGCTGGTCCAACTGCGATCTTTAACAGGATAGCATGATTTCGTATCCGACTGCAGGCACATGGACCAGATGGATGTCCACACATTCCTCGTGATTGACCGTTCATACAGCATGTGCGCCACACACATCAGGCCAGAAGTTAACGGCGATGGCACCGGAATCATTCAGCCAGGCAGTGGCCTGGAGAACGTTCTAGGCGTGGTGTACGAGGCGGCTTACCGGTACATCATGGACCGTGCCAAGAACACCCCCAAGGACATTGTGACATTCATCCCTTTCAACAGCGTCGCCAAGATCAAGGTCTTTGCGAAGCGCGTCACACAGGCTGCACATCTGATGGAGCAGATGATGAAGGTGGTGCCCATGAACGGCACCAGATTCAATGAAGCGTTGACAACGCTGGCGCATGCGGCTGCCACGGTGTGCTGATACTGCTACACTTGATCCCAGCATACGATACACGACTGACAGTCATTGGGTCGGGTGTGCTGAGGTGCTGTGATTGGAGGACGTGGTGCTGTCATGCGCTTGTGGCGATTTGTGTGGATGCTGCTGGTGGTCCGTATGGTCCCTTTGGTGACCTGGCTCTGCTTGCCAGTGTGTTTGGAGCAGCTGTGCCCTCCCTTCAGTCTCCACGTCCCCCCGCTGTTCGTATCGTTGCCAGTCTTACCCCGGCCGGAGACGCAGCCGTTGTACACATACCCAGGGTTTGGCGGGGACTTGCTGACAGAGGTGGTAGTGGGTACAGCTGCTTAAGCTTGGTCAGGGTGTCATGTCAAGAGTAGGAGCGGTAGGTCCAGAGTAGGGGTACGCATGCTATAGTACACTATACATAGTGGCCGGTGCTGCAAGGAGCTTGCGCCCTGGAAATTAGTGAATATCCAGGGGAGGTGGATTGTACTGGTACAAATATTTGCGCTCGTGTTGGTGGGGGTTCAATCGTTTGGCGGGGGCTCGTGCGTGTGGTTCAATATGTTAGCGGGCTGCCTGTATCTGGTGCAATAATTTGGAGGTGCAATAATTAGCGGGGTTACGGTACAGCCCTTCCTCCCTGTATCAGAGCCTCCGGAATTGGGCGGCGGGAGTGTCTGCCGCTGTCACACAAAGGGCAATTGTACCTAGGACTATAATTTCTGCCTGCACTTCTGGTGCATCGTTTCTTACACATGTATTTCAGTACATGCAAACGTACTACCTTGGCATCTGGCTCCAGCCAGCATGAACGTTAACTAGCAACACGAAGGACGATTGTCATCTTCCACATTGGGCAATCAACGCATGGGGGAGGTTGTGTGTGCAGTCGCGAACAGATGCCGGTCTGCGAAGATACAAACCCGTGGCGATTCTTTTAACGAACAGCCACGACAATGAAAGAGAGAGCGAATGCTATGAAGGAGATCATGCAGCCAGAGGAGCAGCTGCCTGAGCAGCAACGCCTGACGGTCCACGTAATTGGCTTCGGGCCTCGCGTTAACTGTGGTTACATCCGACAGCTAGCAGAGATCGGCGGCGGCAGCCACATGACATGCCAAGCTGCGCATGACATGGACCGCATGCATCTGATCAAAGCGTTTGCCCGCATTGCAGCAGAACCAGCGCTGCAAGTGGCACTCCTTCCTGACCAAGCCAGTGGAGATACATGTTGAAACAGGGTTGCAGTGTGAAAATAAACATCGTGGCGTGATGTTCAGCTCTGACTGGGTGCCAAGTCTGCCGATCTGCCGGTGGTCTGGTGATGTTATGGAATGCAATTCAGTCCTGATGTAGTGAGATGGCGTGAGGTGTCACCCTGTTCTACTGTGCCATATGCACTCAAATCATAGGTGCCGATCCAGGTGGGCAACTTGCTGGGGTCAGCATCCGCAGAGTGGAAATGTAGGTAGAATGTATGCATGGCAAGGATGCGGCAATGTTTGAATGTTAGCAGTGTATCCATACACCGTGGGACGATGGCATACTGTTGTCCAGGTTCAGCAGGCTGGGTATGTCCTGCACCTATCAACAGCATGTTCTAGGTGCCTACTGGAAGGTGGGCTACAGCAAATTGGGTGGGCAACACCGCCATGGGCAACTGCAGTGATCCGCAAAAAAAACGCAATCGTGTATCACCGATGAGTCTACACCACATTCCATATTTTTGTCGAGTGCTAAGCACGGGCAGGAATGCTTTAACATAATGCTTTAACATAAACACACAGACAACAGTAAACCCACTCGCCAGACAACGCAAAATGCCTCGAACATAGCAGCTGCAAACCAGTATCACCCTGAAACAAACAGAGCCGGCCTTGGAATCCAGCAATCCAGCACTTTCCAGAACCCTGTAGTTACAAAGTACAAGGGCAAACCCACAAAGTGGAACAAGTCATGGAATCAGACAACAGCAGCACAGGCTCTTCAATAGCCACTTTCACCTACACCCTGCTTGGTACATCCCACCGTCGCCCAACAAGAACATCATGGACAACCACACCTGACTGGCCTGAGTATGGTCTGGCGAACAACAGTGTTCAGTGTCTGATTTCAGGGCGAGTCGTAATCCCTATCCGACCGGCTTAACATACCATCAGTGATAAGGTAGAAATATTCACGTAGGACACGGCACACGTCCTTGATCGTTGACATCCACGTGGTACAGCACACCTGTGCAGGTCCAACGCAAAGTGTGAATGTGAACGTTCATAGCTATGTATCACGTGGGACATTGCACAATGCAGCAGGATTGTCAGCAGACTATCTCACGAACGGCGACGTTCTGTCATGACATATTTAGATCTGAAATGAACGACAGTTGACTCGGTTGATCAACATGCGGGAAATATATTGATGGATCGACATGGTGTGATGCGTGGGAAATGGGGGCCGAGGTCCAAAGGACAACGGCAAAGCAAAAATTGTACCGTGAGCAACACCAACTTGTGGTGCCTCACGGCGACAGTCTGCACAGTACGGCGAAACTGCCGCCACCGTCCAAGACTACATGATCCCTTGAGACGCCGGTCAGGTAAGTATGAGGGATTGTGCAGTGCCAGAAGTCTAGGCCCCAAGTGCGTCAAGCCGGTTCGATGCTCAAGACGGGTCTGAATCTGCCACGTGGCAGATGCAGCGCGCCTTGGGATGCTGGCGTACTGCGGGTACAGCATCGTGCGTTGCACTGCACAGATATTAGTTATGATCCACAGGAGATAACGACAATAAGACCTATCAGCAGGCTACTACCTTATGTCAGTTGTGGGGCAGTGCTCCTATGCAGACTGCCAAGTACAGACGCCTGTTGCGACGAGCGGCGCAGTCGAACTCGTGGATCTCTTAGCCTAGCACGGGCCCGTCACCATCTCCGTACATACCTGAATGTTCTCATGAGTCAGTATCAGTGTAGTTAGCCTCTTAGAGTGTGTATGTAGCTGAGGTCTTGCATGGGAATGCTTGGCGCCAAGCACTGGCCTCGCAACCGATCGGTTGCGTACGTTTCCATGGTTTGTGCTTGTGAGTGTTCCGCGCGGTGGAGGAATCCGTGTAATCAGTGGAACAGAATATATACATGACTATCTGCAACTTCATTTTAGCGCTGCACTGCTTACGCGCTGAATAGCTGCCCGGCTCTGGAACATAACCACCGTGCCACAGCCCTTGCTGGCGGATTCCGTCGCGGTTACTGAGTCACCGCGCAGGCAAAGCATGCGAGAGCTGTATGCGTGTGTTCACGGCATGATCCTGACTTCGCACGAGGGTGGAGGTCTGCTCGCCTGAGAAGGAGGCATCAGTCATAGTCTGGGCATCAGTCACAGTCACACAGGCCGGATACCGATGCAGCGGTGATTGCGGCGTGGACGGTATCTAGTGTAGTACTCCCGCGGCTTACAGATTTTCTGTGAAGCAGCAGCAAACAACCCATTATAGATCAAATTGTCCCTCAAACACTCAACTCTGACCAGTACTGCAAGCCCATGCACTTGATCAGCTGATGTGCCTCAACTGGATTGACCGCACTGACGTTGTCACGTCATCATGAGAGACGATGTCAGAAACGACAACCACCAGGTCTCCAGACTCCAGGAGACCTTGATCAGAGACGGCCCTGCACAGAACGTAGAGCATGATGATCCACTCCATCACCCAGGCACACACACACCATGGCCTGGTGTCCATATGCCAGCACCGAAACAAAATTAATAGTGAAGTGAATACAGTGTCAGCCAGCCACAGTTGTCTGCATGACCAATCGTGTCCTGGGTGAATATCAGCAAACATAGAATCAGAACAGTCTGTCCCCCATGAGCCACATCACAGCATGACGGGAAGCTACACATGTACAGGAAAAGAAGACCGACTGGAATTGCCACTGACACGCTTGTCACAATTGCTTGCGTGCACAGTGAGACACCCTCGGTGAAGTGGCACAGCGCCGCCACGATGCAAGGGAGACGCAGAAGCACGGGCGCTAGACCCAAGCGGCCACTGGCGACAGCAGCCCCAGGATGAGGGAGGAAGCGCACTCGCATGTCGCCCGCACGTTCTGCTCCGGGGTGTCCTTAAGGTCCCTCAGCAGCGGGATGACGCCCCACCGCAAGGAGAGGCGCTTGTAGACACTCTCGCAGTCTGCATGCACAGCCGGGATATCAACTCGACACCAGCCCGCCACAACCTATCGAATCACACACACACACACACACACACAGATGTGATCGAGTTGAAATTTCCCTTTGCCACTACGCCAGCTGCTCCCTGTCAAACCAGATCATCCTGGCAAGCGCTCGGGTTTGCAGACACCGAAGCGTCCCTTTTGAACGAACGGCGTAGCTAGCATCGCGCAGCATGCAGCGCAGGGGCCGACAGATCTTCCCCAGACCACACGGGCACCACTTTGAGCTCCTGCTGCTGCGAGCAGCGCCATCGAGGCACGTCACCCCGGAGTCACCGGGGTGGTGTACCGCCGGTGCGCAAAGTAAGCGGCGTCCACCCCATACCTGCTGCGGAGCACATGCATGCCGCATACACAGTGTGCGGGCTCGCACGGCTGCCAGGCACGTGCAAGGGGGGGGCGCACCGGTGATGGCGAGGATGTGGCAGTCCGGGCGGCGGCGTGAGACGTAACCGGCGGAGGCGCCAGTGTGCGTGTACACGAGGATGGCCTTCGCGCCGAGCTGGCCGGCGAGGTTGGCTGCGGCGGTGCAGATCTCTTCGCTGATTCGCTCCACCGCTGTCTCGCCGATGGGCGGGTACCGCATCGCGCCGAACTTCTCGCGGCTGACCCAATCCTCCACCTCCGTGAACACCTGCGAGCACCCTCCGCTCACATTCGGGCGTCCGGCGTGCCGTGCGTTGATAGGGGTGCCCCATGCATGTGCGCGACCCTGAACCTGATAGGACTGTCGCAAGCAAATCAAACCGATCCAGTGGGGGGCAGGAAGGTGGGGAACACCCGTGTGGTGTGATGTGCAGGCAACGAATCAACCTACATGTTGGGGCAAACAAGGCGACAGCGGGAATGGAAAGGGCTGTGTCTCCAGCTCTGGTAGTACCAGTGTGGGACTGGGTTAGCACCGGCACAGGACTGGAGGCAGTATGAGCATGGCTGGAGGTGCCCTGGCAGTACAACAGCTGGGAGACACCTGAACTGGTCAGCTGAACGTGGATCATAGACGGCAAGAAACATTGCAGCAACAGACCAGGCAGCGCTTGCGAGTCGTGCGAGTGGCTAACCTGCACGAGTGCAAGGCCACACCAACATGCGGTTGCTGCAATCCAGAGACACCAGTGCTGAGTGATCGTGTGGTTTCACTCAAAGACATATCACACGTTTAACTCTTTGGGAAAAATTCCAGAAGGCCTGGTGCTGAATCCGACAGTACCTGCGGACATTCGAGACTCTGCTGTGCGGCACACGCAAGCCTGCAGAGCCCCGCGCGGGGCCGTGTCCACTGGTGCCGACTCGTATCGAGTGTCTGGAGGTGGCGTGGGGTGGCACACGGCATACACGTTGGACATCCCTGTGATGGTGAGGAATGGCAGTGTGCATCAACACTGAGTGGCGAGTCGCTGCATGGACTTGAGTTGCAAAGCTGGCGGATCCACGAGAGCGGGAGGGGGGAACGTACATTGCGGAGCGTCTCCACGGACTTTACGGGGAACTGGCCGGCGGCGGTTTCGGCCGAGAGCATGAGGGCGTCAGCCTGCTGCCGCACGGCGTCGGCGCAGTCGGCGACCTCGGCGCGCGTCGGAACCGGGACGTCGATCATGGAGTTGAGCAGCTGCGATGCCACAATCACGGGCTTGCCCATCTGCACGTTCGCGGATCACGTCAGCCGCACTCTGCGCCTCTGCTTCTATCAGAGCGGCGCCAGACGCGCTCAAGCAAACAGCACACGCCGCCGTGTGCCACTGTTTGCTGGTCGCACTGTGCAGTTTCACACATGCAATGGGCCCACATGGCAATCATGCGCTTCCCCGGCTGACGAGGCTGCTGCCTCCAGGGTGATGACAACGCGACATTGGCAGGAGTATGGCCGCATGATCAACCGGTGCAGTTCGCAGACGCCCGGCGGCGCTGCAGAGTCGAACCGGTTCCGAGGCACGACGGCGCCACCCACAGCAGCACTGCCGGCGGATCCCACGCATGCATGCTCACCGTGGCCTGTTTCCTGGCCCACGCTATGCATGCACCCGCTTGGAGACGCCATGCACACGGTCGACCCGTGGCGGCACGCACCTGGCGACAGCGGAAGACGATTTCCCTCTGCACCGCCGGCACATCCTCGAGGGGGATCTGCGCGCCGAGGTCAGAGCGTGCGACCATGATGGCGTCGGACGCGTCGATGATCTCCGGCAGCGCGACCACCGAGTCGTACGCCTCTATCTTGGCCACGACCTCCATCTTGTGGCCGGGGTGGCGCCGCTCGAGCTGACTGTCCACGTATGACCGCACGCTGTGGATGACGTCCGGGCCGCGCACAAACGACAGCGCGAGAAAGTCTGCCTGCACTCCGGCTGCCGCACGTCAGCACCCTGTTGCGGCAACGGCTGCTGTGCTGCGCTGCGCTTTGCGTCGTGCTGCGTATGCATGCTGTGACACAGACCGGCACGGATGGGAGCTGCAGGGCACCGCTGCGCCATTATGCATGGGGTGCATGCGTAGGACGTGGAGCGTGACAGTAGCCGTCCAGTCTGAAAGGCATGGGAATTCTGCGGCGAGCTACAAGCATCCGACGGCAGCACGAGTACTGCCGCTGTGCCATGGCACCACTGCTCGGGTCAGCGATTGGATATGGAGACGGCAGCGAATGGGAGCAGCGACAGGCGGGGGGGGGGGGTGAGCAGAGGGGCGGCTGCCGCACCTTCTGCTCGACGGCAAAGTCGATGTCTTGCCAGTCCTTCGCGGTGACGACTGGGAGCATGGAGGAGTGGCCGCGCACGAGCTGCTTGCCACGGCGCAGAGTGATGGTCGCGCGCGACATGACACGCCCCGGCTCTATCACCTCGCTCGTGACGTCCGGGCCATCGATGGAGAGCACGCGCACGATCACCATGCCACCGTCGACCATGAGGTAGTCACCCTCGCGCACGTCGTGCACGAACGCCTCGTACGAGACCTGGAAGTGCCGCGGGGCGCCGCCGTTGCCGTCCTCCGAAGCAGGCGGCGCCGGCCGCACGGAGAACACGACGGTATCCCCGGACTGCATGCATGCGGTGCCGTCAGGGTGGGGAGGCGACGGCGTGTGCCGCCTTTGATGGCGGACGAATGGTACAGCGTAGCTGATTCGGTGGACAAACGATGCAACGGGGGGGGGGGGGTGTGCATGCCATGTCAACAGAGCCCGGGAAGTGTATGAGAACCGGTGAGATGCATATGATGTGTGCGGATGCGGATTCGGCCCCGGCTACGCATGTCTCTCTGTCCGACCTGGACCTGACGTGAATTCTATGGCACCCTGGGTGGTATGGGATCATTCTTTGCACGGACATGTTCCAAACATGACAAAAACACCGGTTTGATCGGGGAAACTCGAGGGGTCAGGTAGCAGAGATGCGCACCGCTGACGCAGTCATCATGCTGGGTATTGATCATGGCAGACAGTGCCAGTGCAAAATGCAGAGAGTGCACACTGGAGGCAAGGCACAAAATATTGTACCACTGATGTTGGGAAAATTTTGCAGACTTGACGGCAGTGGTACAAAAACTACAAGCTAGAAAGCCTCGGTTCAATAAAAAACATGGCAATGCATCAGGGTGGTGCAGTTGGTCAGGAATGGCTCATGCACTGGTCCAATACATCTGAGATGCACTATGTTGCGGGTGTACGGTAGGTGAGCTGGCAGAGCATGCCGACTCTGCAACCGCATCCGCACTTGCCACGGTGTAAGCTGTAAGTGCTGTGAGTGCTGTGGGCAGGCGTGACAGGGTGCAACCGAGGTACTGACTGACTTGGCAGCCGATCCCGGCGAGCAGCCGGTGGGGTGTGTGGAGGCATGGGGACGCGTGAGAGAGCTGCATGCCTGGTGGCTTAACAGGGCAGCGGGGACTGTGTGCATGGCGCTCAGGCGTGGCGAGCACACATGGCGTGGCGTGTGGTGAGAACCAGCTGCCGACGGAGGAGCGGCGGGGGATCGGGGCTGGCGAGGAAGACGTGCAGGTGCCGTACCTCAACACGGACGGGGTCGGATGCCTTGAGGTGCGCCTCACTGCCCTCGGTGTCGATCATGGTCGAGATGTTGAACCTGCAGTGATTGAGAGATGTTGCACCTGCAGTAGCACCTGCAGAGGCTACCGCCTGCAAAACGTGGCCACGCCACACTGAGGCCGAGCAACAGATCGACAAGCATGTCAATCCTGCCCCGGGTCGGCGATGCCTGGTGCACTTGTGATGGCTGCTGTGCTGTTGGTTCACGACAGCAAGGGTCAGGGCGTGTGGGTGTGTGGCAGTGAGGAAAGGCGGCGGACCCTTGCTGGTTGATGCTGTGGATGCGCTGGATGACATCAGCATGCCAGGCTTGGTCCCCATGGGTCATGTTGAGGCGAACGACGTTCATGCCATTCTTCGCCAGCTGCAGCAGAGTTCCGTCGTCCAGGCATGCAGGGCCTACTGTGACGATGATCTTGGTCTGATGTCGTAGAGGAACATCTGCACATGCGTTGAAGGATGTCTGCGCCTCCTCCATGCTCAAGCAGCAGCCGGCAGGAGTGCATTGCCCTGCTGGGATGCCTGGCAACAACGACGTATCCTTCTGCCATCGGCCATGATACCCGCCACTGCGAAATTCAGACTGACCTCATCATCCAGATGCAGGTCTGCAATGGATCAGTCGAGGCGATTGCTTCCATGTTTCCTCCAGTGGGAGAGCACACGCATTGCGGCTATCGTGAACATGGCGCTGTGCGGGTAATGGTCAGCATTTCCCGTACTGCCGTTGTAGCGATTTCAGCCACGACAACTGCAGGCGTTGTGTGCAAGCGCGCCTACGCGGTCTCAACACTCTCTTCTGACGAAGCAGCTCATGCGGTACTTCGGAACCGTGTTTAACAGGGCCTAAACGAACTGTGGGACATATGACAACCGAGCTCAGGATATAACGTCAACTATCTACAGCGTGCTGGCAAACGTTGAAGCTGGATAAACTACTGTTTCGCTCTCGGCTGAAACATGCTGACTCGCGCTCGGAACGGGCCCGTACGACGCAAGCATCAGCCATGAAATGTTCGCGCCAAGGCATTGTGAGACGCTAGAGTTCCCCTGAGCATATTTATCACTGTTGACGAAACGCACATCCACGAAGTGCTCACGGCGCACAGGTGATGTTCCGTGTGCATGCTTTCAACAGTGCATCGGCCCCCGCTTGGTTACACTGATCACGTAAACGTGAACAGGTATTTTAACAAAAACAAGACAAGGCATCGCGAGCCGAGATGCCTGAAGGACAAGGCACTCCGAGACGGCGTACCACGGTGAGGCTGTTGTTGCAGCGTAGCTTTGGTCGGGACACTCGCTGGAGTGTCAAATGTATACTCTGCCGCTTCCTCTGCGATGGCCCGGGTAGGTGCGGCTTTAGAAAATGCGATTTGGTTGCGAGGAGCGCCCTGCACACCGAATCTCTGAGCTGGTACCGCACGAGCGCAGACGACACGCGAACGCTGCGATGCCACCTTCATTGCGATATCACTCACGAGCTAATGCCAAAAGGGCGCAGCGCTACAATTATTCTTGGGTCCGGATCCGTATATTCGATGCTGCCGCTGCACAGGACCAACTCGAGGGTGCTGCTTTGGCGGGGCCAGAAAGCGATAGCAAAGCAAGTCCTAGACTAACTTGATGTCCAAGGATCGGACATGAACATGTTTGCTGCACCGTGTTCGTTTGTTTGCCTTGCACAGTGCCGACGGCAGCGCTACCCAATCTGTACCAAAGTATCATTGCCGCGTTGGCAGTCGCGCATAGTCGGGAACTTGATTCCGGGTAATCATGACCCAAACTATGCAAGCTTCCACGATCGCGAGCTCCGGATAGGACATGGGCCTGCATTGTCCAGCCTTGGCTTAAAACATTGGAACGTATCCACCTGTTCCAAATGGTTTGGATGCGCGCAGCAGGGAGGCACATGTGTCTTGCCTATGACGTGCTAGAACGAGTTTGCAGCGGACCAATCCCTGGCCTGTATCTCAGCAATTCAGGCTGCTGCTATGTGTCGTTGCTGCAGCTGCGTAGCACAACTGTTTTCAGTAATTGGTGAAGTGAAGGCTTGCGCCTGCACATGCACAATCCCAGAGCATGTCGACGTTGTGACGAAACTGGCGCAGCTAATGATTATTCAAGGGCATACCGTCGTTGGAGAGACTTTGCGTCAGCTGAAGGTTGTCTTGGAAGCCCTTCAACACCGTCTCGTCAGCCAAACCCTGCATCTGCTGCTGCAGTGCTCAAATGCGATTACCGATGGCAGCAACGGCCATTAATTACACTGGATGTGACCCATTGTTCAAAATAACATGCTGGCTTCTCACCACGGCGATCGCGACGTAGACGCACGCAGTGACCGTCTTCGGCTCATTCGCGCAGACCAGCATGTGCTGCACCGTTGGCAGACTTACAGTTGAAGGACCTGAGCGCCAGGTGTAGCTCCAGATGCCGATCATTGTCTTGATTTCCAAAAGCTGCTGCCGCGGCAGGCTGTCATCAAGCGCATATGAGCAGGTGCGATGCAGAACATGTCCACTGCTTACACTTGCCAAGGCCGAACAAGCGAGGATGCATGAGCCTGACTAAGTCCGCTACTGCCTACTACCTCGCTGCGGTATTGCATTGGTGATTTTGGCCCTGGTACCAGCAACCGGGCGTTGCTGTCCCCCTGGGTAACCATTGCAAACTCGTCACAAATGTTGAAATCCCGATTGCTTGTCGCAAAAACACGCAGACAGGCCATCTGTGGTCGGAAATCAGAATTCAGGATGAAGATTCTCATCATTCTTCACTAGAGCGTCATTCTGACTAGAAACAAGGGGATGCTTGCACCTGGCCACAGCCAGAGTTGGTTTGAAGCAGTACTACATAGGGACCGTGCAGGCACAGTCATCGCAGACACACTTACATCTTATACACATGAGATGAACCCACTGCAGCTCCTTGCTTCGACTTCCCCACCGTGGAGCCACAACAGCTCGTGGGCCACGGATTCACCATGCTTGCCCAGCAGAGTTCTCATTGTGTTCCACGGAGATGGACGCAACAACCTTGCACCGCCAAGTGGCAAATGCGCAAGCCCACATATGTAAAACAACAGGAGAAGCGCAGCTTTGTCATGCTTGCCCAGCAGAGTTCTGATCGTGCCATGGGCTGCTCTGACCCAGAGAGGTAGGCCACAGTGATCAACACAATGCAATGCTGCACCGATAACCAACCAGCGCAGTGCAGGCTGCTTGTGCACTTGTGCATTACGCAGCCCGTGGATATGGCATAGATCTGCTTTGGGCGCGAGGAAGTGTGCATGAGTTCAGACGACGTACGTGATTACATCGCCTTTGTCCTCCACCTCTACAGCTGTAGAAACCAGACCCTTACTTGCTCGATGGCTGCAGCGCAACTTGGTCACACTCATCAAATCGTCTCGCATGGATGCGGCGCCACGTGACAACATTGTCCGCCAGGGACATGGCCGACTTCTAGACATGCAGAAATTCCAGTGATGCACGTGCAGACTTGTGGCTGCTCCATGCGATGTTACTGTACCAGCAGGGCATTTGGGTGCAGAGAGGCAAGGGCCGTTGAACAGCGACGCATGGCCACCAGAAACAAGTTCGGGAATCACGCCTGACCGAAACCGGCATTGGCGACAGCACCCCTGCAGCTAGGGGCGGACAGAGTGGACGCCGCAATCACATCGACTGGGGTGGGGGAGGGCAGGGGGGGGGGGGGGGGGGGCCCAACC
>JAUMHO010000001.1:463955-475553 GCA_032360965.1 Ulva armoricana
GACCATGGTTTGCACCAGCGCGTGCATTTGAGGGTTCAATCGGTCCCGGTTGCCGGAGGTGTCAATGTCCTTATGGATACGGCGATGTAATCATGCATACATACAACGGCTGTGACTGGCTGTGATCTCGAGCACTTGCCTCTAACCCACTTGCCATGGTGTGCCGCTGATGAGTGCTCCTGGCCATGGGATACGGTGGCAGATGCACGGACACCTCGTCCATTGTGCTGCCTCCATGCGTCTGCGCGCTGTGAGGTTCCAACCAGAGTGAAAGTACACGGCAAAACATTGCAGTAGTGCTGCATTGTCGCAAGTTAGGGGTTACGGGTTAACATTCATGGCTTACAGCTGGACGGTGCTCGACAGAGATGGGCATTCAGGCCTTACTTTCCATCTCGGGATGGAAGTGGGCAGGCGGTGCCGTAGAAAGGTGTGTCAGGATATCACAATGCCTATAGGCAGGCATCCCGACTGATCAGGTTGATGTTTTGGGGCGAGCCCATGAAGTCATGGCCTCAACCACCCATCACAGATACCTCCAAATGGCTGCACGAGTGCAGGTGGGGATTTGGTCATTGTTTGCATCATCCCGCAGGACTACGGTATCTGATTTCCGTTTACAGCTGGCGTGATGCCCGAATCCTCTCTTCTTCTGCTGTTTGGTGAGCAGGGCTAGCAGTGGTCATGAGCGGACGGTCCACGATGATGCCCAGGGACTTCTCTCAGTGCAGCATATGCTGTAGATCTAACGCACATCGACACGACACACACCAATAGAGTCGTGAACCTTGCAAGTGACATTCGTCACGAGCTCAGTACTCCAGGCCGGTGCTGCTTTGAGCGTATGGTTGGATTGCCTTCTGACAACCGTTTGCGCATGTTGAAGTAAAGAATGCAAAACCGCGGAGCTCATGCATCCGTGCAGGCCATTCAATCCGTTGACTCAGATGAAACAGGTCCATAAATACTGGACGCGGGTGAGTCGGCAGCAGTGATTGTGTCCACCGACAATGGGCATCGACGTCACCACATGAGCTCGTGGCTCGCAGCTCGGATGGTCGAAAAGACGCCATGTGGATGACGGGTCGTTGTATCGCCGTACGTGTTACTGGGTCATCCACGTGAGGTTTCGTGTGGCGTACGGATGCCTGTGGGTCTGAAGTGTTTGACATGGCGTTCGTAAGGCAGCGATGCCAATTTCAGCTTCGCATGCAGCGCTTCTGCGGCGACGCGTGAATCCGGGACGCCGTACATGGCATGTTGTGCCGGAGTCAGCTGCGTTATTATTCCGTACGCAACAATTTTTAAACGAATTTTGTGAGTAGACGTAACACACTGGCAAAGATTGTGTCTTTGTACCACCACTTTGACCGCCAAGAAGCTTGTGATCATCGGTGACTGGTCAACACAGGTGCGCATTGCCATTGCAGCAGCCTTCGGCTCTGGCCTATCATCAATTTGATGTGCATATGAGCTGTCTGTCGCAGTTGGTAGCCTGCAAAGCGGTATTTGTCCAGTCCCGATAGTGCTGGGCTCGTCCGCCTGTTTCAGCCGGGCAAACGTCATATCATCCGCGTATTGAAAATCCACCGAGATGATTCCGTGAAATTTGGCTATTCTATGGCATGGAAGCCGGCAATTGGATGCATGCCCACAGTCGGTGCACGTAGAGGCGTGCAATGCCTTACTCCTGTCTGCTGCGCGAGAACGGTTTAGCTCACCTTCCCCGTGTGTCCAACTATGTTTTCATGCATAACTCTGCCATGTTACTTCCGTGTCGCTTCAGCCATCACGCCGATGCGAACCGGGCCGATGCAGTGGGGTGCCAGCCGATCGGTCCGGAACATGAGTATCAAGCGGCGGACCTGACCCACATCCGTGCACACAGGAACCCCCTATAAAGCTTGAGACGATGCAATTCACTACTCTCATCGCTTTGCTGGCCGCCGGCCTGGCTGTTGCTGATGCTGCTGGATCTGCCAGGTGTGTTCAGTGCTGTGTGACATGCCTAAAACCCACCGCTCAACATGTGTTGTAAGCATGACAAGCACAAAAATTCCATGGCCGCCATTAACATCATTCTGCGGTTCCTGGCCGAGTTGTTTGTCACTTGGACGTGTTGAGGACGCACCTTCTGAGGCTCTGGGCGATGTTTTATAAACGCTGCTGTCTTTGCAGCTTCGCTGCGGACAAGTCATGTGGAGTTCTGTGCCATGCTCAAGGTGCACTGAACAAGCTCTCTGAGTTCTCTGTGCTGCCTGTTGCCATGGCCGCACCGGAGGACACTGTCGACGCAGCAGCAGAGGAAGTGAAGGTACACGCCACAGAAACTGCCCAGGCTGCCGGGAAAGCCTCCCAGGCCGCGGGGGACAAGGCTGCCGCGAAAACGCAGGAGAAGGCCTCTGAAGCTGCAGATGCTGCCGGACAAGCCGCGGAAAAGGCTGCTGAAGAAGCGCAGAGGAAGGGCTCCAAAGCTGCAGATGCCGCTGCTGATATGGGGTCTGATGCGGCAGATGCTGCAGGAAAGGTTGCGTCCGATGCAGGGCAGAAGGCCCAGCAAGCTGCGGATGCGGCCAAGCAGGCTGCAAGTGATGCAGGAGCTGCAGCTCAGAAGAAGGTGGGTGAAGCGTACAACGCTGCAAAGGCCAAGGTGGCTCCGGAACCCACCATGGCTGACAAGGCACGTGAGTACTACAGGCAAGCCAGTGACTCCATCATGGACGCTTACAACCGTGTGATCAAGACCACTGGCATGGACAAGGCCGCAGAAAAGGCGAAGCAGGAGCTCTAAAACGGGGTGTAGCAGTGCCGTGACGAGCTGCTACCTGTGCGGTTTGGCAGCTGTGTGGCTGAAGGGTGGTAATTCAATTGTGACACGTGGGAAACACATGCACAGACCAGTACGGTGTGTAGGACATGGCGGTGCAGTCTCGCGACCTCTGTGATTTTATTGTACTGTATTTGTGTTGGGGTTGAGATGTGTTTGTATCACGATGGCATTCTGTGTGCGGCTTGCACACAGTCCTTACAAAACTGGTAAAGCGTCTACTGATATCAATGCATCTTGTGCTTGATGTGCGTTCATGGATACGTGTAACGTTTTTCGGGGGCATCAGCAGGGAACTGGAGGTACGTTTACATCCAAGCATGTTAATACGCGGTTCCAAAAGTGTGTAGTTTAGAGTGTAATGGAACTACAAAGGCCTCGGAGGAATGACCGTAAGGTACCTTTTCGGTGCTGTGTCACAAATGTGACTGTCCGTGCTGTGACTTGTCATCTCCAGGGACTTTTGTTCCCTGCATCGTCTCTGCATTTGGGTGTGGCGTAGGTGTGAATAGTACCGTGGCAATATGCCACGACAGCCTGGTTATGGGCGTAAGTACAAACATACGCACACCTCCAACGCATCGGCAGTGGAGCCCAAATGCACACAATACGCGTATGTGATGGTTAAGATTATGCGCCTCATTCCGAACGTCCATGTAGCACGCTGTACAGTGAGACAGAATTGCGGTGCTCGAACTTTACTTCCATGCTTCCGCAGACAACGTTACAAAAACTGTCAGGCGCTGAATCTGGGGGTGAAGTCGATGAGAAAAGATCGAACGCTTTGTCCATGTCCTCACGACACGTCAACGTACTACCTGGGAAACGATACGTGGGAGGTACGCCTTGTCCAGCCTGATTATCACACTCTATCGGTATATTGAATTCAAACTCTTATACACATGATTCTATGGCTCTCATGAGCGTCAATGGCGGGTAGCATCTGCTTTTCACGGACAAGTGCTGTTGCCACGTCCGGAATTGCGAATGTTCACGACACCCATGATCGCTTCAACTATCACGGCAGGTACACGATATTTCGTGATAACTTTCAGCACCTTCCGCTGCCAATCTCGTGCTCGCATGTTGCAGGTTGGTCCACGTTACCGCCTGAAGAAGTACCTCGGCTCGGGCAGCTTCTCTAGTGTCTGTTCTGCGGAGGACACAGAAACAGGGGACCTGGTGTGCCACAATCATACGTTGACGTTCAATCGTTCTCCAAAATTTAATCGGTGATCCAGACGGTCGTGGGTGACTGTGCAGGTTGCGTTAAAGAAGATTTCCAATGTGAACAGCAACTTGGAGAATGCCCGAATTGTGCTTCGCGAGGTCTGCATTCTGCGCCGACTGTGTCATCCACACATCATCGAGCTCCATGATGCGTTCTGGAAGCCGTCCCCCACTGGTATGTGCCGCCCTCATGCTGTCGCAAAGCAGACTGCACCCAATGCCAGTCCACGTGCTGGCTCCTCAACTCCGGACCATGCCCATGTGTGAATAGAGACAACACGCCCGCCTAGAAGCATGTTAGAGACATGACATCATTCTATCTGCACCGAGATACTGTGCCCTTCCAACCAGTTGAAGCCCTTCCGGTTGTCTAGCCACTGCCATTGTCAGAGGTGCATGTCATATTTCCACTCACCGGGCGAGGAGCATATTCATCAGCGGCCTCGCGTCAGAACGGCTCGCTGACGCATGAGCCACGACCTCGCCGGCTCGGGTCGTGTAGCCACGGCCCCTGACCTTCCGTATTGCCGCAGGCAAGATGAGGCTTGTGAATGGCAAGCTCGTTCGGTCGGGGATCGACGTGTACCTCGTGATGGAGCACTGTGGCGGAGGGGATCTGCACGAGCTCCGGGGCCAGCTCGCCCCCAGCCAGATCCGCAACCTCATGCACCAGCTCCTCACAGGGGTCGAGTACATGCATGGCCTGAACGTGTGGCACCGCGACCTCAAGAGCGCCAACGTCCTCCTCACGGTGCACGAGGGCCGCCACATCGCCAAGATCGCAGACCTGGGTGCGCCCCCCCCCGAATCCCCCCTACCCCCCCTCGCGCACCGTGCTGTCATTCCCCCACATCTCCACACTGCACCGCCCCAGTGGCGTTCTCGCAGACCTCCCAACACATCCGAATTTTAGGGATGAACTTCCAGGTGTGCACCCAAACAAACTGCCGCGAACAGTGAACACCACCCCACCCAAGCCGGTGCTCCGCCCGCCTGCACCAGGCAACTCAACCAGGCTGACGCATCTGAAAGAGAAAGTAGTGCTGCCAAAACCCATGTCGGGGTTATGGCATTGACCGTGCGCTTGCATGCACCACGTGCTGGTCTGATCCTACCCCCCATGTCAGCAGCGATGCGCGGCCACGGTCGAGAGCACAGTAGGTCGAATTTGCAGTGGCTCATGCGGAGCCATGGCCCCAGCGGCTCCGCTCAGCGATCCAGCGCGGCGCAGCGACATACTCGCCACTGCCGTGTCGTCCCTGCACTGGGCCGCCGCCCGACAAGCGGCTGCGGTTGCACCAGTCACCCCCCACCACACATACCCTGGGACAGCCCGCATGTCCATCGTGCAGCATGGCATCCCTGTGTGCGGCCACGCTCACAGCACAGCCCTGTTGTGCAGGGAGCGCCCGCAGCGGCGCGCGCAGCGACCAAGAGATGCGCCGCACGCTCGACAACCTCGTGAGCACGCCGTCCGGGGTGTCCATGAAGGCGACGTCGCTCACCCCGGGCCTCGCGGGGCTGGCTCAAACGATGACCAAGTGCGCCCCCTTCTCCTCCGACCGCACGTCACCGCATGTGGCCACGCTGCCGCTGATCGCGCGGCCACACCAGAGCGGCGGATGCGGACGGGCGGCACCGGCACGGCACGCGGACATCGCCCCGAGCCCCTGCACATGCGCACCGCCGCCGGTGTGGCCGCAGCGCTCCCGGCCCGCCTGTCGCCCCGGCCCGCATGGCGCAGCTTGCATGAAGCATGTGCCAGCGAGAACGTGGGTGGGGGGGGTTCACGTGGATGTTGCGGTTGATGCCCTGGGCAGGCGAAAGTGACCTGTTGCGACCGTCCCAAGGGGCCGGAGCAGACGGTGGTGAGCATGGCACACCGTGGACGGTGGTGAGCATGGCACAGCGTGCATGGCACAGCGTGCATGGCACAGCGTGTCCGCATGCGGCATTGCCGTCACCTGCTGGCTGACATGCATAGCGCACATGCTGGTGCCGATGATGTCCATGGTTTACCTGTGGGTGCGCACGGCACGCATGTTGCTGCAGTGGCCATCTCCATCACGCTGCGCTCACGCTGTGACTGCAGGTGAGCGTTGGCGTGCCGTTCGTGCGTGCAGCGTGTGAGCGACACATGCATGTTTGTGGATGACGTGACTGCGCTTGACGTCGGCCACAGGCTAACAGCCTGAGCCACCGCAGCGGCTGGAGCGAGCCGCCCGCTGCCCGTCCCCAGCGGGCCGGGCCTGATGCATGCATGGGACGCACTGCCCATGTGGTCTTGGTCCCCATGTGGTGTTGGTCCCCTCGGGGGGCTGCCCTCCATGTGCCCTCCATGTGCCCCAACACCCGGGCGACACAGAAGCGGCACGCTGGCACGAGGCCGCATGCATGCAGGCGCGTGTGCACGCCGTGCTACCGGGCGCCGGAGGTCGTGCTGAGCCGCGGCCGCTACTCCTCCGCAATGGACATGTGGTCCCTCGGCTGCATCTTCGGCGAGCTGCTGCAGCGCATGGAGCGCACCGGCGCCTCCTTCACGCCCAACCTCTCCATCATGCCCGTCTTCCAGTTCTCCACCTGGTCACCCAACACGCCGGACCTCGGCATCAGCCTCCGCGACACCGACGACGCCCTCGCCGGCCGGGTGCGCAAACCACCCCGCACGGCCCCGTGCATGGCCGCCATGCGCGGCGGCAGCCCCCGCCTGCAGGTCGGGCACGCCTGTGGTGTGTGCATTGCATGCGAGGCCGTGCTCTGCTGATGGCACGGCCGCACGGTGCTGCTCGCGGCTGCTGCCGGTCAGGGATGGGGCGATGCTCTTGGTTGCAGTGCTGGTGTTACACGGAGATCAATGCAACGGCCCGGCGTCGCCAAGGGGTAAACGCACGTGGCAACACAATCCAAAAAGGTGACTGGCATGTGAAACACACCAGGCACCTCACCCAGAACCTGCCCTTCAAGCCACACAGTACACACACAAACCGAGCTGTGGTGCACTGTGCACCCGGTAGTGAGGTCGCGGGCACACCATCCCTGGCTGCATTCAGCCGAGGCATGCTCAGCTGTGCCGGATGGTTGTGCTGAGTTTCCAGGCCTCACACCCCGCAACTTCGATTTGTCGGGTCTGCCGACGGTGTCAGGTCTCCCGGTGCGCCTGTGCAGGAGCTCAAGGCGATCTTTGACGTGATCGGCACGCCCGAGTGGGCGTGCATCGAGGGCGTGGAGTCAGAGCGCTGGCGCAGCTTCCTCGGCCGGCTGCCCGCTCAGGCACCGCACCTCATGCGCCGCTTCGGCGTTGCCGGCGAGCCCGCCGTCGACATGCTGCGCCGGCTGCTCGCATTCGACCCCAAGCGCAGGTGCGGACGCCCCGCCCTTCGGCACCTGTCCTTGCGTGCTGCGCATGCTATGGCCCATACCGGCCTGCTGGCTGTCCGATCAGTGCTGGTGGACACGGCAGGTGGCCCGCTGCGTGCCATGCTTCGCTGTGGCTGTGCCCCGGTGCACGCGAAACGCTGAGTCCTCGTCGGACACGCTGTGCTTCCATGCTGGGCCGGTGTGCACCAGTGCCGGTGTGTTTCTTTAAAACTGAGGTGAGACGTACGCGTGGGTGTTGCGGTTGCAGACTGAACGGGCGAAACGTGACTAGTTTCGGCCTTGCCAAAGGGCCTCATCAGACGTCGGCTGCCGGAGAGCACAACAGGTCGTTGCAGCATGCATGCATGTGTGCAGCACCCGCCCGCCGTGGTGCAGTGCAGGCTCCTGCTCGCTGGTGATGCAGGTACAGTCACATGCAGTCTGAGCGGCAGGTGCATGTGAGCTTCTGAGAGGGCCAGGTGTATGCCGCCTGGGCGGGTGGCTGCAGCCGCTGCAGGTCCAGCCTGCCTCGGCCCGCCCCTGGTGTCGCCGGGCCACGTTAATGTAGTTGTGATTACGCCTGTCGACGTGATACCCGCCATGGCCGTGTGGCCACCTTCATCTCGCGCATGGGCGCCCATGCAGCTTGCATGCTGTCGCAATGGTGCCTTGACAGCACTTGCATGCTGACCATGCATGCCGGTCCCCTGCAGGTGCTGCGCCGAGGAGGCTCTCTCCCATGAGTACTTTCGTAGCGTAGGCGACGACGGTGGCATTGCGGAGGCAGTGGAGGAGGAGCCCATGCACGAAGGGGAGGCCCCCGGCTGCGGTGACGTCGAGATGCGCACCCCGTTTGACTCCGCGGAGCCACCCGCGGCCGAGCCCACGCGCTCGGCGGCCGTGCCGCTGCCGACACAGGACTCACCCCCGGCCCGCCGCTCCGCCGAAGTTCCTGCGGTGGCGAACGGCAGGGTGAAGAGCAGCATGCCCGGTGTGCATGCGCGCCGGTTCTCGTCGTGCGAGACGGGCCTGCGCCTCGCGGAGACGGCGGGCGCCCTCGCCGGCGCCGGCGCCGTGTGGCCCGTGGCCGCCCCTGACCCCGGCAGCACGTTGGCGCCGGCGAATGCGACGGCTGCGGTCAAGCGTAGCCGTCCGCCCAGCATCGACGTGCGAGCCGGCAAAGTCGCAGACCAGGTCGCCCCAGGTACACCCCCTTAACATCACCTACGCGACTCGAACAAACTCGTGCCTGTATGCATCCCGCTGGCGTACATTGCCTCGGGCTTTTACGCGGACTCCTCAACCCGCATTCTTATCGCGATTGTACAACCCAGAAACCAGGACGATAGACTTGAAGTATGCTCAACAGCATGAAAGCGCAGCACTGCAGCCAGGGGGGCGCAGGCGTGTGGCATGCCACACTTATGCTGTTCACAGCCTGATCTGTGCGGCGCTGTGATCTGTAGCCTCCCTTCTGCGTGTTTGAACGAATGGGGTGCTGCAGGGAAGGGACCCAGCCGGCGGAAGAGCTTGCAGCACTACTACGACATGGCTGAGCCCGCCGCGGCGCTCGAGGCACTCGAGGTTGAACTCGACCGGCTGATCGCCGAGAGCGGCGGGCCAAACGACAGCGCCGAGGGCGAGGCGATCGCGTGCCGCGCCGTGTGCACGCTCATCAAGCAGGAGTGCGACGCCGAGGTGCGCCCCTGCCTCCCCTGCCACTGCTGCAGCCCGCAACAAGCGCCTCAGCCCCGCTGTCCCCCTGTGCCGCCGGCTGCTGCCATCACTGCCCCCGATGGCTCTGCAAGCGCCTGCTGACTCAGCAGGCCGCGGGCCGGCCTGACAGGCTCGCGATTCCGCCGGTGATGCAGCCGAGAGAAGTACGGTGTGTGAGCTGGTTACAATGTACTGCGCGTGGTGGTGCAGTGCTGAGATGCCTTGATATGGACGGCCGCATCCAAGGTGGCTCGCTGTAGCAGCCCGCTCGCTTGCACAAAGCTCAGGCTGCACAGAGCCGCATGTGTTGCTGCTCGTCGTCGGGGTCCATGCAACGCACGCTCGTGGTGTCATCGTGCAGGCCGGACGGCAGAGCCTGCTGCGACAGCAGCGGCCGCAGCACTCGTCGTCGTCGCCAGGGGAACAGACAGGCTTCCAGCGGCGGTGGTGGGGCCGGCGGCAGCCGCTGGAGCCCGACCCCCGCAACATGTCGGCCGCCGTCGCGCGCATGTCCCCCCCGTCCCCGCCGCACGTCGACCGGTTGCGGCGGCTGTCCCTCGAAGACTCTGGCGGCTCCGGGTGCGCCCCCCCGCGCCCCCCCGCGCTCCCCGCTCCCCCTCGCGCCCCCCGCGTCTGTCGCCGTCCCCGTGTGTGGGCTGGGGCACGGCACCTTGCTGCTCCACGGCACGTGCCGGCTCCCCCCGTGATTGGCCGGCTGTTGCGCGTACAGACTCCCAGCAGCTGCACTGCAGCATACCTGTTATCGCGGGCACGATGTCACGACTGCGAGTCGCGCGTTGGCCTTGCTCGCGGAGGCTGCCACAGTGGCCGACCCTCCGTTCGTGGCTACTGCATGACCCTGAGAAAGGCGTGGTGCCCTGTGATCCGGTCGAGGGAGTGACCGCTGGTGCCCCCGTGTTTGACGTGCCGGTCTGCCTGCTAACAGGGGTTCTGCGGACGACGCTCGTCTGGGTGCGGCTTGACACTGGACGCAGGCTTTGGTTTGTTTGATCTCCATCCTGTATATGATCTGGTGACGTGAACTGTGGAGGTCAGGGTGCCCTTGCGGCCGTCAGCGTTGGGCAGGCATGATGTGCTAATAGCGACCTGTTTTGGGGTTGCGGTTGGTTTTTTTTGGGGCAAGACCCTGGAAAATCAACTCGAATGTTCAACCCTGGCGCCCGTGTGCCTGCCGCGCGTGGGCCTGTGCGTGCGGTGTGCAGTGCTTGCATGACGGCCTGCCGCTTGTTCCGGCACCATCCGCGCGCTTGTCCCCAGACCCGCAGAGTCGTTGGCTGCCTGAGGTGCCACCTGCCCGGGGACTGCCAGGTTGTGACCCTGTGCTGCCGAGGGGACACCCCCTAGAAAGCCACCTTGCTGGCCTGCACCCAGCCCCGGGTGCAGGTGTCTTGAGCCCACGTTTGTCACCACCGTGATCACCACCGTGATCGACAAGTGTGGCGGCATGGGAGAGTAGCACATGCGCAGTGTGTTTGCATGCATGCATGCTGAGCGCGCTGTCTTACAGCCTCCACTTTGTATCCAATATCTGGCGTGCGGCGCAGGCTGCTCAAGGTGTCCGGCAGCCCGAAGTTCCTGGCAGCTGCCGCCGACGACAGCGCGTCCCTGCTGCGGCCTGAGGAGCAGCTGAAGCCCGGCCGCCATGACGAGTGGAGCCTGGCGAGCGGCCACGATCTCACCGCGCCCGAGGGGCCGATGTGGGGCGGTGGCTTAGGCGGCATGGACGTTGACGAAGAGACGCAGAAGGTCATCACGAGGCAGCAGCTGCGCTAGGGCGTGCCGATGTATGTGGAGTTACTTGTTTACAGTTGCAGCTGGAGTTACAGCGTTG
Organism: Ulva armoricana; assembly: GCA_032360965.1. Classification (NCBI taxonomy): domain Eukaryota; kingdom Viridiplantae; phylum Chlorophyta; class Ulvophyceae; order Ulvales; family Ulvaceae; genus Ulva; species Ulva armoricana. The sequence continues at coordinate 474,938 of JAUMHO010000001.1, forward strand.
CGGGTCTGCACGCGTTTGCATGACCTGCTTTCTCTACCATGAACGATGCATGGTCTGCGAGTTGCTATGATGAATGATTACAATGGATGGCTTTCATTACTTCCCAGCCCAGCACATTTATGCACAGATTTCATCACGTTTCTGGGCAGGATGTCATGTACAGAAGGTGTACTGCAGGTCAGGGTTGTGCCTGTGTCAGGTGTGAGTGTGGTTGAGATATGGCAGATTGGCATGGCACAGCCTCTTGCAGTGAAGAGCCGGGCACAGGGCCCAAGGTTGGGCCCTGTGCCCAAGGTTTCGTCCATGACGTCTAGTACCTAGTAATAGTGGCTGTCTTCCAGATGCACTAATATGCTATCCCATGTTCCCATGCATCATATGTCCCCTGACCTTGTGTACTATTGTATGTATTGACAGATCAGTGTCCTGTTCAAAAACTGAAGGGGCTGATCAGTAGTGTGATGAATCCGACAGTTTGTGCCAGAATCTGTTCAAATCCGGTGGTTTGAGATGATGATGGTAAAACGAATGAGATCCGTCGCTCAGGATCCACGAAAAAACGTGATTACAAACCAAAGGTCAAACAGTGAGACAATGTAACATTGCCAGGCATGCT
>JAUMHO010000001.1:478893-517593 GCA_032360965.1 Ulva armoricana
GTGTTGCTGATGAGTGTTGTGGCTGTCGGATCATTGATAGCAGTTGTGTTATGGCAGCCAGGTCCAGATAGGAAAAAGATTGACCCGACTTATCCTAAAAATTAAGCCTTTTTTTGTGGGCATGTGAGCGCCGTCATGGTGCGACTCTCCCACATGACTGTCTGCAATGTCAAGTAAGTTCACTGGTGATTTGTCGCAGGTGGGAAAGTAGCTTACCACCTACCAACTGTGAGCAAGAGAGTTTCTAAATGGACATCAGCCACATCACTGCCCCACACACAGGGGTGGTGGAAACAGTCAAATGAGGTGCTAGCAGTGCCACTGGAACAGGGAGAACGTACGATTCCAGTATATGACTCACAACAGTGGCAGGCATGGAAAATACGGTACGTTTACTGGCTGGGCGTATGCCTACTAGTACAGCCCTGTTGCTACAATGGTACCGCACTTCTACAGCAGCAGCGCACTCTAGATCTAGGACGATGGTGGCAAGTGCAGCAACAGTAAATGAACGCATCCACGATTGCACACACATGAACAAGAGCAGAGTAGACGACTTGGCAGCGCCAACGGAGATCAACCCGAAATTCAGGCAGCACTATAGCTAAGGGGTTAAATCACAAGCCAACCCAAGAAAAAACGAAAAAACAAGCATCCAAACAGACGTCATATCCCTAACCACCCGCTGGCCCGAACGCCATACAAAAGCACACAGCCAACAGTAAATCCACTCGCTAGACAACTCATTGGCTGTAGAGTGCTGGTAATTGGATCCTTGGCGGATAACCCGTCTAGCGCGTTGTGCGGTTATTTTGCGCGGGCCAGCTGCAGGGGGCCTAGGCCTGAACCAATGTCCAATTGATATCCAGGCCACCACAAGTCAGTCGTGAGACGTATCGGAGATCCGCGGTTGAAAGCAGAGCATACGCTGGACACACTTCTCTGGCCGTGCAGGCAATTAGCAGCTCGCAGTTTGCAGCTGTGGACGGCGGCCGCGGCCGCCCAATTGCAAGCGTAGATGAACATTAATATTGCGCATGCGTGACCTCGTTTCAACGTGAATCGATATATCACTCCTATTTGTGATCGACGTGTCATGATACACCGATCACAAGTAACGAGGTAGCATGAAACATTGGTACCGATCATGTATTCCGACTATTTAGATGAATCCTGCAGCCGCATCGCCACGCAGCACAACTGTGCCTGCCACGATAAAGTGCCTGCCACGATAAAATACCACAACTGCATATTCCCGACGTGTACGTACCGAATAAGAAGGAAGGATCCGGCGTCCTTCACGCCAGTCCTTCCACGCAAGTACACGTGGGATCAGGAATTGTGGACCTTGCAATTGCAGCGCTAGCATTAGTTCGGCGTGTCGAACGCGTCCATGATGATGCGACGTGACGCAACCTCGCGTGCTTGAGGAGCGCTAGTGAGTTTATGATGCATCCACGTGCATCCTCGTACCCCGTTTTTAGGGGTACATATTATGCATCTACGAGCTCTATGTCATCACCTTACAATTCAATACTTCCTCAGCCTTGAGCTACACTCGAAGCACGGGCATGGCAGCCCTGTGAGGTCCTGGCGGGTCACCGCCAATATGTAGGCTTTCTTCTGCTAGTGCTCGGCCTGCCTGTTGATATCTATCCGATATCCCCTCGCGACAAGCGGTAGATCTGTCCCCTCGAAAGATCTCCAATATCCAGGCCTGCATGGCGGGCGTACGCATTGAACCTAGCTGCATAGGCCACGTGCGCATGTGGCCCCAGGCACATTGCATGGCGCTACATATGTAGCGAACGTGGAGGCAAGGATAACATAGACAGTTCATGTTAATAAAGGGACCCATACGTTGGAGCGTACCAGCCCCAATTTACCTTGAACTTGTGCAAGATACTTTAGTACCCGGAACCTCTAACCATGCATATGTTTCGTGACGCACCGTGTGTGTCCAAGTCCATGCTGATTTCTACGCGCGAGCCGCCCGTGCCCTGCACGGCGGTGTGAACAGCAACAAACACTCGTGCGACATCGTCGCCACTAGACCCACAATTTCCCCTGCATGGCGATGCGGAGGTTTTTTACTGCTGAGAAGGACATCGTTTATATTGCGTCACATTGCTCATGCAGACCCAGCTGGTTGGAATGCGGCTCATTATGATGCAGTCCTGAGTGGCTCGATTTCTGCACAGTTTATTCCGAACTGTTACTCAACACGCAAATATTTCTGTATCGAGAGTGAGAGCTGCTGAAGAAGGATGCAGTGGACGACGGGATACCAACGCCTGCGAGCGATGGTAAAGCGGTTCCTCCCGAAGCAGCGACACAACCAAGTACTAGACACAGTTGGAGACTTTGATGATGATACAGAATCATGGCGTGGCTCCATGCCGAACTCCACAACTGATGACTGGAAACGTATCCAGGAAGGGCAGCGGATGCTCCAATTGTCCACCTCTCTCTGGTGCGCCAATTATATGCATCTGCAATATTTATAATGACACACTCTAGGCAATACATATGCTGGGTGCATGTCTTCTTTTTTACGAATGATGCCCCGCAAGCCCTGGTGCTTCTTGTGAATATGCGGCAGGCTGTTCGTGAAACACTGAAAATTCTGAATCTTATCAGATTGATGCGGCAGCACACATGCTGTGCTAATGGTTTTTTTGGCGGGGCATGGCCGGTCGGTGTGCCCTGGCTCTTGCCGTGGATTTTAACGCAACCGATGCGCGAGGCTGGTGGGCACGTAATGGCGGTACTACGTCTGGCGCATCCCCATTCGCTGCCACTTCTCCAGATAGCTTTGAATAATTCTAATGAAGATGTATGCCTGCATGGCCTTCGGAGAGCCTTCGGAGATACCCGCATTGATGTTGTATCCCAGACTGAGTGCTGACATTCTGCTTGCTGAGCTCATGGAGCAACCAATTAATCATTGAACCTCTGTAGGTTTGGAACAGATTGCGGACCTTTCGACATGAAGGACCATGAGCGATATGAGCTACTATATGGGCGCCCCATCGGGGTGGAAGATCCCATGCTCCAGGCTTTAAGGATGCAGGAGCATCAAGTCCAAGGTGGCATTTATGTCGAGCCACGAGGGTACGACAGGGAATCAACTGGATTCACAACCATCACGAGTATGGATGGCACCTTACCAAGGCGCACAGACAGCACAGAGGGCCAGGGCTGGCCACATCCATCCGACATGGGGAACAGCACTGTTCGGCCTGTGCACGCGCATGCGTGCTACGAATGCACCTCTGGTGATCCCGTCGACTGTGAGAGTCAGCGCTTGAAGAACATGTTTTCATTTCAAAGGTGCGAGGTGCTGATACTTGGCGGGGCGAGTGCATGACATCTCTCGCAGCATCGTCGTTGCAGCTGGCTCATGTTTACTTTGCCAACCAAATCTTACTTGTTAGAGTGGCTCTTAGAGTTATCGCCTCGCTTTTCCTGTGCCCTGATCAACCACAGACATGCTGCCTTGATTGTGACATCCCGGTCCAAGGGTGTCTCTTCAATGGTGCTGCCTGGAACTGTCGTTTTATAGTGTGCCCCTCATGTACCTGCATCTGCGTGCAGCGATCTGTTCTGGTACTACACCAATCCAGTCACCGAGTCGATGGGTCGGATCTCTTCTCCAACCCATCCCACAGATCCAGTTGACTGCTGCAGGAAGTTACAACCCAGCATGAGCTGGCAGTTCCGTATGACGCATTTCCGGTGCGACGAGGAGGAAGCCTCCGACAGCAATGAAGCATCCCGCACTCCATCATTAACCTGGGGCAGGGTCACCCCAGCCCCCATACCCACGGAAGCCACCATCCCAGAGGGGTCATCCAGCCAGACCGACTCCGAGGCCTGCGAAGGTGCTCAGTCGGAGACCGCGGTGCAGGCAGACGCTCGCACATCGGTCGATGCTCGGCCGGCAGGCGAGTCTGAGGCCACAGGTGCAGCCAGGGCTGTTGAGACAGGGGCAGCTGTGCAAGAGGACCCGCGCACGTCGTTCGACCAGGAGGAGGAGCGCCTCCGCCACATGGCGTGGCGGTGGCGCTTCACAAAGCGCTGGTGCAAGGAGCACACGGAGCCTGCTGGCGAGCCGTCACGGCGCGACATCGCGTACACCGAGGCCCTCGCGGGCGCACCCTCCGGTGCATGGTCGCACCTGCTGCGGAAGACGAGCACAGATGGCGGCCACGACAGAGAGTCGGCGCACACGCTCTCCGAGATCATGCTGTATTCGGACGGCGGGGAGGACCAGGGGGTGGCTGCTGGGGCGGCACGTGCGCCGCAGTGGGGCCACAGGCGGACGAGCAGCGACAGCCGCGGCGGCAGCCGGGGCGGGGGCCTGGCCGAGCGCGGCGGCTGGCAGGAGGGCCGCATCCGGGGGGGCGCAGCCGTGTAGCAGCTGCCTGACAGAGCGGCCAGTGGTGCGATGAGGTTGTGGCGAGCGCTCGAGCGAGGAGGGGCGGGAGGGCAGCACAGGTGCCGTGATCCGTGCAGTGCGTGCGAATCTGCGGCACGCAGCAAGTGTTCGACATCATGAGGGGGGAATCGAGGCGCATGAGGCTGAGAAGCTGATGGCTTGAACTGGGGAAGGATGCGGTTGTGCGCAAACGCCAGCGACGCTGGCTTGCTGCACCATGTGCGTGTGGAGGCTCTGACCGAGGAACACGGTGGGAGCCAGGCGGCGGCTCCGGAGAGCGTGCACTTGGTGGATAGTACCACTGCAATGGATATTATCACCGCAGTGCTCGCGGCTGACCACCTCTGTGCATCTCTGCAGTATTACCGTTGGTGGCTCATGGCCACCTCGAACGGGCTCACAGAGGAAAAGGGGCGCGCTAATGCAGCCAGCTGTGTATGACTGTCCGGTTTTTCAGTTTTCAGCGGTCCTGTGTTATGCTGTATGCAAGTGCGTGGTCGTTCTTTATCGCTGTAATGACTTGGCCTCGTGGTTTGTGGATCCTGCCATCCATACGTGGCGCGAGTGGGGCCCAGATACAGGCGCAGAACTGCGACCACATACCTCCAGCACTCGAGGTGACGACTGTGATAGCTCTTGTACCCACGGTGGTCAATCAGACGAGGGAATCTTCGCAGTCGGTGCAATCAGGACCGCCAACTCGGTGCGTGGCCTGCCTGGTGACTCTGAACGACACGAAACAGTGGTGCACAGCTAGAACCGATGGGCTGTGGGTGACTAATCTGACACATGCCGTGTCCATGGAGAGGTGTCCCCATGCATTGCCTCCGTGTAGGTACATCCACCCGTGGTGGTACACGGGGAGTCATGCCAGTCTGAAACCAGGACAATGGCGCACGTCACAGGATGGGGCCCACACATTCCCTCACTGCACCGTTTTACATTCCTATCTCATGCCCGCTGCTACAACATGCACCAATCAATCACATGGCTGGATTCCCCTAAATCGTCTCATGTCCTAGACCCCGTGCAGGCCCTGCCTGCGGCTGGTGCAACCGTCCTATTACCACATCCATTCAAAAAAGTTGAAAAATAAAATCAAGTAGGGACATCGGGCATCACGCCAAACCCAAACGGGCATTGGCCACAGCACCCCTACTGGTAGGGGCGGACAGGTGTAACACGGGAGCAAAAGGAGGCACAACCAGAGGGGCGGCTTCAGGTAGGGGTGGTACGCAGTGAAGCCACGACTTCAGGGCAGACCATTCGGGCAGACCCAGGCCATGCAACACCGGTGCAGGAAGAGGCTGCCGAGTGCGCACATCACTGGAGACACCCAGCAGGCACACGGCAACCAGGCGCAGCGTGGATGCTTCAAAACGACAGGGGGGTTACGGCCCAGGGCACCGGCGGGGTCAAGCAGGAAAGGGACAAGGCTCCCACTACCACCTCGCAGCAGCCAGTGCGGGGGGCACGGCAGTGTGTAGGCCGCAAGCTTGTAGGGACCGCTGGCTGCCGGCCGTGCTCCGCAGCGCCATCATCACCGACCGGGAGTACCGCAGGCGAGGCGGCGACCCCGCTGAGACCCGCCGCTCCACTCCACTCTCCTCGGGCTCCTCTGCCGCGCCCCCACCGGCGCTGACCACCTCCCCAGCGACCCTGAGAAAGCCGCCCCGCCGTGCAAGCACCACGGCAACCGCGCGCAGGGTGCCCGGTGGCCACGGGGGGCAGCTCCAGCTGGAGATGTCGACCTCACGGAGGGAGGGGCAGCCGGTCAGCGCGGCCGCGGCGACGGGGCGCGCGCCGCAGCGGAAGCGCAGCCGGGTTAGCAGCGTCAGGCGGCAGAGGAGCGCGACTTCGCGGCCGTCAAAGCCTCCGGCGCCGCTGCCGCTGCACACGAGGTCCACGTGCCGCAGCTGCGGCGCTCCCTCCAGCACGAGCCGGCGGAGGAGCCCCGGCGGCAGCGGCCGCTGCAGCGCAGCGCGCAGCACGAGCAGCTGCGGCGCCGCGGGGATGTCTGCACGGGCATCGGCCATCAGTGGTGTGTCTCCGGATGGCGGGGTGGACGATCAGCGAGCACCGATGCCAGTGACGTACATGGAACACATGCTGCCAGCCTGCAGATGCTCTCTATCCCCCTGACCGAGTCCGGGTTCTTCAGCAAAGCGACTGTTGCGCATCCCACAAACGCGTTGTGCCCATGCATGCAACCAAGGTCGCCGTGGGGCAACACAGTTGTAACCAGGACCTGAGGTCGAGCGCATGCCGCCACACGCGGAGATACACCCTCAACCACAACAGCAGCCGGCGTGCGCACGCACCCTCAACCCGTACGGCGCTGTCCGTCTGCAGGTCCGGGCGGCGCGGCCCGTGGGCCGAGAGGCGTGTGAGCCCCGTCAGCGCACCCAGCATGGAGCACACGCCCAGCAGCGGCACGTCGATGCCCGGGTCAAACTCGAGGCTCTGCAGGGCCGTCAGCAGAGCGAGCTCCGACACGACCTCGAGGCTCAGAAGCACCGGCGCCGTGCGCTCGAGGCCGGAGCCACCGACCGAGACGCGCAGGTGCTGCAGCGACGGCAGGCGCGCGAGGGCGAGCAGGCTGCGGTGAGGGCCGGGCGCCGGCACCGCGGCGAAGCGCTGCGCTGGGCCAAGCGGCTGCTGAACGTTCCAGAGGGACAGCGCCGCGAGGGCCGGCGCGGGGCGGGCGAGGGCGTCGATGAGGGTGGCGTGGGTGGCGTCGGTGGCGCGCACGCCGGCGGCATGGAGCGCGGTGAGTGACGCGCCGGCCGCAGACACGAGAAACGCCAGCAGCCGCGCGCCGACCTGCATGCATTCGGAGTGTCGGCAGGGTGCGGCCTCCCCCGCGTCCTGATTCATCACCCGGGTGCCACTGATTCGTGCTGGCGTGCTGCGGGCCCGAGGGCTGGCTGATGTTTAGATCACACGCTGTCGTTGCTGGGATCCCCCTGTGACCGACCAGCCGCTCTGGAGACAGGGCGCTTGCGCGTCCACCTGGAAGGACCCTGATGATGCAAAACTGCTGCTGTAAATGTAAAGGTTTGTCAAATGCCCCCTCCCGGACACGGCATGGCAAACATGTCCGCGTGTAGGAAGGGCAGAGCTTTGCCGGTTGGTGAAGCTCGTGGCAGACAGGGCGTGGTCGTTGGAAACGATGGAGGGAAGGTACAGCTGGCTCGGGCAGAGCCGGGGATGCACCTCACAGCAGGCCAGAGTGTCCAGGGTTGCGCCCTCGAGCGACAGGTGCGTCAGGTCCGCAAAGAGGCCCCCACCACTGGTGGCTGGCCCCGCCTGCATGCCAGCATGGCCTGGTGATCTGGAGATGGTGATGAACTAGGAAGCGGGCACCCCCACTTCACCGCCAGTGGGTGGCGTCAGCGCGTGGCTTGCAAGGAATCCAGGTCAGCCTATATAGTGCACAAGGTTGCCTACGTGCCACTGCACACTTGAGAGCAGGCAGGGCCAGTTGGGCAGCCACTGTGGCTGCTGGAGTGCAGACTTGAAGTCTCTCAGGGGAACAGAATGGTTCAGGCGGTGTAGGCCTGCGTCCACTGGTGCAACGACGTGCGGCAGCGCAGGTGTCCGCAGAGTGTCCGAAATGTGGTGGCCAGAGGGGGCACCTGGCTCTCATGCATGGCAAACGCGACCTCCCAGCCTCCACCGATCGTGCAGTGGTCCATGTAGAGACTCTGCAGCCTTCCAAGAGCAGGAGGGTGCTGCGCAAGCGTCCATGACATGTCCAGAAGTTGCAGCGAAGTGAGACTTGTCAACCGGTCTGCCCCCGCTTGAGTGATTGTGCACCCAGCCACACTGAGAGAGAGCAGTGAGGTCAGCTCGCAAATGGTGCACATCGCAGGATCTCCGACGGCTTGATCGGAGAGCCGTAGACTTGTGAGATGAGAAAAGGCCGACAGATGAGCGATGGGGTCTGGCAGTGAACCGGATTGCTGCGATGGCCCACTTCTGCTGCCTATGAATGCGATGGACTTCAGCGGCAGGTTTGGTGCCAGGTGTGACAGCACTGCAGGAGTCAGGCGAGCACAACACTCCAGAGAGAATGACGTCAGGGTGGGGGGTGCATCACGCAGCGGAATGAGATGTTCATCTCGCAAGCGTGGGCAGTGCGATATCTTCAAGTTGGTCAGTCTGCACGATAAAAGTAGTCTGACAAAACGAAACAGAGGGAGGAAATGAGGCAAGGCATACAGAATCCAAATTCTACACAGCTGTTGACCTGTGCTGCTTTATGCCTCGCACCTGAGCCTTGCAATCGCCTCAGGCCAGTCCTGTGTTTCGGGGGTTTTGCCCTTCAATGTTTTGCCATCTAGGATCATATCAGTTACTGAGTCGCGGAAAAAGACAAGATATGATGGATGCATTACAATACGTCTTAGCAATGTCACCAGAACGTGATTCGAAATGGAACTCTGGATCGCCTGCACGAGCAGGGCGGTAGGTGGAAGCTCCCTTGAAGCACGCACACGCAAAATCATGTTTACACGGAAATTCTTCACCACAGACAATCGGCAGCGCACCTTCAGATGCAGAAACTGGGGTTGCCATTCGAAAGATTCTGTCATTCTCCGCACACACAAGGCCTGGAGGGAAGGCACACTGCCAAATGGTGTGCCTGTCGGATCGGACATAGCGCCAAAGTTCACTTAACGATGGCTAACCTGTCACATACGCCGAACGCAGTGTTCGTACGATCAGTTTGGCCTTGAACTTGATGGAAATTTGACCAACCCGGTATATTCTTTCGTGCAGGAGTATGACGAGGAGAGCAATTTGTCCCGCACCCGCAAATCCCATAAAGGCAGAGCATCATCTTTGTTCATGTGCCCCACTCTTAACATTTACCGGCCGTACTTGCGTGCTTGGTCCGTATCGGCGTTCAAGTACCTTGCAACGTCGCACACCAGCCACATTGACCTTCGAGCACAGAACAGGACACAGGACTGTGCACTGCTGTGCCGATCACAAGCCCACATCGACCCTTCCAGCAAGAAACATACCTTCAGAAGTTGCCATCGTCAACAGGGTAGCAACGGCACAGCATTGATTACACACGTGGCAGCTGCTGACACATAACACAGTTGGCGAGTGGTGATCAATGGAAAAAAAATTGAGGAAAAAATGAATCGGGTATCACCCCAAACCCAAATGGGCATCGGCAACAGCACCCGTACTGGTAGGGGCGGACAAGTGCAGAACGGGCGCAGGAGGGGGCACACTCACAGGGGCAGCAGCAGGCAGGGGCGCCACACAGCGGAGCCACGATTTCAGGGACGACCAGTCGGGCAGACACAAGCCACGCAGAACAGGTGCACAGGAAGAGGCTGCCGAGTGCAAACATTAGTAACATGACCAGCCTGAGGCAGTCACCACTGAATTTCCACGAGTGAAACCTACGGTGGACGACATCACAATTGTCTTACACTAGGTACCCGAACAGCACTACTGCTTTGTCATACTCGCTCCAGCCTCTCCGTTATCTGCTGCATCTTCACCATCCATCTTAGCATCTTCCACCGGCTTGTCCAGCACAGCTTCTTTTCCGGCATCTGCCTTCACGTTTTCAGCCGGTGCAGCATCCTTGCCCTTGGCAGCTCCCGCCTTTCCCTTCCCAGAGCCCTGCTTGCTCTTCCCAGCGGGGGCAGCCTCCGCAGCAGCTGCAGTTGTCACAGTCGGCACTGCCAGCATCACCACATGCTGACCCCCAACCTGCAGCTGTGTGATCTCTACCTCGTTGAACACCTTCGTGCGCTTCACCCGCGTCATCTCTGCCAGGTCCGAGTCATCATCTCCCTGTCCCAGTTGGGAGTTGACGCCAAAGCCGCACATCCAGAGGCCGCACATCTGTGCAGAGAAGCAACCTGAAACTCCAGAGCCAGCTGCTGCACCTGCCACAGGCCCTTCCAGTCCTTCCACGGCCACCTTCGCTGGGCCGACACCCGTGTCAGCGTTGACATCCACATCTGAGCGGCCGAGCCGGCCGTACGCAGGGCGACCAAACGACTGGAGCTCTTCCTCTGCCGTTCGAACTAATGCATGATGCTCACCGGCATGTACTGACACGACATTGATGTCCTGAAGGTCTGTTGCATGCTTCGGAACCATCACACACTGCAGACAAGCTGGATTGTGGATTGTGAAGCTTCTTCAGCGCGACTGACACATCATGTGGTAGCGCAGATAATCTGGCCTCTGCAGGGTCTCACGCAACCCCTTCAGTACACATATTGCAAGCTGTACCATGTACAGACCAAAGCAAATACGTACTCCAGCTATATGCAGTTCAAGCACCGCTGCTGCTACGGCCCTGTGGCGTGTCCAACTGGTGTCAGTGTGGGACGAAACAGGGGTACAGGATATTTTCAAGGCTCCACTCACAATGAAATGCAGACGTGGAAGGGAGCGCACGTTATCTGAAGACCCACATGCCAGCTGTTTGTAGTTGTTCAGGCCACAGCTGTACACAGCGCCATTGTCATAGACAACATACGATGAGTACCAGCCGGCAGCGACAGCAACAGGGGCATGCCGTAGCCCCAGTGGCAGGTGCATCGTCTGTGGCACGAGGAACGTGTCAATAGTCGTGTGTGTACGGGCACTGCGCCTAGCTCCAAACCGTCCGAGCTGGCCTTGAGCACCGTTTCCGAAAGTCAGAACATTGCCATTGCGGCAGAGAGCTATAGCATGGTCAGTCCCGCTGTCTAGGCTCACAACCTGATTTCCTGCGGCTGTTGGCTCCCACACTTGAATGGGTTTGACCTGTACACAGCATGCGAGTGAGACACGGACATGCAGAAGCTGATGTAGTGCACACAGCCTCCTTTCACGTTGCAGTGTAATGATGCATTTAATATCAGTCCTGCAACCTATGCCACGTCCAGCGAGGTTGGATGAGAGCATACCGCGATTCTTTGCCCCGGAGCGAATCCCATGACACCGCTGCCATCACGGAAAGTGCCCCAGCCAAAAATAGCTCCTTTGATGTCAAGGGCCAATGTGTGCGAATCACCAGCTGAAAGAGCTACAATCTTATTTGCGTCTGCTGGCATGACTACGACTCCAGGGGTGTATGAGTCTTGTGGCTTTCCCTTGGCCAGGCCTGAGTTCTTCCAAGCCTCGCCCTCGGTATATCTGCCCAGGGCTCCCTCGTCGTTTACACCCCACGAGAAGATTTTCCCGCTTGCCGTCAGGCACACCGTATGCATGCCTCCAGCAGCAACAAACACCGCCTGCACCCCACGGCGGCTGCGTTGGCTGCGTGCGACCATTTCCGTGCTCGTGGATTGTTGCATTTCATCGCTAACAACCACCGCAGCGCGAGCAAGAGGATCGTCATCTCTGGCTATAAATGAAGCTGATCATACCTTCTCTTCATCAGGAAGGGTGACTGGCCCGGGCCTAGATTTCTCTGGTATGTCTTCTCCCAAGCCGAGCTGTGCGCAATCACCCATGCCAAGCACGTAGGGATGACCCTCTCGCTGCAAACATAGCTTATGATTGTCAAGTGCTCAAGACTGTGTTTGCCCTCAACTCGACCCGGGACATAATGCTCACCTGCTCTGGCACGACGATGTCTGGCAGTTCACCATCCTTGCCCACGCTCGTCTCTGCTACGGATGATGTGGCTTCTTTCTTGCGCTTCCGGCCGTTCTCTTGTGTACCGGATCCATCGCGTCGTTTATTTCTTGCCATGATCCAACAAACAGGCCCAAATTCAAAATGCGTACGGAGAAGTGCCACACAACAGGGCACGCGGCGGATAGCCTACTTCATTGACGATATTGGTCGGGGACGCAGGTACATGCTTGCTTACACCCCATCGAAGCCATCTGCCGTTGGGCGCGCTCCGTGGCCACTGGCGCAAATCGGCACGCGCACACCCGCGCACAGAACAACCAGCAGTTTCGGCGCCAAGGGCTGACATGGACCTGCCAAGATGTTCACCGGCAGGTCAACATCGCTCAAGATGCAATTACACGTTTCAGTCCTGGTCATCACCTGCGCTTCGTCATTTCTCAACAGCTCGTGATCATACCACCGAGCTTGCAACGCACTGATGTTATACAATGGCTCTGCATTGCACACATTGACAGCCACCCTACCTTGGCTGGCACTGCACTGTTGACACATGCCCTTGGCGTGTTCAAGCATGTGGGACTGCCAGCACTGGCAAGCTAGCAATGCCGCAGACTCCGAGACGCAGTATCAGTTTGTGTTGAAATAGTCACAGGTGGCCTGAGGTCCCGTCTCGCTGAGATAATGTTTCTACCCGAGAGCGATTCCTCTGATTGTTCATACATGGTTTCATCACCAAGCGCAACTTACAGCACACTGTACAAAAGCATCATGCCACAGAATTCCATGTACACAGTGCATCAACGGCCAAACTTACCTCGAATAAGACATGTCAAAGCCGCAAGCGCGGAAACCTCAGCATGGCTGCATGGGCAAGCAAGCCATGCCATGTGTCCATTGGAACATGAAAGAGTGAACAGAAGAAATAAGCCTGCCGGACTACGTTAAAACAATCAGGCTCACGATAAAACATCAACACTCGGATGACACCCCTCAAACACCGGATCTCATATGTTGGAGGCCACGCTATGTCTGTAGTCTGACGCATTTAAAAAAAGCCGCCCGATGCTGTTGCTGGTGTGAGCTGTGACCTTCTGCCTGCCAAGCACGACCTTGAACGATCTACAGCCGCACGAAGCTCAGTCAGCCCCAGATTCTTCACAGCAACGTTGCCGATTGATTCGCTGCGCTGACCATGGGCGAGGTCATGTAAGGGAGCAGTATCTTTTGCTTCTGTGGCTGCAGCTGCAAAACCGACCTTAACCTTAGCATCACACGATTGACTCGAAACGGATGAACACATCGACACTCTACCGCACCCAGACGCTACAGCATTCTTTCAGTTTCCAAGCTCCAGTGTTTCTGTGGCGCGGAGGATGCACACGGTCTGTCGTCGCATTATCACTGTAGAAAAGAGTAATGGGTAGTAGTAGCACACCAGCGATTTTCTCCTCAGAGTCAGCGAGTGCTTCTAGACGTGTAGATACTTGCTGCCTGCTAGCCAGTGCTGCCAAGAGGTAGTGCTGTCGACACTGAACCTCCTGGGTCAGTGCATCGTTGGGCAGTCCACTCAGCCATGACTCGTCCATGGCCGAGTCAACAGCCAGATCGCATCGGTCGAGTCTCCGTCGCTTATGTTCCCCTGATGCGATGGTGGAACCGGCCGGCTGGTGGTGTGGTGACTCGTTGCCGCATTCAGCACCAGATCTGGGAGCATATCTACTACTTTTCCCATACGGGACATCTCTCTCATCTGCAGCTGCGCTTGCACCCAAATCAGCCGTATCTCGTAAAGGTGCCTCAAATTCTGAATGTTTTGGTTCGAGGCTGGCAATGGCCGGTGCAGCCGCACAGGCACAGCCTCTCAACCCGTAAGAATAGCTGCTTGGCTTGGAAACGGTGTCATCCCACGGCTCCCACCAAGGAAACTTCTCAGACACAGTTTGTGAGGATACTGTGCCCAATGGTTCTCCTGCATGTGCATTCGTGTCATTGCAGCACTCTCCTAGTTCGGCAACACAACCGGGTGCATACGAGCCGGTGCCAAACGGGAGAGTGACGACGGTTTTGATACATGTGAGCCCACATTCATCCCATTCATTGTCGATGTACCGTGTTACGGTCTTTATTTGCAGGGATGGAGACAAGGCACTCAAAGGACACGCCCACATTGATCACCAGTAGCAATTCACGGGCATTCACGGATGAAACTCCAATGCCACAATCCTTGGCTGGATACGCACCTCTACGCAGAAGTTGGGCCAGGATGCTTTCACATGCTGATGAAAGTTGCCTGAACGCATGCACTGCGACGCTGCTCGAAAATTTGTCCGGGTGGACAAGAACGCTCCGTAACCTGTATCGCACGAGCGTACATATCCATCACGTGGATAACCCGGAAGGCTATGTTTCCGTGGATGCGGGCCTGATCTTCAGGAATGCTGTGCCAGAATGCACCTTGGCGGAAAACTCACTTAAATGCCTTGCGTACAACGGCTTCACTTAAATCACAGACCACTCCATCAAGCGCTAGAGCTTTCTTTGGATTTTCTTGACCATACTGAATTATGTCGATCGCGGCATGCCAAGCAGCGTGCTTTTCTTGAGGCACGGCAACGTCAATGAGACTGCGCGCCGTCGCAAAACGGCCTTCCTTGAGACATTTTTCAACATCCTGCTGCATTATATCTCACATATACTGGATATGTTCCAGTGTGCATTCAAGGTCTTGTGAACGCCTTGAATCACGTGCACAAGCAACGACACGAGCCACGAGTACGAAAATAGTGGCTACTAGCAACTTGTCCCTGTGCAGGATTATGGTCTCCTGGAAATACATGCCTGCAACCCCTAGTACATCTGAATATTGTGGCAATTTTGACATACGCCCATGTCAATCTGCTTGAATCCAGCGGTGAATGGGAGGATTTGCCATTGCGCAGAACAGAATCCCTTCTTGTTTTGTTCCGCAGCGAACAAAGACAAGTTATTACCATAGCTACAAATCAGCAATTTTGTATTGATTACGTTCGGTCAGTTTCCATCAACGCGAGAAACAACGTCCGAATCGTTCAGATTCTGCTCGCTGACCACCGCGGATCAAACTGCTCATCTGAAGCAATTCAGGAGCAATGCAGTGCTCTTTGACATGCAATCGGCCACTGGCCACGCAGGCGCGCAAGTGCGCAGCGCTTCATGCAAATCGGCCGATCGCAACACCACGCCGGTCTAGCTCAGCCACCATCGGGATGACACGGCTGCAAAACGCCAGTATCGGTGCGCTCGGATTCATGATGCATTGCATTAGTACATTTGTACGGACGTTTAGATTGAGTACTTGGGGCAACCAAATGTACAGGACCACACACGACCCTGCACCTAGATTTTTCATATCTAGTTATCATCGCGACAACGCGAAATGAAGTTCCGTGCATGTAAAACTTGATCGAGGGATCTTCGAAGGTACACCTTTTGCATGCAGCGGCACGTCCGAACGACGAAAATGGATCGAGCTGGTTCCGCAGTCGCGAGTCAGTCTACTTTATTTCGGGGCCAGGTCATCGCAAACCTGTGCATGAGTATTTATTTGCTTACTATCTGTGAAAATCTTGGAGGAGCTGCGAGAATGTTGGGACAGTGCAGTCAACTGCAATTTGAACACAAATCACGCTTGGTTGTGTACCATCCTTGGATGGATCACCAAGGCACTGGAGTGGCACCGTCATTCACTTCTGTCTTGCTTTTACCATGCTTCTGCTGGTATGCTCGTCGGCGAATGAAGCATCACATAATTCTCAAATTCAGGCAGGACAAGACTGCAACCACCATCAGCAACCCCATCCAGCGACCTGCCGTCTGGCAACTATGACTACATCATCGTTGGAGGTGGTCTTGCTGGCTGCCTTTTGGCAAACAGGCTCAGTGCTGATGAGTCGAAATCAGTTCTACTCATTGAAGCAGGAGAGGACAACAAAGACCCCATCGTCCAAGTGTGTCCTCGAGCCAGTTCCCGACTTGTTTTGCCTTCGATCCACTCGGTCTACGCTTGCCGACTTGCTCGTTCTACCAGGAGTATTCAATCAGGCTGCCTTTGGCCTTTGCCAGAAGCCACATTGCGTATCCTGTGTACAGGTACCTGCGGGTCTCACGCGGCTGTTCAAGAACCCCACTCTTGATTGGAACCTCAATACAACAAAGCAGCCAGCCATGTCTGACCGTGAGATGTACCTAGCCCGTGGCAAGCTCCTCGGAGGCTCCTCCTCCACGAATGCCACGCTGTACCACCGCGGCACTGCTGCGGACTATGACGGCTGGAATCTGCCCGGATGGGCATCTGAAGATGTCCTCCCGTGGTTTGTCAACATGGAGGACAATCCTGCATTCGGGAACTCGAAGTACCACAGCACAGGTGACGCCCGGCAGTCCGGGCATTGACCTGCTTGTTTCCTTGTGTGCGGCAGTTAGTCCCTCACTTGCAAACCCTTCATGCAGTCCTGCCTTGAAGCTCGTTTGATCCCCCCGCAAGTGCAATTTAGCCAGCCGACATGCCTGCACAAGCGTGTGTGCTACAAGCTGCCACGGCTCCTGTTCGGGGCACAGGCCTGCCAGTCCGACGGGCAGAACGCATAGGGCCCATCTCATGCTCAGCGACACAGGCATGATGCAGGGGGTGCTATGCATGTCGAGTTCCCAATCTACCAGAACGAGCTCTTTGCCAAGCATTTTGCAGCAGCAAAGGAGGCTGGCCTGACTGCAAACTCAGATTTCAATGACTGGTCGCACCCTCAGGACGGCTATGGCACGTTCCAGGTGTGCCACTGCACCATGCATGTACTCCAGCAATGCATGCAAGGGTGCTCATGTCCGCCCATGTGACACGGGCCTGTTCTCCCATGCACCCGCTTGAAACGGTACCCCTCATGCTCTCGTATCCCGCGGCCCTGGCCTGCTTAGCTGATTGTTTCGCATGGTCATACCGCCTTGCCTGGTCACCGCGGAAGCAGATTCAACAGCGTGTGTGGTGGATATCGAACACATTATCCCACCCCAGGATGGATGCGAGTCCCTGGCACTTTGGTTTTGCCAGAGACACGGGGTGCACGCATGTCATTTTGCGGCAGCACCAAAATCTGGCGCTGTTGAGAGCATGTGGGTTTCCAGGTCATGTTGTTGCACGCGCCCGATACAACTCGTTGCCGCCATGGCGCATGGCAGCGCGTGAGCGAATCAACTGGCGCAACACGGGAGCCGCATGCAGGTTGCCATCACCAGCCGGGGCCGCCGGGCCGACTCGTACCGGCAGTTCCTGCAGCCCGTGCTCAGCCGCCCCAACCTCACTGTCGCCACGCGGGCGCAAGTGTCCAAGGTCGCCTTTGAGACCCGTGACGGCACGCCCACCGCCGTCGGCGTCCAAATACAGTCCATCAACGTGCGTTGCCGCGTGCATGATCTGCGCATCCCCCTCTCTAGGAAGACAAACCTCGCCGGCGATCGTGTCCAGCATGCACGCCCGACGTTCTGACCCTGACGTTCGCACAGTCAGACTCCTCGGACAACACGTGTCAGCATTGTCACGCGAGTCCCGGGTCGCCAGTGCTTGTCGTTCTGGTGCTACACAGCCAGGGCTGTTATGGTGGCCTACGGTGGATCGAACCCAGGATTCGAGCGAATGGGGCTGTTCTCTGTATCCTTGAGTCGGTTCGTTGCCATGCAGCCAGGGGCGCCCGTCCGCCCCACCGGGGCATCCTCGTCGGCCGGCCTCAACGCCGGCGGCGAGGTGCTGCTGGCGGCCGGCGCGATCCACAGCCCCCAGGTGCTCATGGCCTCCGGTGTGGGCCCCTCTAGTCACCTCGCCGAGCACGGCATCGACGTCGTCTCCGACCTCCCCGGCGTCGGCTCCAACCTGCAGGACCACCCCGCCGTGCTGTCGGCCTTCCGCTTCCGCGACGACGCCGGGCGCGTCAGCATCACCGACCACATCTACGATGATGACGCCAACATCAAGCCCCTCCAGGCACGCTCTCCCCGCTGCGCAGGTTCCACCTCTCGGGCATCTGCATCCGCACGTGCCTCGGGTTGCGCCGCGTGTCACATGGGCACCTCATGCGTGCCGATGTGCGGCGCCTGACCGCCTCCACCAAGCGCCCCAGGCAGTTATTGCTAACCGTGCGTGCCGCCCGTGCTACGCTCTGACTGGCTTACTGTGCTGTGCAGCTGCTGAACTGGGCAGTGCGGGGCAAGGGGCCGCTCACGTCGACGGGCTGCGACCGCGGCGCGTTTGTGCGCACGAGCGAGGACCGCGCGCAGCCTGACCTGCAGCTCCGCTTCGTCGCCGGCTGCGCCCTCGATGCCGACGCGATCGGCTCGTACGTCGCTTTCGGGAAGATGAAAGTGCGGGCTCCGCCATTCTGTGCTGCCCGTAACGAGCATCTCACGCTGCATGCAGTGTCCGCGTGAACTGTACCGCTTGCGCGTGAAGTGAGCGGTGCACCCTCGATCATCCACCCCCGCAGGATGTGGGTGCTTCGGCCACCATGCATGCTCACACCCGTGAGCTGGGTGTGTGTGCAAAGAGCATGCAAGCTTGGTTCGAGCTCATGCACGGTGTGCAAGTGCGCCGGAACTTCTTCCCAAACATCTCGCCTCGTCACGAAGCGTCATCGCCATGCTCTCGTGTCTGGACTCAGAATGGAGGCGTGCCCGAATCTGCTGCCGGTTGGGTGATGCAGCCACCTGAGCGCTCAACAGCGTCAATCAGGGAGTTATGGGGTGCATGCATTCAGGCGGAGGGCACGCTCGACCGGTGGCCGACAGGTATCACGTACCAGATCCTCGCTGTGCGGCCGGAGAGCCGCGGCAGCGTGCGCCTTGCTAGCGCCGACATCTCGCAACGGCCGGCGATCGACGTCGCGTACCTCAGTGACACGGGCGGCGCTGATCGAGCAACGCTGCGCAACGGCCTGCGCCTGAGCCGCAAGCTTGCGGCTGCGGCCGCGTGGGGGGGCGATGTCGAGGAGGAGATGCACCCGGGGGCGGAGCAGGACTCAGACGAGGCGCTGGACGACTACATCGCGCGCTCCATGCATTCAGGCAACGCGCTCGTTGGCACGTGTGCACTCGGCGAGCGTGCCGCCGGCGGCGTCGTAAGCCCGGCAGACTTCTCGGTGCATGGCGTCGCAGGCCTGCGCGTCGTGGACTCGTCCGTGATGCCCCGCATGCCGGGGGGCCAGACGGGGGCGCCGACGGTGATGGTCGCCGAGCGGGCGGCCTCGATGCTGTGCGAGGGCCGCTCGACGGTCGCGGACGCTGCGCTCGCGATGGCCTAGGTGCAACCCGTGGGTTCCTCTGTTTGAGCTGCTGCGGGGCGATATCAGAGAGAGAAGAGATGGCTGAGTTTGAGGGTGCTGCTGGGAGATGCGGCCGAGAGTATTATCTGACAGGCGGGGCACGGTTCCGGACCTCGCCTGGCAGTTAAGGCTACAGGTGGTGGGATGATTTTTTCGTCGGCAGAGGGACACGAATTTTCACATGCCTCGGTTGTGGTGAGTGGGAGGCGTGCCGTGCCATGGCGGCGTGGCGCTTTCGGTTGGCGCATGTGCCAGCATCATCCGATGCAAATGGTGACTACTGGGATGCGCGACCAGTGCATGGCTGGTAGAGCAAGAGCGGTACTTCAGGCGGACTGTATTGAAGGTGGCATGATTGTAATGCGATGCCAGATACTGTGCACTGGTGACCAGGAGTGTAGAACAGATGTGAGCCGTGCGCAGTGGTGCCGTGCAGCTCCCAGTCTGCCGCACGGCAACAAGCCGACACTACTGGTTGACCCTTAATACACGCATCAGGCATCCTCGTGTGCACTTTGTGTTTTCATGCAGTGCTCCCTCCTGCGTACCCCTTTGCCATTCTGGTGATGGGAACATTGGTGTTATGAACCGCCGTGCAGCTCTACCATACCAAAGGTGTCTTGGTGTCAGTCAGGATGCTGTGTGTGTTATCATTTGGCTCACCATAGTGTGCTGCGTCTGATTTCAGGGTGAGGTATAAGTCAATGTCCTGGTTTGTTACTCCGGCTTGTCGCGATTTGTTCCATTCCATTACACCAGGTCCATCAGTGGCACTCCATGGTCATCGAGCTTGGGTGAGGCAGAACATTTCGCAAGTTACCGAACAGTATGATGAAAGAAACTGACACATGGTGTAGCCATTGGTATGTACACACACAGCCCATGCCCACCCTCTTGGAATGTCCGGCTGACTGGTCCTGCCACATCAACAAGGAATCACCTGTAGACAGGAGGGCCACATGCTGCCTGCACCTGTTTACGATGTGGACTCGATTGGTCAGCACTGCTCCATCACATACCGCAGTTGATAAACAATTAGTACGTTCTGACAAGCCATCAACTCGTACACTCCACGCGTTCTTACCCGACGGTGCCCATCTGTGCTCTGGCGCATGTCCTCGCAAAGGTCATGCTGACAAGATGCTGTGACGAGTGCTACACACTGCAAAGATATCTGCTTTACAACGTATGGTGTACACAGAAATGAAAAACGAGGAACATCCGCTGCAAAAAACTCTGCGGCCACACCACAGCACGCCTGCATCCTCCTGCCAGCCAGGCCCCCTTGGAAACGGAACAGTCTCGACGCGGACGCTGTAAACCTGGCCGGCCCTGGCCAGCACTGGGCACAGGCAACTCACAACCTGGGAGAAGCTCCCCAGTCAGTGGGGGAACACGAATGCATGCCGCACGGTAGTACCCCCACCCCAGGAAGGCCTGCGTTGTGCAACGTAGGACCGAAGCTGTGCCTGGGCCTCATTGTGGGCCGGGTACGTATCTATTCGACGGCTCGGGTGTGCCGTCTTGGGCGTGTGAGGGGGGGGCGCCTAGGACCGCAGGCACGACGGCGTTGCCGCGCACGGCTGCGACCGCCACACGCGCAACACCGCGGAGCACGGCCACCGCGATGACAGCGACGAGGAACCATCCAATCACGGGGACATCGTCGAGCATGCGGCGGCTCTCCGGCACGGCGATCTGCACGCCGTCCTCCACATGTCACATGGTGAACCACTCCCGCTGCCGACTCATGCATGAATGGATGAATCATGCTCGGCCGCAGCCGCCTGTGCGGCACACCGTCGCGGCCACTGCCCACCTCATGCAAACTGTTCTGTGGGCAAAGCAGTGGAGGAAAACGGGCGAATGCAGGCTGCGCGACACGTACCGCCCGGAGTTGCTGGTAGGTTGACATCGGGATGGATGCATGGTTACCTGGGCGTGTGACAGCGCAAGATTCGGCAATCACTGATGAAGACAGTCACGTCGGCAACATTGTTGGTGAGCCTCGAACGCACAGCGCCCTCCATGTAAAGGCTGGAAAGGCTGCCATGGCAAGCCCTGCGGCTGTTGCTGGCTGCCGGCGTCTGTGCTCAAGAGTGCCTGTGTGAATGCAGCAGAACGTAGCACGGCTGCTGATGCAAGTTGACCGCAAGTGGACTGCACCCCCTGGCTGGTGGGTGAACGGTGGGCAGGGGGGAGGTGAATGCAGGCACGTGAGGGGAGGTGGCGCACCATGACGAGCAAGCAGATGACGCAGGCGACAGCTGCCCGGTGGAGGCGGCTGGAGAAGAACACACGGCTGCCGTGGAGGCAGGCGGCGGCTGCGGAGGGCTTGTCGGCGGCCCCCGCCTCGGGGGGGCTCTGGCCCTTTGGGCCGAACATGCCGAGCAGCGGCACGAGCATGAGCAGCGCGAAGAAGAACGAGACGGAGAGCGAGATGGAGATGATGACGGCGAACTGCCGCAGCGCGATGGTGGCCGTCAGCCACAGCGGCAGCGCCGTCGCGACTGTCGACACGGCGGACGAGAGCACGGGCGTGCCCATCAGCATCGTTGCATCCCTGCACGCATGCTGCGGGCTGACGCATACCTTCAAATATGAGGTCCAGAACACGCACGTGGATGTTGCTGTTTACAGACTGAGCGGGAACGTCGTGGTGTGGCTTGCTCTGCTCATGCATGCGCAAGCCAGGTGGGCACCAGGGGCGGGGGGAATGGTGGTGTGGCGAGCATGCGATGAGCCTAAGGATAGGACAGACCACTGTTGGGATCGAGTTGGTACTGTGTTTGTGGGGATTGGAGGTGACTACGTGCATGCGATGCATGCACAGCCGGAACAGCCAGCTGGTGCTGGCAGGGGAGACTCGTGGCGGTTTGACGGACTCCACACTGGCAGGGGAGACTCGTGGCGGTTTGACGGACTCCACACTGGCAGGTGTGCCTTGCAGGACCGTGTACCAGTGGGTGGCGCAGAGCGTGCGTCACCGGGTGCGCGTGTGGGGTGGGGGGGGGGGGGGGGGGAGGGCGCACTGCGCGCGTTCCCTGCGGCCGAAGAGGCGGGAGCGGACGAAGGCCTCGCTGAAGTGGATGGAGAAGTCGACGCTGAGGCCGACGAGGACGGTGATGCTGACGCCCTCGATCGCGCCGAGCCGCCAGCCCATGACGTGGTACAGGCCGAGGACGAGCGTGTTGATGCACACCATGGTGGCCGCCGCGAGCGCCATCACGACCACGGAGCCGGTGAACACAAACACGGACACCATCGCGAACAGAGACGACAGCACGATGCCCCACACGATACCCTCCGTCAGCGCCGCGTCTGTGACGGCCTGCACCCACACCTCGCTCGCCACCATCATCCGCGTCAGCCCCATCTGCATGCACGAGCCCTCCTCAGTCCCATATCCGGGGAAACCCGAGCCAGATGTGACAGTCACGCACGGAATCGTGCAGTGAGGCGCAGGGGGGTGGGGCGGCTCGTACGCTCTCAACGCGGTCGCGCCACGCGGTCCAGTCGTTGTAGCTGTCCAGGATCATGGCCGGTGCCGCCGTCTCGCGCGTGGCGCTCGCAAACTCGAGCCGCAGCCATCGCAGCCGTGGCACGAGTTGCAGCCGGTCGACCTCGTCGACATCCGTCCACTCCTCAAAGTCGAAGCCCATGCTGCGCTTGTAGTCCACCGCCTGCAACCCACCCGCGGCCCCTCCCGCTCTGGCTGCCATAGAGGATGCACCTGGGGTTATACAATCAGCGATCTCCGGTGTTTGATTAACACACATGCACACATTTACATCGAAGAGAGGCACGGTCACGCGTGCATCACGCAGCAGGTCTCGAATCAGACAGACACTTTTTAGGCCTCCCGCCATATACACAGCCGGATCTGGCAGGGGCGGGTGCCGCAGCAGAGCGCCGCAATGAAGATCGAAACGGGGGCGTGGGCGCCGCCAAGTGTCAGTGACATGTGGTGGCTGTCACTGCAGGCACCGGAGTTCAAGGCGCGGGTGTGGTTTGGGCGTGATTGCCGCCAGGTTGTCGTGGCGAGGAGGCGCACTCGGCCGGAGAGGGCAAAGCTGCCCTGGTAATTACTGAGCAGCATCGCCCAGGCGGCGATGTGGAACGCGTCGCCGATCGGCAGCTGCGTGACCGGGTCGACCTGCGCACAGTAGAACTCGGCGGCGGCCGGGCCGCCGCAGAAGCGCTGCAGCGCTTCCAGGACATTCCACCGCATCTTGCTGACGAGCTCGTCGCGGCCCGGCTGCGGGCGGCCGTTGATCAGGTCGACGAGGTCTGACACCTGGGCAAGCACGGCCTGTTGCTGCGCAGCCTCCCCGAGGTCAAACGCGACGTCCAGCTCCACCGTGCTCGCGGCGTCTTCAGAGAACGGGTCAGACGAGTTGCTGCCACCAACACCCCGCACTCCCCAGATCACCGCCACCGGGATCGTGTTGAGGTTGACACGCTCGGCCGTCAGCACCTCCTCATCGACATTCACCGCGTCCAGTGGCGACGCCGGCGCCACCGTCACGCCCCCCGGCTCCAGCGCCGGCGCCGGTGCGGTCACAGGCGCTCCGTCCGGGCCGGCGGCAGACTCATTACCGGTCACACCCGGGGCGACGCCGGGGGTTGTGTTTTGGCCCACCGCGGGCCCCGCGCCGCCCGCAGGAGGCACTGCCGTGCCGGGGTCGGTGCCGGGTGGGCTCCCTGCGGCACTGGCGAGGCCTCCGATGGCCAGGGGGATGAGATCAGGCGGAGTGGCTGCCAGCGGCGGCTGTGGCCCCACACCCGCAGGGTCGCCCGGGGAGGTGGTAGCACCCTCGGCAGGCACCGGAGTTGTTGTGTTTGCCGGCGGCTGCACGGCTGCTGTCGTGTCGGCAGGGGTGGACCCATCAGCGGCGCTGGTTCCGTTGCTGCTGGCGCTGGCAGTGCTGGCAGGGTTTGCGGCGCCGGAGGTGACGCCTGCGGCGGCAGGCGGAGCAAAGTCAAACTGCACGTCGGTGATGGACTCGAGATCGACAGAGGTGCTGAGCAGGAGGCAGGTGGCGCAGGCAAAGATGGAGTCGTCGGTGAAGTTGGCAGCCCACACATCGAGGAAGCGCTGGACATTGTGGTCGTCGTCAAAGAGCTGCGGCAGCGAGTCCGAGGGCTCCAGGCGGGATGCGAAGATCGCCCCGGCGACGCTCGCGCCGAGGAGGCCGGGGATGAGTGCGGCGCGCACCCTCCACACGGCGTTGAAGACGAGACGCCAGAAGTGCCGGCCGCCGTAGAAGACCTGCGCGCGGAGCGGCAGCGTCGTGGAGGCGTGCGCCTTGGTCGGGATGCCGTGGCTCACTGGACCGGAGGGGACCGGCTCCGTGGCTGCAGCGGTCACGCCGGAGGCATCGCCGGGGGCCGCCGCACGTGCCGCGGCGCCGCTGCCGCCGCCGAAGATGCCACAGCAGCCGATGAGGTGCTTCTCCCAGACGACGACGGAGACGGGGAGCCAGACGATGGCGAGGACGTAGTTTGTCGCGACGAGGGCGGCGAGGAGGATGCCGAAGAGGCGGACGGCGGGGACGGGCGAGATGGCGTTGGCGGCAAATGCGACGGCGGAGGTGGCTGAGGTGGCGAGCATCGCGCCGCTCGCGCGCCGCCACGCGACGTGGAGGCGGGTTGCGATGTCGAAGCGGTGAGAGTACGACAAGAGCGAACGATAGATGCCCACAAAGACAAACACGTCGTCGAGGCCGATGCCGAGGATGACAAAGGGCGACAGGAACTGGATGATGGAGAGGGAGGTGTTGCCAGTGGCCGCGTACAGGCTGTACGCAATGGGGAAGGAGGCGAGGATCTGGAGGAGCGCAAAGGCGGTGAGGAAGGGGGAGCGCGTTGCGATCGCGAGCATGACGACGGCGATCGCGATCGCGATGGCCACGAAGCGCGAGTCCGAGATCAGCTGTCGCCGAATCTCCCAGTCGGTCATCACGTCTCCGCCAAATGTAACCCGGAAGGGGCTCTTGTCCGCGGCGGTCAGAATGTCGTACATATCTGCACGCGCACGTACCCACTGCAGCCACGGAGCCTGTGCTGGACGCTCTGGTGTCTCGGGTTCCGGGCGCTAAGGAGCAGATGCGGCGGCCAGCAGATGCGACCAGTGGTTGAAGAAAGAGGCGGGGCACAGCGAGGTGGGAGGGGCACCTTTGCAGAGGTCCTCGTAGATGTCCCGGCCGGCGGCGAACGAACCGTCGCTGCCGGAGGCGGGCAGACCGAAGATGAACTCGGTGCGGAGCGTCGACGACGTACCGCGGACAAAGTCGGCGTCCTGGTCAAAGAAGAATGTCGCACCCTGCGCCGCCAACACCTGTGCACGGGAGCACTCGTTTCGCATCTGCGCCGCGAGGGCTCCAGCGCCCCTGTATCAGCGTTTGCACTGGGATAGGCCCAGTGACGCAACGCTGTTGCATGCGTTGGACGCCAATTGTCCTCGGCGTCCCTGAATTGGACGAGTCCGGCCGCGCACCCACATATGTCCGGGTGGTTAACGGCGGTTACCGAAGGTGACTCTACGAGGCGCACCAGGTGTGTGGCGTGGGGGTCCGTGCTGGGCACTCGCAGCATTTCAAAGTGAGGAGCTCCAAGTGATGGTTCCAGTTGTGGGAGCACAGCCCCGGGAGGCCCCGTCACCGCTGAAGGGACCGATGCAGGAGCTCACCACACTAGCGGGGGACCCTCGCCCCACATGCAGAAAACCGCCGAAACAGGCGTGCCTGCAGCAGCCATGGCAGCCGCCGCGACACATGCACATGCATGGAGCCCGCACCGCCGTTGCTGGCAGGCTCGTTGGACCAACAACACGGCGGCCACATGCGGACCACTCTGTGCGAGGGTTTCCAAGCGAGTGCCAAGCGCTGACCGCTACACGGACACCTGACATCATGATCAGCAGATGGACTGTTGCTGTGAAGGTGGGGCATAGGAACTGGGTCCGGCTGGGGGGGGGGGGGGGGCACATCTCACCTGTGCGGCTTTCACCGGGTCCTGCGCCTCCGTGCTGGAGCCGTCGGCCATGAACTCGCCGTCCTCCGCGAAGCGGCCGTACACAAAGTTGGTCATGCTCACCGGCCGCCGGCACTGGCGGTCGATGCCGGTCTCGCGGACGCTCATGTGGAGGCACAGCCGCTCGTACGCAGGCAGCGCATAGATGCTGTCCTCGATCTGCTTGATCTTCGCGACCGTCTCCGGCGTGAGCATCGTGCTCTCATCCTCGTTGAAGAAGACGACGTGCAGCGCAAAGTCGATGTTGTTTCGGAATGGCGGAGTGGTCGCATCCTGAAGCTGCCGAGAAGGTGCGGCGGAGTGCGCGATCGCGGTGTCGGTCGCTGCGGCGTTGTCGAGGAGCAGGCCGCGTCGGGGGCGCGAGGAGGAGGAGTGTAGTAGGGGGGGGCTGTGGAGGAAATGAGGCTCTGTGGAGAAGGCAGAGAGGAGTTGCCGGCGGCGGGAGTCGGTTCCGGTGACGGTGTCGCTGGAGGTTGTGGCCGGGGGGAGAGACTGTGTGGATGACGACTGCGTCCAGAAGCCGTCGGAGCCAGCGAGGAGGTATTTTGAGGCGGAGAGGGCGTCGTTGACGGGTTGGTCCTGAACGGTGAGCGTCTCGAACGACGCGTTGACGGTGGGCGGTTGTAGGAATGGCAGGACCGAGGCGCACACGCACAGGGCGAGGACGACGAGCATACAAGGCACCGGGTATGTGGTGACGGCCCTCGTGATGACGCCCGGACGGGCATCTCTGCATGATGACAAGCAGTCAAGGGCAACCTGTTTCAAGAGACCTGGGACGAGTCTGTGCAGGCATGTGCTTGCGCGTGACATGAACTAGTGAACATTCAACAGATACTATCAATCGCTGACGACTGGGTGTGCTTTGGGGGCAATGGGTGGATGTGCTTGTGTCTCGGGCATGCATGGCTGTGCCACTGGCAGCGATTGGCACACCTGAGTTCCAGTAAGAGGGCCACATCTTCTTCTACAACGGGTGAGCCGGGGTCATCTTCACCTCGGAAACTCTTTGCTTGTACCCCCGATCCTTGCGCGTCTCCGGCTTCTGGATGCAATGGCGCAGAAGGCTGCATTGTGACAATAGGTGGAGGCAATGGCGGAGATATCGCTCGAAAATCACCGCTGGGATACTCAGCTCTCCGACATGCAACAACACCATGCGGAATCGGGGGTAATGCTATCTCTGGATGCCTGCCAAGCTGCCCCGGGTCGTTGACGGGCCTGGTTCGCGGCCCAGTTGGTTTGCTGGGCCGGGACTCCTCGACGACCGGACGCACCATGGCCTAGGCGCGCCCACTAGGAGTTAGCTTGTTCAATGACGAACAGTTAGGTGAGAAACGTTTTTGAACACTTGGCGCTGTTTCGCGGCACAGCGCCTTTCCTAGGGCCTTGCACTATCTTGAACAGCACTCACTGCACACAGCACTCCCGCATGAAAGTCTAAGATCAATGTTTGAGAAACTCGACAGTGTAGACGAGCGAATTCACGTCGTCCTAGACTCCATGGCCGCACGAGCGTGCATCCCTTGCAGCGTGAAGTAATGGTTATCTGGCGCCCTCACCGCACACGGGCAGCACATTTTGCGTTCAGATCCAAGTTTGGGGGCTAGAAGATAAATCGTGGCATCTCTGACTGGTTCAGGATGCAAACATCCGGCCCGCACCTCTTTTACGCAACCATTTGGCGATCGCTGTGTAGAGCTGGCAAAACAAGCACAGTCTCAATGCACGCAGACTGTTCAAAATAACACACTTAGTCGTGTTCTACACTCGACCAACCGCATAAAAGCTCGGAATCTGGTGACGGTGTGCTTGCTGTCCCACTACCTTGTTCGAAGCGGACGATATGGAAGATCATCAAGGGTATGCCAAACTTTGGCACCAGTCGAGGACAGCTTTACATCGGGCCAATAAAGTGAGCACTCGAGAGGCTGCGCGCTTTGTGCACAGCTTTGATGAGTGTTCGACTGCCCGAATATGTGTGAGGCGAGGAAGCGCGTGAGCACGCTTGGGGGATGACATGGTTGCGTCCACTGAAAACATGCCTGAAACGACATCAACACGCTTCTAGATTCTGGACCGAACAATCTTGTACTCGGGAAGAGAGCGCAGCATGCACTTTCATCAAGTTTACGTCTGCGAGAATGCAACGAGCATGCGCAGGGAGCTCGAGGGCATCGACGTTGGACTGCGTCCATATGGTAGTTTAGAACAGCATTAAATCATTACTGGCAGCCATTCATCGCTTCTCCTCGACGCACATGAGCCTGGCTTGGCTTGTCATTCCAGGTCCCTGCGCGCAGACCCCGTGAAGGCCTCTCCTCACAGCATCTCGACACGAGATCCCAGTTTGGATACATTGTATGAACACAGGAATCGCACGCCGACACGAGTGGTGCACTCGGGGCGCATTTTCGTGGACAAGACGGGTGGTACACCAGGCTTGCCTCATGTGCACAAAAGCAGAGGACACATGCGGACGTTGTCAGATGCAGCTCTCGCTTACACACAGCATCATTCCTAGACGTTGCACTGCACGCAGGGTGTACAGGAAGCGCTCCATGCTACATGGTGCTGCAAGGCGTCCACAGCCTGCTCACAGCACAGCAGCACCACTCCTGCCCACATCCCAGCTGTTGGGCTGTTCATAACTCGAGAACACAACGAGCCACTGTCAAACGTGCAAAGTGCGTTGATAGCAAATGATTACTTTCAATCGGCCGGCAGCAGTTGTTATTCTGCCCCATCCAGAGCATCCACAACACAAGCAGACCATGATCATACGCACTGCTCCACAGCGGCAACTGCCACCATGCTCCATGCAACCCGAAAAAAGCTCCCACATCCACGGACAGGAACGTCACAACCACTGCGCTCCCAGCCAGACGGACTGCCGCAGAGAGGGTGGTGCGGCCGGTCAGAGACTGCTGACATACCGCCCCCGAGAAGGCAGCCCTTCATCGCGGCAACGGCGGCAAACAAAGGCAGCATGCCTGTGCGCACTCAGCAGCAGGAGCCTCCCACACGCGGCACTGCGGCCCCTCACGAGGCCTTGTCTGGATACGCCGGCGGCGGCGAGTCGCTGCGAGCGATGCTCTGCGCCTCTGGCGATATGACGTCATCGGCCGGCCCCGGCGGCGTCATGTACCCGTCGTCGGGAGTGTACCCCGGCCTCGGCGTGTAGCTGCCGCTGTCGTCCGGGGAGCGGCTGCGGAGGTCGTCGAGCGACGCGCCCTGGACGTACTCCAGCTCCTTCGTCGCCACGTCATGCATGGAGTCCTGCGGATACCTGCATGCCCCCCTCGTCAAGCAGCACCGCAGGAGCCGATCACGCGTGCCGCGCCGACCTTGAGTGCATGCATCTGCTGCGCGGCCACGCGGCCACCATGCCCCGGCGCTGCAGCGGCGGTTGCCCGGAGCGGTGCCACCCACATGCTCTCTGCTGGATGCCGCGATGGGAACTCTTCTGTCAGGTGTGCGAAGATGAATTCATCACAGACCGCTGTGCACAGTCGCAGTAGTGTGCGCAGTTGAGTCACCCCTGCTACGGATGCGGACAGGAGGGGCAGATCCGTTGAGGACGTCGGCAGGTGCCTCGGTGGAGTGTTGCAGGGGAGCTGCAGCCGGCCTGGCACAGTCCGCACGACAGCACAGGGGTGGCATGCAGATGCCTGCACCACCTGCATGTGCCCGCACCACAGCGCAGCCACATCGCTGTCACGCCTGCCCCACATGCACGTGCCGTACCACAGCACCGCCACGAGTGTAGCCACAAGACTAACGACACTCTGCAGCCGTGTTTCGCGCCAGGGCCACGCGGGCAACACGCACTGCGCGATGACGGCACGCTGTCCAGCTGACCGCCACCAGCAGGCAACCGGCTCCACGGGCGCTGCCGCAGGGGGGCCACCAGCGGCTGTGCAGTGGACGCTGGGATCGCGTTGGAGCGCCACGGCTCGAGCGCCGGGCACGGCGAGCGCGTGCGCTAAGCCCGTCCCAGGTGCCCGCCGGTGGCTGTGTGCCCACATGGGCGCTGCGGCGCCTCCAGCGCCACACGAGAGTCGGCCGGAGGTGAGGCGCAGGGCGAGGCGGGGGTGGGGGCGCACCGTATGAGGTAATCGAGGCAGAAGACGGTGAGGCGCAGGGCGAGGCGGGGGTGGGGGCGCACCGTATGAGGTAGTCGAGGCAGAAGACGGTGAGGGGCACGGCGAGGAGGAGGCCCCAGACGCCGAGGGAGTGCTCGGCGACGACGAGGACGGTGAGCACGAGCAGCGGGTGCAGGCGGAGGTGTGCGCTGTAGATGGCGGGGTTGAGGCCGTACGCCTCGACGGCGTGCACGCAGAAGACCATGAGGATGACGAGCGCGAGCTTCATGAAGCCGTACTCGGTGAGCGCGACAAAGCCGATCGGGCATGTCGAGAAGATGACGCCGGCGACGGGGATGAAACTGCACGCGGCGGCGCCGGCGTCGGGGGTGCACGTGTCGGCACGACTCGCGGCATGGGTGACCGGGCGGGGTGACCGGGCGGCTCCAGGCGTGGGTGACTCGCGGCGTGGGTGATCGGGCGGGGTTGCGGTGAGCAGGGAGCGGCGTGCGGTGCGCATGTGTGTGTGGAGGGGGGTGAGGGTGCGGGGGAGTGCGGTGGTGCGGGAGCAGGGGCGGCGGCACCTGCACATGAAGACAAAGAGGGAGAGGAGGAGGAGGCCGGGGATGCCGAGGAGCCACATGCCGGCAAAGGTGAGCACCGTGTTGACGACGGCGATGCGAGTCTGCGCCTGCAGGGCCTTGCCGAAGAGCTGCGCAAACACGATGAGCGACGGCGCGACCTCGGTGTAGAAGCCGCCAAGCCGCGAGTCCCGCAGGCTCGACACGCCGCGCTTGATGTTCGGCCAGTCCCACATCAGCATGAACGTCAGGATGAGGGATATGCTGACCTGCACGCGCGCCGCCAGGTCAGCGCCCTCCGGGCTGCCTCGGCCTACGCCCTATGGCACACACGCCAGGCTGCACGGCGGGCACGCTCCGGGCCGGCGGCCAAGCACTGCACACCCGAGCATGGAGGTGTCAGGCAGCGCAACAGCCATGCAGGCGGCGCATGCATGCGGATGCTCCGCGGGTCGCGGCGGTAATGGAGCACCACCAGCACCCGGGGCGGAGCTGCGCATGCCGGGCGGTGCAGCGTGGAGGCGGCTGCTGCACCTGTAGCGTGAAATGGGTGACCCAGGAGAGTAGCTCGGAGGTGACGACGATGGCCTTGTCGGTGTACCCCTGGATGATCTTGTAGATGGCGGTGCCGAGCTTGGTGAGGCGGTCGGCCGTCCAGTCGAGACCGGGAACCGCGGTGAGGGAAGCGTCCGGAGTGTTCATCACATTCTCCTGCGACACGAGCAGCAGGAAGCGCTCGAGGTTCTCCATCATGTTGTCTCCCAGGCCCATGCGCATCTTCTCCAGCACAACCACCCTGCATGCCGCCCATGCGTGGGAACGCCGGCGCCAGCTCAGGCGAGGCGGCGAGTCGCACAGGCGAGGGCCACGCAGCACAGCTGGCGTGGCCGTCAGGGACGTGCGTCTGCTCAAACGAGGCTGGCTGCTGGCCTACGTGAGGCGTGTGCTGGGGCCGTCATCCAGTCAGTGGTGACTCGAACGCCCGGTGCTTACAGACCGCAGTGAGAGCAGTTCCACCACAGCTGCAGCAGGGACCGCAACCAGCTGCCGGCATTGCGTGGCTACAACAGCGGTGCGACCGTCGGCATGCTCGCGGGCTGGGCGCCAGATCGGTACTACCTCGAGCGGGTGAGGGGAAAGTCGGGTGAGGGGAGAGTAGTGTGATGAGAAACATACCAGATGTTCTCGGCTTGGAGGCGGCTGATGAAGTCGGCGCCTTCGCGCACGATGTAGGGGATGGTGAGGACGCCAAAGACGCCAATGATGAGCGCGATGGTCACGAAGTAGGCGATGACCATCATCTTCCGCCTCATATCGTGCTTAGGCACGACCTTTGCTAGCTGCTGCGCCTCCTCAAGCCACATGGACAGGCTGCGTCCGATGAAAGTGAGCATGAAGGTGCCCATGAATATCTGCACGACGAACAAGGCATTGGTTGAAGAGAGTGGTCAGGTGGTCCACCAGCTGAACAGAATGGGCTCCCAACGGGCCGGCTGTGCTGGGGGATGATTCACGGCAACGGTCAGAAGACGAACTTCACACACACACACACACACGTGACATAGCACCAGCATGTAACGCATTGAAAGTGTCAATCGTTCCATGCACATCACAGTGTCCTGCCAACAGCCGGACCTCGGTGAGCATTGCCGGGAAAGCCTGCAGGTGTGGCATCAAGGCCGGACAAGCATTGCCATGTATGTAAAAGACAACCAATGGTGATGAATTCAAGCCTTTTCATCTCGGAAATGGTTCATGTGATCGTCGGAACAGCAGTCCCTCGCACACATGCTGCAGGACAGCTCAACCCAGCTGCATGGGCCTGCCAGCTGTGCCTGGCAACCGGAATGACTACAGCATATCGTAAGTGTGCGCACGAATAGCCGCGACGTTGTGACTGGACGCCAACTTGGCATGCGTAGACCAGGTCTGAAACCAGACTACACACGCGATGCCACGTCAAGGGTACCGCACTCAGGCACTGCAAAGCCAGCATATGAGAATAGAAGCGCACTCCAAAGAAATCGGAGAGCTTCGATGCTGCGATTACTACTACTAGCCAAACAGCAGCGCGTTGCCACGGGAGCGCCCGCAGATTGCGAATAAAGAACGAAGCCTCGTCCATGGAACCGCTGTTGGGAGCAGCTGCTGACGCTCTGAGTCTGTTGCAGCGGTCCGCAGATTTGGGCTGCGGCCACCCACTTTGCTGGGCTGGTCCATTGCTGGCCGTGGCCGTGTTACAATTGGCGCGAGGCAAGTTGTTGCGGCCAACAGGAGCCCGGGCACGGGGATACCGGCAACCAACACATCCCTGAGCAACCAGAACACAGCTCATGTAAGGCAAACTTCCATTCGGCGACCGAAAGTGCAATGAATCATACGCAGACGAGCCAGCAGCTCATTTTGTTGGCAGCCATGCGGTGAACCCCACAAGCGACGCAACTTAATTGAATTAATAAGACGGTACGGGACTTGGACGTGCGTGTCTAGTATGCAAGATAATGCATGGATCTTCTGTTCAGAGAATTGCTATGGTAGATGTTGTCATGTTCGTGCGTGCGTGGCCACGACAACGGGGCGCCGGTGGCCACGCTGACATAGCAACACAGCGCGCAGGGTCAACCTCAGCAGACGGGCGAGCAGATATTGTGGCGAACATTCGCAAGCTGCATCTACATTTCTCGTTGGTCATACTTAATATCGCCATGATCAGGCTCCTGCTATAAGTCCATCAAGCGCAAGTCGAATTTGCTCATCCGTTGTGGCTGAATTCCGTTGCAGCTCGACGCGATGGCACAAAACGGTGCTGTCGCCATAAACCTAGCGGCAGATGATTGGAAATCGAATTTGAAGATACCGGTGGCTGATCAACGCGTCCAGACTGCGGTGCGTTCTGTGTTAGCCAGCGTGCAGATCAATGTCGGTCAACGCATAGAAACATCACAACCAGCCCTTTTGCAGGACGTGACACAGACTGAGAAAGATGTTGAATTTGAAGACTACCATTTCTCGCGAGAGCTGCTTGCGGGCATTTACGAAAAGGGCTTCGAGAGGCCTTCACCCATTCAAGAAGCGGCAATCCCCTTCGCGCTGATCCGCAAAGACATTCTCGCACGAGCCAAAAACGGAACTGGTAAGACGGCGGCATTTTGCATCCCCATTCTAGAGATGGCCAATCCGGACCTCAGTCATATTCAAGGTGCGCGGCGGGTTTCGAATCCATCGTGTCTGGTGGGCCAGGCCGTCATTTAATGCCAACTGGCAATGTTTACACTACTGATCAGGCGTGACCTTGCCACTCTAACGTGACCATCGTCTCAGAGTGGCAATGCTCGCCAGCGCACCTTATCCCGGCCGGCTCCCTTCCATTCCACCGTCGCAACAATCAAGTGGTATAATTTGGGGCCTAATCGGTGATTGCATGTTGTAGCGCTGGTCTTGGTACCGACACGGGAATTAGCGCTCCAGACAGCGCACGTCTTGAAGGACCTGGCCAAGTTCCTGAAGCTGCAGATCATGACCTCGACGGGAGGCACTGATCTCAAGGAAGATATTATGAGGCTCTCCAAAGCCGTCCACGTCATCGTGGCAACGCCAGGCCGTATCCATGACTTGGCCCAGAGAACCATTGCCAACCTGAGCCAGTGTCAGCACCTGGTTATGGACGAGGTCCGTGAAATTGCCGACCTTGCCTGCAGTATTGTATACATGGTTACAGAACTGCGATGCTCAGATATGTGACGTTCGTAGGTCATCAGTCCTATAACACGACAGTTGCCTCAGTCTGCTGGTAATTGTGCAGGCAGACAAACTGCTTTCGCCCGAGTTCCGGGAAACTCTGGACAACTTGATAAGCCTCTGTCATCCCAAGAGGCAGATCATGTTGTTCAGTGCCACCTTCCCGGTGACTGTCAAGGAGTTCCGCGACCGATACCTGCAGGCTCCACAGATTATCAATCTCATGGAGGACTTGACCCTCCGCGGAGTGACTCAGTA
Source organism: Ulva armoricana (assembly GCA_032360965.1). Lineage (NCBI taxonomy): Eukaryota > Viridiplantae > Chlorophyta > Ulvophyceae > Ulvales > Ulvaceae > Ulva > Ulva armoricana. The sequence continues at coordinate 513,986 of JAUMHO010000001.1, forward strand.
CTATGCCTATGTGCAAGAGAAGCAGAAAGTACGCCTCTGTGTACACCCGGCGTCCACATGAGCAACAGGCCACGGGATCCAGGGGGGTTGTGTATGCAGGTTCACTGCCTCAACACGCTGTTCTCAAAGCTCCACATCAACCAGAGCATAATTTTCTGCAATAGTGTGAACCGTGTGGAGCTTCTGGCGAAGCGCATCGTGGAGCTCGGCTACTCGTGCTTCTACATCCACGCCAAGATGCCACAGGTGTGCCACCCTCACCTGGAGGCACCGAACCATCCATTCGGCATAACATGGATGATCGCTCTGACCGTCCTCCTGCCTCTCTGTGTATCAGAACATGTACCTTCCAAGTTGCTGTCGCACAGGCAAACTGCATTCGCTCACAGAAACACGGCCCTCCCCCGCTGCAGGTCCCTGCACGTTGCACAGTCACCCTGCACATGCTCTGACAGCACGCCAGCGATGACTTTGACAGCGATGACTTCCCCTGGCTGTGCTGCGGGGCCCTGGTTCCTGAGTGTCTCTAGAAACCATAGTCACGGTGTCGAAAAAACAGCACTGCTCCTGCAGGCGCACCGGAACCGCGTTTTCCACGACTTCCGCAACGGCAAGGTCCGCAACCTCGTGTCGAGCGACCTCTTCACCCGCGGCATCGACATCCAGAGCATCAACGTCGTCATCAACTTTGACTTCCCGAAGAACTCCGAGACGTACCTCCACCGCGTTGGCCGCAGCGGCCGCTATGGCCACCTCGGCCTCGCCGTGAACCTGCTCACCGCCAGCGACCGGCAGACGCTGTTCCAAATCGAGCGTGAGCTCTGCACCGAGATCAAGCCTATTCCGAGCGAGGTCGACCGCGGGCTCTACTGCCGGTAGGGCCGGGGCCGCCGTGGCCACAGGCCGATCCCAGGGCGCTCGCATTAAACCACAAATCTAGAGGCAAACCCTGGCACTCGTAGGAGGCAGGGTCTCTCGCGGCGCCCTGACAAGGCCGTTCAGGGGGAAGCCGGCATCAGGGGAAACCTGTTGGCCATGGAGCGATCATGCTCTAGTGGTGCACCCACACAAATGCACGTGGGTGATAAGCAAGCGTGCGCAGCCGTTCCGGCGCGCCGCTGTGCTCGTCGTTCGGCCTGATTTGCCGCTCGCCTTTGCATGCATCATGCGACCAGGGCCGGAGGTGGATGTATGAACCGGACCTCGGCTGCAGCTAGTGGTGATAGCATGTGTGATGATTGTTTGTGAGGGCCAGACTGGTGGCCAAGGCTCACAGGGTGGTCAGGGTGGTGTGGGGTAGGGGTGAAGCTAGGGGGGAGCAGGCGGCTGGGTGGGAGGGTGGAGGGCAGAGGCTTTGTCCACTAGGCTACATCATTTGGTGCTGTTTCTGGGGGACTCCGGTGGCACATCAAGCTTGGGTGGTGCTGATGCGCCGCAATGTGGAGTGCCGTGGGTCCCTCGGGCTGCCGCGCTGCATGGCGCACACACTGCAACTGCACATGTCCGCAGGCAGACGCAGAGAAGAAGGGGCGCGAGGCGCGTATGCCTGCATGTTGTGAAAGCCAGAGGTATACAGCAGGGGGAGTGGCGGTTGGGGGGAGGTTGTGAGGGGAGGGTGCTCCAGGTAGGCTCGGTTTCGGGTCTGCCCAGCGCCATGCTACTGTCCTCTGTAGCACGCAAGAATCCGGCATGGTTCCCCCCTCAAAGGTCGAGGGCGGATGACAGATGCAGCGGACGGCGCAGATTCTGATTGATTATTTGCCCTGTCAGTCGATGTCTTGGCATTGGCTGTGCAGACAAGATGAGCAGCGCAGCTTGGAGAGTCCGAGCTGTGCACAGGTTTGGGGTGGGTGCTGAGCTAGCGTGCAGGCGTGTGCACGCCAGCGCTGTGGAGCCCACTCCGCCGCCCAGTTCCTTTGCGGCGGTTCGAGCAAGGCGCCGTGGCCTTGCGTCGAATCGCTGCGGGTGCGGGTCACCAGCTGTCCTCTGTGTCTTTTGCTAGCAGAGGCAGCTGGGATCTGCTTGCTTTTGAATAAAGTTGAGTGAACATCGACACGCATTCCATCTCAACGCTTCCGTGTTTGCACTGTTTGCGATGGTGTCCGGTGCTAGCCATGGCGAAAGTGTAACACCGTATGACTGCACGAAGCGCATCCACGAAGAACATCCAACTGCACCAGCGTGGGCCAGACTGAACACTGGTGACTAATTACATTCTGTCAGACCTGCTTACAGCGGTCAGGCACGTCAGCCTGGGTTAATGCAGAGCCAGATGTCCCTTACCGTTGACTGGCTTTCTGGGGTGTGCCAATGACATCCACTTACAGGTGGCAGTGCCTATCTAATGTCATAAGATTCCGTTGTTGTGCGCAGCGCAACAGGCTTAGTACTATGTATGCAAATTGCAAAGCCATCTACACAAGGACACCGCCACCGGTAGTGTGCGTGAACATCATTGACTGTATGCGTGTTGTGTTCTGTGTTCCTCAAATGCCACAACTCTAAGCAACCAGTATATTGCACACTCACATGGTATCATGAAGGTCATTCGCCAACACCGCCTCTGTGCACTCGTCTCCCGAAAGCAATGGCATGTGCTCTCCACGCCGTTGACATCGGCTCTTCGTACTATGATCTGTCACACCATGCACCAACACATGACCTAAAGAGCAGCCCTATGCAGCTCAGATTGGTTGCGGTGGCCCTGTATCCAAAACATGAGCAAAAACATCAGCCACATGTCCAAAAATTGAATTCGAAGCCCATTGCAATCATTCCCTAGCCATAGGGGCCAAGCTTTGGTGAGGACGGTGGGCATAACAGCAGCCCTACTGGCCCTAGCCACTGTCAGCATGGTGCAACTCAACATTGTGCGTCACATTGCTGCATATGTGAGTTTGAGGCCTGCCTCATGGGGGAACAAGCCAGTGAGTTTGAGGCCTGCCTCATGGGGGAACAATCCAGTGAGTTTGAGGCCTGCCTCATGGGGGAACAAGCCAGTGAGTTTGAGGCCTGGTGTAAGCCATGGGTTATGCTTGACCGGCAGCTGCCATACTGCCAGTCCTGCATGCTTCCCAGTCTGGGCTGCACTTGTTTGTCAAGGCACTAGCACTTGGTTTTGCTGTCTTGTGATGGTGTACATTTAGGACAGGGGAACAGGGCTGTGGCATGAGGACGACAAGGACTAGTGCGACTCGGCACAGGTGACAAGGGATGTGGCCATTCAGCGCAAACAGTGATCGACATTTCTATTCAAGTCTGAAGCAGTTCAGCTGCCATGCCACGTGGCACACCATTAATCTTTGTGCGTCACAGCCTCGCTGGCGTTCTGATTGTTTCTGGTAGAGCATTTGCCCATCCTGCTACTGCCCAGCTGATGAAAAAATGAAACTGTTTCAATGGCAGCTCATTGTTGTTGTGCTGCACTGCAGTGTCATGACTCGCCGCATACGTGCTGCAGGTGCTGGAGCCACTCCCTGTTTTGGATTGCACCATCAAGACTATTTGGCCACTGATGATCAGCAGGGCCCATCATGAGTGGAGCACAATCGGTTGAAAGCAGCGATGTAAATTGTCAATGAGGTACTTTGTGTAACACGTCACCGATA
>JAUMHO010000001.1:517693-579982 GCA_032360965.1 Ulva armoricana
CTGGGCACTAGGTAGGCTAGAAGCAGCGTTGCGTGCGATGGAAGTTAGCGTGTTTTGCCTGACAAGGCCTACATTCTGTCCAGTGGCCGCACCTGACTTGTTACATGACGTCAGCCATTGTGTACTACTGCGACGCGTCGTTTCGCAAATGGATTTAACCGCAATGTCATGAGACGTGACAGGTGCTGACACGCTTGTCAAGGTTCGACCCAGCACAGCAATATAAGTGACCATCACTGAAGCAGGCGGCTCTGAGGTGGCATGCACCGACTGAGTTTGCCGAGCACCACAGCCGTGACGACCACCAAACCAGTGCAGCCTCTGGAGGACAGCGGTGGCTACGGACACCTCTGCAGCGCCTTTCAAACGCTGCCTAACCCCGTGTCGCTGCGAGAAGCCCCGCCAGGCCTCATCAGACCTCTGCACTGCAGCCGACAAATAAACGACTGCTTTAAACAGGCATCAGCGACAGTAACTGACCGGCAGAGGACCAGCCACTAGTGCTCAAGCTTGTCCTTTCCATGATGGCAGTACCACATGTCCTCGCCCGTGTCGTCACCAGAAAACCCAAAAGTCCAGCTGGCCTCCGTGCGCACCCGCACCTGCGGGGCCGCTCGCTTCACCGCCTCAGCCACTGCCCTGCCCTCCGGCCACTCGTCTTCAAACACCTCCAGCTGTCGCAGCGCCGGCATCTCGCCAAACAACGTCACGAGCCCGCAGAACTCCTCAAAATTGACGGCGTTCCGGGACACGTGCAGCTCGCGCAGCCTCGGCAAGCCGCGTACGGCCTCGAGCACCACCCGCAACCCTCCCGGCCCCAGCGCAAGCGCCGACACGGACAACTCCTCGAGCTCGGGCAGTGCCGTGAGCAGCTCTGCAAACCCTCGGGCGCCGCCCTCCCCCACCTCCGCCGCGGCCACGCCGAGGGTCCGCAGTCCGGCGCCCTCGCCATGCCCCCGCAGCGCCCGCGCAGCACGCAGCACAGCACACACCCCCACCCGCGTCGCATCGTTGCCCCCGACGTCCAGCGCGGCCAGGCTGAGCATCGCAGGCAGCACGCCGGCAAGGGCGCGGAGGCCGGGGTCCCCGAGAGAGGTTGTGCGCAGGTCCAGGGACACCAGTGCCGGCGTCTCCTTCAGCACGGCCAGCAGCTGGGGCAGCTGCGCTGTGGGGATACCGCAGCCTTCCAGGCTCAGCGCGGTCAGCTGTCCCAGCACAACGCCACGCACAGGGTGCGCAGCCCGGCAGAGGCCCGGGGTGGGAGCCCCGTCGGCGACGCGCACCCAAGCCAAAACGCGCATCCCCAGCGGGATGTCGGCGACGCAGAGGTCCCTGAGCTGCGGCAGGCGCGCCACCGCGTCTGCGAGCGCGTGGGTTTGCGGCTTCTGTACAAAGCACCGCCTCAGTCTGAGCTGCGTGAGGCCGGTCAGGCGCGTGAGGTGGTATAGCGCGGTCTCGATGGGTGAGGGGCGGTTCCGCAAATACGCGACGGGGAAGCACCGGAAGGTGCGGTCGAGGGTCAGGCTGGACAGCTGCGTCATGCGGCACACCCCCGTCAGGAGACCGGCCTCGTCGCGAGACTCCTCCAGGTTGAAACCAGCGCGTCTGGCGCGGACCGTGAGGAACTGCAGGGCGGGCAGCGCGGCGAGCGCGGACACCAGGCTTGGCACACACACGTGCGCCATGCCCGCGACGAGCAGGCGCACGTCGCGCAGCGTGCGCAGCGCGGCCAGCGCGGCGGTCCAGCCCCGCGGCTCCCACCGCGCCGTCGCCAGAATCAGCCGCGTCAGTGCCGCCTGCACCCCCGGCATGGCCACAGGCGTCCCGTCGGAGAGAGTGATGTGCGAGACTCCGGCGGCAAGCCCGGCCGGTGTACCTCGCGACCCCTCGGCCACCTGCGGAGCACGATCCGCGGCTCTACGGCCAGCCGCGCGGCGGCGCGCCACTGCTCCAGACCCACGCGATGACTCTTCTAGATCGATGTCGGCAAGCAGATGCAGAGGAAAAGGGTGCACGGAGAGCGGCACAAAGGGCAGAGAGTCGGCGAGCGGGGTTGCGGCGGGGTCTTCAAGCGCGGGGGGTATGCGAATCGAGGACCGGTCGCCCTCTGCAAATGCGGTGGCCGCGGCGAGCGCGTGGACGATGAAACTGCCGTGGCCGCGGGGCCAGTGGGCCGTCTGGGAGATATCGGGAGCATGGGGAAGCGTGAGGCTGCCAGCGGAGGAGATGGCTGGGAAGCGCGCATGCATGACGGCCGGGTGGTAGGCCGGGGGGAGCAACAGCAGGAGGTGGACGAGTGCCGGCATCTGGGCATCCTGCTCTTTGAAGGAGGGACTGTGGGAATCGCTGGGGCGCGGTTCAATTACAGAGAGCATGGAGGTGATCGTCTCGAGGGGCAGGGCCGTGGCAATCTGCACAACAGATTGTGACTGTTGTGCTCGTTCACTGGGAGACCTCCTGAGAATCGCCCCCCGACACACAGGATTGTAGATTGCGTGAATACTTTCGGTCAAACAGCTGCATGCAGATTCAATCCATGTTGGCCATGCTGCACAGCTGACGGCTGCATCGTGCCGTATGGACGACCATGCATGCAGACCATTCCACAGAGCTCGCATGCAGCAGATCTGCAGAAGCCTGCGGGCCGTGCTTGGAAGCGAGTTGCATCTGTGAGAGCCTCACAGATGGATACATGCATGCAGCGCATGCATGAACACGTGAGGTACTGACCTGAACGGCACGGTGGCGCTGGGCTTCGGTGGGAGGGTGTTCGTTCCAGATGCGGTGCGCGTCGACGTGAGGGCGCGGCTGGAACGCGTGTCCGAGGGTCTGGCGGACCCGGTCCATGGTGGCCTGGTCCTGGAGAAAGTCCGCAGCCTGCGATCACAGGCTTGTGTCAGTCGCTGGTGCCTATGGAGGTGCCAGCATGAACGCGCGTGATACCCACGTTGGACATCTGTGTGCTGACGATGCGCGGCCCTGCAAGACTTATTTGGACATCTGTGATATGCATATTGTGCAACCATGCACTATAAGCAAGAATTGTTTGGTGATGGCCGCATGTGGAGGTATCACACGGACATCAACGTAGCCTGGCAGCGCCAAGGGGTAGAATCACAAGCCAACCCAAGCACACGACAGAACAACCAACACAATCAATCAACCACGCAGTTTAAACAGACGTGACACCCATACCCACCCACTGACCTGTACGCCCTAGATAAACACCCAAGCCCACGGCCGTATGTGGAGGTGTCATGGCGTGTAAGAATCGGAGATTGTCTCATGGTGTGGAAGGGGGAAAAGGTGACGAGTTTCCACGTTGCCTGGCATGATTACGTGTATCTTCAAATATGAGGTTAGGAACATGCACGTGGATGCTGCTGGTTACAGACTGAGCGGGCAGATTACGGGCACAGCTGCAGATGCATGGCTGAGAGGCATACTGCGTGAGCGAATACGTCATTCTGCGTGAAAGATACGCGTTTGACTGTTGACGCGATCGTGCATCTTGCTTGGCCACATACCAGCTGAGATGAGCTGGATTCCAGGGCCGGCTCTGTTTGGGTAAGGGCGACTGTGGTTTGCAGGTGCCGCGTTCGGGGCATTGTGTGTTGTTTGGCGAGTTAATTTACTTGTGTCTGGGTGTTTACGTAGGACATCTGGGTCAGTGGGTGGTTATGTTGAGTGTGTGGTTGATCTGCTGGGTTGGTTCTTTTGTCGTGTGCTTGGGCTGGCTTGTGATTTACCCCTTGGCGCTGCAGGGATTTTGTGTTGATCTCCGTGTAACACATACCAGCTGTAGCGGGAGAACACGTTGAAGGGATATGGCCACCACTACATTGCATCGGTTACTCTACAGCAATCTGTTCATCGTGCTTGCGCTAAGCCAAAACCTTTCGGTGGCGCTTCAATTGATGCAGTCAGGTCATGGATGTGAGCAACGTTAAGCCCGGGCATGATGATCTGGCGGGCACCTAGCTCTACACAGGACCGCAAGACATAGGATGCAGCTATCCGCTGTGGCACACTGGCTGCCAGACGAATCTCTGCTCCACAATCGCGCCAGAATGCGGAGTCTCGTCTTTTCATGCTCGCGGCTGTGCGACGCGCAGCTCACGACGACAACAGCTATTTCTTGAAACACGCCCAGCAACAAGAATTCGGCGAATCTATCGAACAGTTTATGTGCAATATGTATGTTTCGTACCGTCAGAGCGTGCAGCAATGTGGCATCGTCAATGTCAGGCACCTGCCCGTCCGCGCGATGATGCTGCTGGCAGGATAGCCAGGCCTTGGCCTCGATGATGGACAAAGGGATCACAGACGCTGTGTTACCCTCTGTTTGGTTTTTGAGATCTACGAGCACAGTGCTGCGCTCAGCGTATTCATCCGCAATTTGCAGCTCGGTCGAGCCGCAGACGAAGGTCAAATCGCTACCGCTCAAACGAAGCAAGAGCTGGTTACTGTCCATATCCATCGAAATTTTGTTTGCAGCCGTCTTCTGGCTAAACTTTAGACTCTAACTGATTTACTGTTGGTAAGCGAATCCCAATTCCATTGATCTGTCCGGCCTGTACAATGCGAAGTAGACCAGATCCTGAAATTTTCCATCTACGTCCTGGGAACTTTTCAATCAACACTAGGTGGCGGATGCTCTACGGGACTGCGGCGTTGTCCGCTCAGGCAGCTCCCGTCCTGCCCGTCGCTCCGGCATGCAAGGGGCAGCCATTTGCCGTGGAGTGCCTTGCTTGAGCTAGCCCTGCATGCGGAGTTAGCCCCGCGGCAGATTCCACTGCATAGCAAGTGAGAACACCGTTGGCTGACAGTTTCACGATCTCGTTGACATACAGCCACGTTCAACAGGCTCAAAGCATGCAATCATGGCTGCAACCTGTACCGAGGCAGGCAGCAATTCGGGCATCGGCACCAATCCCTGGAGAAGCGCCCAGCAGCTTCCACTCGGTGAGTTACACGGAGATCAACCCAACATCCCGGCAGCGCCAAGGGGTAAAATCACAAATCAACACAAGCAATCGACGAAACAAGAACACAACCCAACAACCACACAATCCAAACAGACGCCACACCCATAACCACCCACTGACCCGAATGCAAAACATAAACACCCAGCCAAAACAAAAGGAAAAAAATACCCAACTCGGGTATCACGCCAAACCCAAGCGGCCACAGTGCCCCTACAAGTTGGGGCGGGGAGCCAACAGTGAAACCACTCCCAAGACAACGCACAATGCCCCGAATGCAGCACCTGCAAATCAGAAACACCCTGACACAAACACAGCTGGATTCCAGGGCCCTGATTCTGGGAGAGCCCTGCGTGCACACCCCACCTTCCAGTCGGTGTCTCTGTTACACGCCGGCTTTTTTGCCAGCAGCGGTGATGCAGCTCAACAGCCCGCAAGCCAGTGCACGGCAAATCATCATCAACAAATTGGAGCCCAATTGACACGTATAAAACATATATATAGAGCAAGTCCATGAGGAGGCCGCGAGCGACCGGGTTCCGCAATGTAGTCGAGAACAGGACAGGAGTTACAGCAGCAGTAGACACAGCAGGACCCCAGGGGCCAGGTGGCTGCTGTGAATAGACGAAATGCCACTGATGCATGTGATGGCGGCGCTAGCACACAAGCGCTGCCGGTCAAACGCAGAACCGCCATCTTTATATATCACTTTCTATCACCCTCCAGCGTCGGCGGGGAAGGTCCATGAGCTCTCCCATGTTTGCAGCGGTAAAACTGATTGTTACAGATGATATGTCGATGCCAATCTCGGGTACAGTGGCAAAACAGATGCGCAGTTCTCAACCAGTTCTCAACATGCCGCGCCTGTGCTCTCTCGTATGGGCCAAAGCGGCTCACATATTCAAAACAGCTACAATGAAACCAGCTTTGCCTCGGATGCACTGCCGGCGGCGCCGTTCGCCTCTCCATCCACATGCTATGATCCCAGCGGAGCACCCTCCGCAATCACAAACTCAAATCGGGCACAAAATACAGGCCTGCGCACCTGCCCAACCTACTGCCCGCCCCCCCACCGCCCACACCCGGCCGGGGGCCCCTGTTCAGATCCATGTATCCACGCTACAGTCGCTGGATGCGACCGGGGTATCACGCCTTGGCCTTGGCGGCCTTGAGCGCGGCCTGCGCAGCACCGAGTCGCGCGATCGGCACGCGCAGCGGCGAACAGGAGACATACGTCATGCCCGGCACGCTGTTAAAGAAGTCGATCGACTCTGGGTTGCCGCCGTGCTCCCCACACACTCCGAGCGTGAGCTTCCCGGCAGCCCCCCGGAGGCCGCGCTCCGCCGCCATGCTGATCATGGCTCCCACGCCCTCAACGTCGATGCGCTCAAACGGATCAAACGCCAGCACGCCGTGCTTCTGGTAGAACTTGAGGAAGTGCGCCTCGGCGTCGTCGCGCGAGAAGCCGAGCGTCATCTGCGTGAGGTCGTTCGTGCCGAAGCTGAAAAAGTCGACCTCGTGCGCGAGCGCCTCGGCGACGATGCACGCCCGGGGCGTCTCGATCATCGTGCCGATCTTCGTCTCGACCGTCGCGCCGCCGGCGGCGGTGGTGACCTCGTCGACGGCGGTGCGCACGACGCGGATCTGGTTGAGGAGCTCGTCGATGCTGCCGATGAGGGGGATCATGATGTGTGGCTGCGCTGACACGCCGGCCTGCTGCGCTGCAAGCGCTGCGCGTGCGATCGCGCGGACCTGCATGCATGGTGCTGTACGCGTGAGCGCTCCGGATGCACCTGCCCGTGCTGTGCACGGTCGTGCGGCCCCATGCATGTGGGTATGCGGTTGGATGGCGATTCTGTGGGCCGTGTATGTGCAGGGTTCGTTCATGGACGCTGCGGTGACGACGCCGGTCCGTGCACCCTTGAATCATGCGGAGCCGCTGGGCGGCTGGGTCAGCCGGACATCTTCGAATGTTATCCTCGAAAGACGAGGTTAGAAGGGCACGTCGCTGTTACAGACTGAGCGGGCGAAACATGGCTAGTGTCGGCCTTGCCAAAGGGACTCGTCAGACGCCGGCCAGTCAGCAAGTACACGCGCACTCGTACTCCTGCGGAGTCGTTCCGCTGACTGCGTTGGGAAGACTGTAAGACAAGCGAGACGGGGAACCTGGGGTCTGCATGCACAGCACACACAGCACGCAGGTGGCAACACGATTGCGTCGTTATACAGCAACAAGGGAGGCGCCGTGCGAGATCGCGACACGATAGGTGGTGGGAGGCCTCCCCCGTCTTGGGCAGGCCTCCCCGCGCACGTCTGACAGGGGTGGAGTAGGGTGCACGGGGATCGTGGCACGATGGGCGGCGGGGCGTGCCGGCGAACACAAACATGGCAGCAGGCCGGATGGGGAGCGGAGGCAGGCGCAGCGACAGTGTTGCGCGGTGGAGGCAGATTTTGCCCAGCTTCTTGCCTGAAACATTGGCCCCGACAAGACAGAGTGGCACGGTCAAGATTGCCCGACATTGAGCAGCGGCACACCTGCATGGCTGTGATCTCCGGGTGGACGATTCCGAGGCGGCAGCCGCGGAAGCCGAGCATGGGGTTGGCCTCGTGCAGGCTCGCGAGGCGGCTCTGCACCTTGGCCGCGTCCGTCTTGAGCTCGCGCGCCAGCCGCTCGATCAGCGCCTGTAGCGCGTCGCCCTCCTGCGGCAGGAACTCGTGCAGGGGGGGGTCGAGGAGACGGATGGTCACCGGCAGGCCGTCCATCGCCTTGAAGATGCCCTCAAAGTCGGCCTTCTGGAACTCCTCGATCTCGGCGAGCGACGGCCCGGCGCTGGCGGGGTCGACCTCGACGGCGCCGATCATGCTGCGCACCGCGCTGATGCGCGCCGCGCTGCCGAAGAACATGTGCTCCGTCCGCACGAGACCGATGCCCTGCGCGCCCGCCTGGCGCGCAAACAGGGCATCATCCGGAGTGTCGCAGTTGGTGAGCACGTTCAGCGTGCGCGCCGCGTCCGCCCACTCCATAAACTGCTCCAGCAGGACAGACGCGCCCGCCTCTGTCAGCTCCTGTACGCATGGGCTGCATGCGTTGGGTGCGTGGCTGGCGCACATTCACGCTGGCGAGGACGATCGTGGTCACAGTGCCCACCATTCGCGTGACCTCTTGCACAAGACACAGGGGCTTGTCAGATCAGGGCTTGGACTGACATGCGCGCGGATCCCTCTTGACCATTCACCACCACCGACTAACACTGCACTGCTTTGGGTGGTGAGCACAGGTCACACGGCGCAGAATGCAAGCTGATGCAGACCAGGCAGGCTTGACAACAGGGTAGGCTTGGTTAGGGGCTAGGGTTCAGGGTTGAGGGTTGGGGGCACGAAACCAGGTACCGGGGTTGACGCTCTGTACGACCGCTACACGACGTTCAACACAGGCAGGAGCGACGCGGTGGTGGCGGTCGACAGCGTGGCGGCGTTGGAAGGGTGCGGACCTGTTCGCCGCGGATGACTTCGCCGGTGGTGCCATTGAGCGAGATGCAGTCGCCCTCCTTCAGGGTCACGTCGCCGAGAGTTGCGGTCTTCGCGGCGTAGTCGAGGGAGAGGCTGTCGCAGCCGCACACACAGGGTTTGCCCCAGCCGCGGGCGACGACTGCCGCGTGGGAGGTCATGCCGCCTGTCGACGTGAGAATACCCTTGGCTGCATGCATGCCTGCACAAGCAACGCCGCGATCAGCACGCTGTGACTCCCGTAACATCTCACGGACGGTGAGCCATGCTAGGTAGCTCTCTGGGGACGAATGCAGACACCACCTCGATACATGCGCATCGTATTCTTTCACTTGGAACACATCCCGATCGAGGCTGACGCGGCTCGCAGACACGCTGGAGCGCAGCGGTCGCGGAATCACAGAAACCAGATCACAAGCCTATGCCGAGCCGAAGCGCAGTGTAGCAGAAGGCCTTCCGGGCGCCGAGGCGCCGCAGGAGGGATCCACTAACGGTGGGATCGCAGCGCACCGCCGACATCCTCCGGGGAGGTCTCGTGACGCACGAGCACGACGCGCTCGCCGCGCAGCTTCCACGCCTCCGCGTCCGCAGCGCTGAACACGATGCGGCCGACGGCGGCGCCGGGGGAGGCGGCGAGGCCGGAGCCGATGACGTCCGCCGCGTACGCCTTGGCGTCCTTGAACTGCGGGTGCAGCAGCTGGTCGAGGTGGCGCGCCTCGACCATCATCACCGCCTGCTCCTTCGTGACCAGGCCCTCTTCCTGCACAGCACACAGCACGTCAGCACACGTGGCCACCAGGTGCGAGATCGCCGCCGGGCGATCCGCTGCGACCCACTCCGCGGCATCGATGTCTGGATGCGAAGGGGCGATGCACCAATGTGAAGTTACAAAAGAGTACAAGGGCAGACCCGCAAAGTGGACCAAGTCATGGAATCAGACAACAGCGGCACAGGCTCTTCACTAGCCACTTTCACCTACACACAGAGGTGCGATGCACCGGTTTGTACTTGCGGCGAACGGAACAGACTCGACATGCAGCGTCCGTACAGGGTGCCGGACACGCCATCGGCATGATGCGGCGGCACAGTCTGGGGGACAGGGAGAGGGGGGGGCGTGCCACCATGTCGGTTGCCACACAGAGGGCCGCCGGGCCGGTGCGCTTGCCGTTCCGGGTCTGCAGCATGTAGAGCACGCCGTCCTGCAGCGTGAACTCGCAGTCCTGCATGTCCCGCAGGTGCCGCTCGAGGTCGGTCGTGGTGGCTAGGAGCTCCTCGTAGATCTTCGGGAAGGAGTCCTGCATCTCCTTGATCGGCTGCGGCGTTCGGATGCCTGCACGCGTGCGCAGCAGTCGGCATCACGGCGGGCATGCATGCGTGGTGCGCTCATCCGCGCCGACCCTGTCCCATGCATTCTGACCAACGCACGTCCGGTGCGCGTGCGACCACACCGCACGAGTACAGCCCGCTCCATGCGCGTGCGGTGTGGTCGCACGAGTGCAGAGATTGGGCAGGGCGTGTGCACTGCGGTAGGTATGCAATCCTCTCAGGTGCGATCCTCTCCGCACGAGTACAATCTCCGCTGCTGCACGGCGGCATCCGGTCTACCTGAGCGCCCCCGGGAACCGGAGAGCTTGTGCCGGGTCGGGTGGAACCAGACCAAGAAGCAGTACACCGACCTCCCCAGACCTCTGCCGCTATGTGCCGGAGCGGGACGGTTCATGACACGGTAACGCACACCGCGGCATAGCAGGGCATGCAGGCGGGGAGAGAGGGGGGGCACACCGGCGACGACGTCCTCACCCTGCGCGTTGACAAGGAACTCCCCGAAGAGCTGGTGCTCGCCGGTGGCGGGGTTGCGCGTGAAGCACACGCCGGTGCCGCTGTTGTCGTTGAAGTTGCCGTAGACCATGGCCTGGACGTTGACGGCGGTGCCGCGCAGGCCGGTGACCTTGTTGATCTCGCGGTACTTGACGGCACGTGGCGTGTTCCACGACCGGAAGACCGCCGAGATGCCGGCGCGCAGCTGCTCGTACGGGTCGTCCGGGATGTGCAGGCCGTGCGCCTTGTACACGGCCTTGTAGCGGTCCACCACCTTCTGCAGGTCCGCTGCAACACAGCACGCAGCATGAGGAGGCAAGGCACGGCACGCCCTGCCGGTGCTGACGTGCTCCAGCGATGCAGATGCACAGATTCACGCGGAGACTGGAGCACCAGCCCGGCAAAAGAAGGGTGTGATCTAGGCAGGCTGGCAGATGACAAGGGGAAGTTCGCGGCGCACCCTCCGAGAGCTCGACGTCGAACTTCACGCCGGCGGCCTCGCGCACGGCGCGCAGCTCGGTCTCGAACAGCGAGTGCTCCGCGCCGAGGACGACGTCGGCGTACATGTCCAGCAGGCGGCGGTAGCAGTCGAGCGCGAAGCGCGGCGACGTGTGCCGCGCGAGGTTGGCGACGACCGCGTCGTTGAGGCCGAGGTTGAGCACGGTGTCCATCATGCCCGGCATCGAGATGGCCGCGCCCGAGCGCACGCTCAGCAGCAGCGGCACCTGCATCCACTCGCCGCTCAAGCTCCCCTCTGGCGCTGCCGCGCGGTGCATCTCACACCGTTGCCATGGCGTGTGGCGGAAAAGAGAACAAGGACCAGCGCAACAAAAGAGAACAAGGACCAACAAGGACCAGCGCATGCGTTGCGCCACCTTGGATCAGGCATTGGCCAAGACAGTCCTCCTAGCCAGAGTGCCGGAGCATACAGCGATGCGCCACAACTGTCGACAGTGTCAACGGTCGGAGTTTCAATACAGAAATTGCACTCTGTTGGGTCTGATTGTGGGGGCTGGACTGGGAAAGTCGGCCGAGCCGCGCAACGCAGGGTGCAGCCGGGTGCGCAGCGACTGCGGTGCTTGCACGGGTATCATGCGCAGCCACGGAGGTCACGCATGCCCGCCGCTCAGCGCGGCGCAGCAGCACCGGAGAGCCCTGCTGGTGGAAACAAGGGCACCAGACGACGTCAACGGGACACCGCAGTGGGCACGGGGGCGATGGAGACGGCGTGGCCCGGTCTGGAGCGCTCCCGGCGGTACAGCGGGGGAGGAGCGTGCCTGGTCGGTGGAGGCGAAGGGCTTGCCGAAGGCTTGCTCCACCTCCTTGAGGGCCGCGAGGACGTCCTCCCAGAGGCCGGGGGGTAGGTTGCCGCCGCACTGCTGGTACTCCTCACACATGGCCGTCGTCACGGTGAGCCCCGGCGGCACGTTGAGGCCGAGGCGGGCCATCTCGCACAGGTTGGCGCCCTTGCCTCCGAGCTGCATGCGCGTGCCCCGTGTCACCATCTATGCATGTGGGGCGGATGCCGCGGTCGCTTTCAAGCTCTCAGGTGTGGGGCACAGGTGTGCATGGGGCAGGGCGTGCTGGAGGAGCGCCGCTGCAGCCACCCGCACTAGAGCACGAGCTGCTGAAGGGCGGGGGAGGTGGTGGTCATTTCATCGCGGTGGCCGGGTGCCGCGGGCGGCGAACGCATGCATGCATGCAGGAGACATGTGCTGCGGGACGGCATGCGGGCGTGCATGGAGGCTAGGATCATCTATAGGTAGTAGGGTGTGACAAGGCAGCAAGCAGCAAATTTCTGTGCAAGTGTGACAAGTACTCGCCAGCAGGGACACGAGTTCGGGCAGTGGATGCGGCGGTGTGGTGGAGGCGCTGTGGCCAAGCAGGGGGCGTACAAGAGCCTTCATGCCGGTGCGGCCCTTGGAGTGGCCCTTCTTGAACACGAAGCATCGTGGCAGAGCAGCTTCCTGCACACTGTTCAATTTAGCTGACCTCCCGGAGCCGATGCCTTTGAAGTGTTGGAGATAATTTTAAAGTCGAAGCCCCGACATTTGACTGCTACGTCTGACACTGCTCTTGCACGCCAGGCACCAGCACTTCAATGCTCAGGTCTCTCCATGAGTTGCTTGGGATCTGACATGCTTCCCAAAGTCTGTGGTTTATGGGTTGCATGGCAGCTGCAGACAGTGGCAGCGATGCTGTCCGGGCCGTGGGTCCCCAGTGCCACTGCCAGAGTCCATGCACAAGATGGAGTGCTGTTACGAACAGTATCGACCTGACTGCAGCCAAGGGTCAAGAAGCGATTAGCAGAGCAGGGTGTACGGGTGCAGTTGTGTAGGGCTGGATGCTTTTTGGAAGATAGGAGAGATAACTGGGTGGATGATGCACCATGGATACGTAGGCGGGCATGCCAAACCGTGGAGCCCCTTGGGAGTGACGACAAGGAAACAGGGAAGTGGTCAGGAAATCAAAAGTCAACCTGAGCGCGTGCGTGGCACGTTGACGCGAGCTCGCAGATTGCGGGTGACATACTGGTGGACATATGCAAGGAATATCCGATACATTGCTCACAACTCTTTATCCATGCGATGTGCGTCCATCGGGCCGCGAGTGTGGTCTTCTTCACAAATCAAGCTGAAATGAAATGTTCCGTGCCACCAGCTGCAGCGCTGGCTCCGGATCGTGCGCGCTATTATCTGTCCCGGTGCGCATGCAGAGACACCCGTGGCAATAGAAAATTCGCTGGCATTTTCAATACCAACTCATGGTGAGCTGCTTAGTCCTGTAGTGGCCGCATGTGAACCTTGAGGTCGCATAGCGATGACATGCAGCGCATGTTGCAATTGCCAACAAGTCGAGATCAAGCACATTTACAGGTATTGTAACCTGTCGGTAACAAACACATGTGCTTGAGCAACCGACTATGACGAGACTGAATAAGAACGACTCACACCTCCTGAGATACCGTCATGTCCAACGTCGTCGGGATCGGTTGCGGTGAAGATGAAGTATACGTACAGGCGAGCTGCGATATCGATGATTAATTTGCGCTGGCTTGAACTCAGCAATTGAGGGCCAGCAAGGGATACTGTAGTAGTTGATTGAGTACTTTGATAGTCTCTGTATGGCCTGGTTATAGTGGGTGACGTGAATAAATACGCCTCATGACCGAGCTCGAGGTTTGCCCTGCGATCACGACTGCCCCGCACGCGTGGTGTAATGCTGACGTGGCAAATGCGCATGCAAAATGAAGAACATTTCCGGGTCCATTCCTCTGAATATGGTCACGCTCTCACGAATTCTGTTCAAATCCTATGAATATTTGTATGGTTGGATAATCTTGTCTCGTAGCTCAGTCCTAAGGTTCGTGCATTCAGCTGGCCGGTGCATACGTATACGCGTGCGGAAGTCACCTGGATAGACATCACCGCGAGAGAGCGTTTCCAACCATTAACTCAACGCATGATGACACGCTACAGTTTTGTGATCGTCAGTTGCCATTTCACGCCATTTCCAGCGCTGAACGACGCAGGTGTCCGCGCACATCTCCGTGGTTTCAGCATGGACTCAATGGCAAGCGCAGATGCTATAGCAATGTGCGGTGGCACAGCCAACGGAAGAACGCATGCACCAATGCCAATGCCACACTGTATTTGACATTACTGCTGTGATCCGGGAGCCCTAACCGTGCGTGCCCCGCTCGAAATCTATCCCGCTCGCGTGGACGGCCTCGCCTTGCACGCAGCGTTGGCAACGCCTCGCCCACGACCACGTATATGCAACTATGGACACGCTTTATTTAACGCGTGGCACCACCATGCCCTTGCTGGCGCAATGTCTAGAGCTCACCACAAATTTAAACGCTGTCCGCTCCAATCACCCCGCAAGCACATGAAACAAGCCAGAGTATGACGGACGCAGAAAGTGACATGACGGTCTTGATTCAACGGCCTTGGTCGGACCCCTTCTCCGACAGGATGCATGATTCAGTTGGACGGGGCTAACACATGGAAGGGCCGGTCCACGAATGGGATCTTGGTGCACCATGATCCAACATGCGTTACCAAGAGAGTATTCTTCGTGTTGGAATTCGATGCTGCTGGCACCAACATGATTTCACTGGAAACACTGTGGTACTGGCTGGGGGGAAGGGATGTACTGAACAATGGACAGGTAAGTGTTCACAAGAATGCGCCAATAGTTTCCTATGCTCCCATTTCAGCCACATGGACATGCGAAAAGCGGTCGGTTGTGCAACCATGCAAAGTCATGCTTGAAACCAGCACCTACAGTATTGTCGGGCTGGCATGGCGTCAACGTGAGATGCCAATTTCGCGCGAGACAGTGACAAGGATGTGTATACCTCAAACCCAACACAGTGCTTCTTCACAAGTGCGGTGCGGGACCCCTGTAGGCTTGAATTCCATGATGATTCGAAATATTTGGTCAGGATCAGCCACGGCCATGGGAGTAGCCACGAATCCTTCAGACTGCGCTGAAGACTGGATATAACATGATGAACCCGGCTCCATCATCCTGATTACATCTGCAGGATGGGTTGCGTTCTGGACTGCGATTGCAGAGGTACCTGCGTGTAGCTCTGTCACCGACCTGCACCCCTCTCATGTTGGCGAGCAAGCAAGAATGAAGTCACATTTTCCGCATCTCGATGAGGTACAGTGTGTCCAACATGCCAGCAAGCTTAATGAAACTGGTGCTGGAATCGCTGCAGATGATATCCACTAGCCTGCTGGACATTGTTGAACGTATAAGACGCTTTTCATGTTCAAAGAATGCTACAGCACCATACGAGAAGAACAGGTCGCCATGGTATTAATATATAAAAAAACTGGGTGTGTGTGACGGCAGTTCGACGGTGGGCTGAAGCAGGATGGTTGTGACGAAATCATGCATCGTGGCTATTTGACCCCGTGACGGACCTGTTGACACAGGCTGCAACAGGCATAGCGGCGGATGTTTGACAGTTCACAGCATACCCTTGGTTCGAGCATGCCTGCAAAACGGGAACTGCCTTCGTCAGAATCGATGCTACTGCATCCGCGTCTAAGATGTTATACCAAGCGCCTAGATTGCTGTCTCCCGCCGCGTCTAACAATGAAGAACACAGTTCCAGCCGTGACGGGCTGATATGTGAACTGTGGCATGTCGGTGATGCTGCAGGACTCCGTGACACACTGTTTGACGCAAGGGGAGCCCTTGCATCTTCCCGGATCTGTGACCTTTGACGCCGTTACACGCTGGCGATGGGATGATGGCCTGCAAAGGATTCATGATCTTGCTTCGGATGCTTGCGTACAGGTATGTCCCGAGTCCAACAGAGTGGAGACGCTATAGTTTGCGTTGTTGCCCGGCAGCTGCAACCGGAAATCCTTACCAGTGACCGTGTATGTATGTATGATTACATCGCCGTATCCATAAGGACATTGACACCTCCGGCAACCGGGACCGATTGAACCCTCAAAGGCACGCGCTGGTGTGAAGGTCATGGTCTCAAGCAGCGAAGTATATTACGGCGATTTCATGTCGCGTCAGCTGGAAGCAACCCGAATGTCGGTCTTGCTGCAGGCCTGGAGGGTAAGTGGCGACCCGCACTGTGCCGTGTGCGCTGTGCCTTGCCAGAATCCGTGGCACAACCGTGAGCGGCCAAGGGCTGCTGTCCGAAACCCGCGGTGTTAACACCCCTCTTTGGTCGCAGATCCAGCAAAACTCCACGTGATCAACCGGCTGTTTACCATGCATGTCATCGACGCAGTCGCGTACTAGTCACACATCCAGCACAAGCCCTGGTCAACTTCCCGTTCCATGCAGACTGGCACGAAGCAGAACCTGTACCTCGCCCAGGCACCGCTGACGGGCGAGCTTGCTCCTCTGCGCAGAGACACCGCCACACCTCGCGCAATCTCACACATGCCGTTGCGCAGCGTCAACCTCTGGGCCAGCGCCGGGGCCACCCGCAGCAGCGCCCACTACGACCCGCATCCCAACCTCCTCTGCGTCGTAGCCGGCTCAAAGCAGGTCACCCTCTGGCCACCCAACTGCTCCCCCCACCTTTCTCCACACTCCCTCACCACCGAGTCCCCAAACCACAGCGCCCTCAGCGTGCGAGACCGTGCCGCCTTTGCGGCAGCAGACAGGCTCGCACACCAATCTTCCCGATTCTTCCGCGTGCGGCTCCGCGCCGGCGACGCCCTTCTGATCCCCCAAGGCTGGTGGCATGAAGTGCAATCGGAGGCCCAAACAATCGCCGTGAACTTCTGGATGCAGTCCCCAGAGGCCCCCCCCGCGCCGCACATGGCGCCATTCGTGCTACGCGAGAGCGCGCACGTGTGCATGCAAACCATGCGTGTGCACAGGCTAACCGCCGCGCGCCAGTGGAGCGCGCGCGTGATTGCGGCGCACTTCCCACCGGATATGCCGGTGCTTGTAGCGGCGGCAGAGCTGCTGCAGCGGTCGCTGTCCCAGCGCGCGTTGCACGCAAGCAGCGGTGAGGGACATGCATGCTTAGCATGCATGCCTCCGGCGGCATGGCCTGCAAGCGTCGCGGCACATCCACGGCTGCAGCCTCAGGTGTGCTCACGCTTCTGCCACCCTGTGAAGCTCAATCTTGGGATTGCCTGCCTGGCCTTGACTTCCCTAATGCGTTGAGAAAACTTACATACACACTTTCTTGGCAAGTTTTCAAAGCGTGCTTACGGTCGGAGCCCCTCTGCTTGACAGTGGGTTTGACCAGGGTAGCCTGCTTTACCCAGGCTGCTACGAAGGTTAGTTTTCACTCATGAGGCCGTTTGAAAGCACAAGAAAACAGCCAGGTCATGACGCCGGCACACGTGATTCAGGAGACACAGGCCATGCAAGAGGCACAGGTTAGCAGCCACGATGCAGCTGCAGTAGCGCTGCTCAGCCCCCGGCAGCTCATTTGGCTGCTGTGCGCAGCCGCGCGTGAGATGCCACAAGGCGTCCAACAGTGGCTTCAGGTGCACATGAGTGACCTTGCCACGGAGCTCTTCACGGACGTCCTCGAGTCGCCACTTCACGATCACAGCCCAGATGACAGCCTCGGAGGGCGCAGGGATGGTAGCCTCGATTCTGTGGCTTCGTGTGGTCTCGGGATGGTGCAGCTGGGCGCGTTTGCTGCTGCTGTGCAAGCACAGACATGGAGCAGCCAGGCTGCCGGTTCAAGCAGCGTGCTGCCTTTAGACTCACCCGGAGAGGCAGCGTCTGGGCTGCGTGGTAGCTTTGAGGAGCTGTTCGAGCATGTCTATGCACTGGTGGATGCGGAAACATTGTTGCAGCAGATGGAGTCTCGAAAACAGAGGTTTCGTGCAGCGATTCTTGCAGAGATACGCGATGGCCTGGTGTAACGCTGCTCTGTAGCGCATTGGTTTCCAGGTGATGCATGCATGCATGAAGAGCGTCTGGTGCCGATCCAAGTTGAAAGATGTCTCGGAAAGTGGCTGGAGGGCCCGACCTCAGCCCCGTGAACTGGTTCACATGCAACGAGACGAACGACCCTGTCCTGTGACCTCGTATATGCACAGTAATCCCAGGGCACTTGACGGGCAGCTGGTAGCAAATGTGCTTATGAACAGGTGCCGTCGAGATCTTTATCAGAGTCTGTGTTGCGTCCCGACGGGCACGCATGCTCGACTCGCCAACAGTACTTTGCTCTGTTGGAACATCAGCTCTCCCTGGGATAAGCAGATTTCGTCTACATTATCATTCCAAATGATGTGATATTTTCCCTACGCGGAAATACTTGATCGTGCTCAGACAGCAGGGCACCTTGGACCCCCTCGTTCGAGTGCAGCACTTGCTATGCAGAGAGCATCGCTTCGTTTCACAGAAATACACACGTGAAGGCTGCAGTGGTATGAAGTGATACTTTCCTGAAGTGTGGGTGTTGTTGTAGATGTTGAATCCCACTTCTCGACGGTCCAATTCCTTGGACGCTCAGGCAATACACGGGATGTGGGCTCAGCAGTCGGAGTTTATCTGATGAAAATGCATACGTTGCAGGTATATAAGAATAGGAATGCAAGCTTTTCTTTGCAGCGTTTTGACGCCAATGCAATTCTGACTCCCCGGCACTTGGCATACCTCGCCACGGCCTCCGAGCCATGTCGCATAGATACAGGGATCACAAATATTTTGTGCACAATAAAGATGATGGTTATCCGAATTCAGGAGACCGATACCCGTTTCATTCCGAAGATGCCCGCTTTTACAAAAACACAGAGTCGTCCAAGCAGTTGAAACAGGTGCGCACTGCTGTGCGATCAAAGAACAAGTGAAGAAAATAATTATATGGGCATAGATAATGCCCTGTCGCTTTGCACTGTTGCTGTGCAATCCCTGGCATCCTGAGGCGTGTTTGTCCTTGAAAGGGCGTGACCGAGCTTACGCAGAGAACTGTTGCAGAATGTTAAGCTCACACATAGAACTGACACAATCGTCGACATTGAAAAACATGACGTTTATTATTGCCCCGGGGATGATCTTGCCGACATCATCGCTGCTGCCCATCACACCCGTCTCAGTGCTGGCTGCACGTATCCGCACTCGGACAGCCGAGGGGCCACGCGGGAGCGCGAAGCGCTGAACTCCTCTGCTGCAGGCACACTTGATTGCGATATGTTACATCTGGGTCAGGCTGTCAAAGTCCAGAGTAAGCGGCGAGGTAACGACGTGTCAGACAGGGGCTCCGTCTCCCAGTTGCGCAACCACCTGGCGCTCGGTGACCAAGCAACAAACAACGCCTCCTTCCGACAGTCAGAGACCCCATCCAGGCGTGACATTCAGCAGCAGATAGCAAAACCGATGCGACGCAAGCACTCAGGCCTCGTCGCGTGTCCCCCAGACTTGCTGCCCACGGAGCGTGTACCTTCTTCAGGCATTGACTGGAGACACCACCAAGCCACAGATACACGCCATCTGCGGAATGATGAGAACAGTAGGCCGGCTGATCAATCGGAAGTTGCATCATGTGACAACCTTGCATCAGGTAAGCATTCAGTGGGTGAACGTGTACCAGATGGCAAGTCCGTCCTTGAGCCCCTATCTGCTGTCACGAGTCCCGCTGTCGTGGGTGACGCGATGCCTGCACCACAGCCTGGCACAGTGTGCCAGGCAGCAGAAGACCTTGTAGTGCGCAACAGGCGGCATCAGGACCTTGAGAAAGAACTGCTTGAACTTGTGAACATGTATGAGCTGAATCCATGAGCTGGGCAGGCACTGCCGCAGTACACTAGGTCTAGGAGGACAGGACAAAATCCACGAACACATAATGCCATGGAGATGTCGGTGTCCGTTACCATGCAAGTATGGATATGAAGAAAGGATGCACATGAGAGAGATAGTATGACAAAAGAATGCCTCATGTGAGAGAAAGCACAAGATGCTTCAGAATTGATGCGCCGGCTGTGTGCCACACATGGGAGTGTTGCATGAGGGCAGCCGACAAGGAAGGCACACGGCCGTACCATGTTTGTACAGAGGCATGGCTTTTCAGATAATAAGGGCTCAGCTAAATCAGGAACAGTGTGGCCAGTATTGTCAGGCAAGCAACCATAGGATATGTGCAAGAGATGTGTATGCAGATCAGGGAACGTGTGTGGTTCCCCTGCAAACTGCTTGTGCTGTAAACATATTGTGCGAGCCAGCACTGGCAACTACACAGAGGGTATTGCATGCCTGTCACCTTGTTGGGACTCTGACTGCGAATGCCGGAACTGCAGCCTTCGCAGGATTTTTCCTGCAGCACAGCTTGTGTGCAGTACTTCCAGATCGAAGTGCCCCAATGTTGCAGTGAACGACATCATGCAGTGACACCGATGCACCTGTAGGAATGCGTGCCATTACAGAGCTGGTTTTGAGTAACACGACATCTCAGAAACAGATGATCGCAAGTAGTAGGCAAATGAGCGCATACAGATGCACAGGCAGCCACCAGAGGCTGCTTGTGAGTGTGGCAGCCGTTCCACTGTGGTGAAAGCCTACCATTCTGAAAGGGCTTGCTCATATTCTGCTGATGCAAAGCCACTGTTGACAGTGGTGCCTCTTTCACTCTAGGCTCGCCATCTGCGCCAGGCAATTGTCCGAGCGCTCCGTTACACGCATCCACACCCGCCTGACCTTTGCAAAAACCTGGAAACGGTCACCACAGGCCATGTAAGGAAACCAGGCCCTGTAAAGAAACATGCCACCTGGCAGTGCACGCCAGAAAAAAATGCGACAACACTCCTGCACCGAGAACCGTACATGACAGACCCACAGCACGGCAACACATGCATGCACACCTCCTGCTATTCAAGATGTTCACGGAAAGGCTGTTCATGCCCAGCCGCCATGGTGCCCCTGGATCACACAGCATCTATGCCCCAGGTAGCCAACCATTCCTGGCAACACAGGAAACTGCACCCGGCCCAAAACGCCCGCGGCGCATAAGACGGCATCTGCACTGCTCGCACACCAGTCCCCCGGCTCTCATCGTGTTGGAATTTCCCCCGCTGCAAGCAATGCGCCCGCCAGACGCTCAGCGGCAAAGACAGCAAATCGGGCCCTCTACGCACAGCATCATCCGCGGCGTCGGCGGCGTCCACGCGATGACCGTCGAGCGCCGGGGCGGCCTGCTGCACGGCGGGGATGCCGGCGGCGCCCCCGCGGGGGGCGCTGTGTGTGTCCCCGCACGGCCGCACGGTCAGCCGAGGGCGGCGGCGCCCTGCTGCACCATCTTCATGTGGCTCGCGGTGCTGTGCATCTCGTTGTGCACGACCATGTGCTGCAGCATGACGGCGACGAGCGGCGCCTCGGAGAGCATGCGGCGGTAGCCGTCGGCCGGCAGCCGCAGCACGGCCGCGTCCGCCGTGCACGACGCGCCGAAGGAGCGGCGCTGCCGCAGGAAGAACTCGAGATCGCCGGTGACGCCGCCGGCGCCGTAGCGTAGGCTGCGTGCTGCGCTGCGCCGCGTCGCCGCCGCCACCGCCCCCGCGGCCGGCGACTCCAGCGCGCTGAACACCTGCGCCTCCCTGCACGCTGGCAGCCCAGGTCCAGTCTGGCCCCGTTATGTCCCCATCGTTGAATGCCTCCTGCCGGCATTGCTGCATGTGCCGTCCCGCTCCGGGGGGGTCTGGAGCATGCAGGCCGCTGCTTCATGTGGCGTGTGCTCGCAGCAGGGTGCAGCATGTCCCCCCCCGCGTTGTGTGGCATGTGTGCGCGCAGACACTGCCGGAGTGGTCGGTGGCCCGTCCCCCTGTTCACACCAGGTGTGGCATGCATCGCACACGGTATGCATTCAACAGTCTGCCACAGCCGAAAACAGTTCTCAGACACTCCAGGCTGGGTTTTGCAGTGGATTGGGTGCGGCAGGGTAGGCCGCCAGAGTGCATGGGGCGGCCGACAGCGGCTACTGCAGTGCAACTTGCGCTCTTTCCCGGTCTCGAGCGTCGCTCCGTGGAGAGCGTGGGCAGACGAGAGGACTGTGGTGGCAGCGCACCGGGCAAACGCGTCAAAGTTCCACTCGCACATGACCTCCCCGCTGAGCACGATGAACATCGCGGCCGCGTCGTCACCGGCCGCGTACAGCGTGTCGCCCGCCTTGAGGCTCACCGTCTCCCCAAAGCGCTGCAGGCCTGCCGCGACGTCCGCCACGGACAGCTGCGGCAGCATCGACCGCGACGGCCGTGCGCACAGCCACGGCCCGAGGTGCATCTGCAGCACCTCCTCGAGGGACATGTTGCCGCTGCTGCTCGGCATGAGCCCCTGCTCCACAGCCACCTGCACACACCCCCGATCGCACGCGCCCCACAACCACCTGCACGGGACCCCGTTTGTTCCCATGCTGCTGCAATATGCGGTTGCCCTGTGTGCATGTGAGGTTGCCTGCAATCCTCCTTGTTGCTCCATGTGGGCACCCGAACCGCTCCTGGTGGCCCAATACAGCGGCCCTGTACGCTTCCGGTTGCCTCATGCATCCGCCGTCTCGCAGGCTGCAGCAGAGTGTCACGCGCACACACGTCCACTGCGAGCACGTGCATGGCACCACGAGCTACGTGCCAGCCGAGGGTAATCGGTTGGTGTCAACAGCGAGAGCCCCGATCTATCAGGTGTCATATCCGGGAGTTGGGCTCGCACGTGTGACTCAAACCCTCCCAACACCTTCAGACGGCCGTCTCTGGGGTGGGTGGTGTGCTAGAGGGCAACTACGGCTGGAGTGTTGGTGCAGGGGTGTCCCGAGGCACAGGCAGATGCACACCTGAAGGAAGTGCGCCTCGCACCACGCGAGCGCGTCGTCCAGGGTGTCAAAGCACGGGCATGTCCCAGAGGGCGCATCGGCCTGGCCGCCGTCCCGAGCGACGACGCCGTTGCCGACGAGCAGCGACCACCGCTCCGACGGCTGCCGCACGCCGGTGAGCACGAGCGCGACGCCACGTGCCGCACACGAGAGGCTCATCTTCTTGAACGTCGCCGCCGCCGTCGCGTCCATACCGGAGATGCCCGAAAAGTCGAGCAGCAGGAAGCGCCTCGCCGCTCGCAGCGCGGCCGCCGCGGCCGTGAGCTCCAGTCCCGCGAGCCGCCCGTCTGCGGCGGCGCTCGCGTCCATCCCTGCATCCCGTTCCCCGGCCTGTGCAGGGGGGTCGGCAGGGGGGTCGACGGGGGGGCGGGGGACGGGGGGGGGGGGCGCCGGGGCGGCGGGCACGGACGTGGGAGGGGGCGTCCATGGGAGGGAACTTGAGGATCGTGGCGTCGAGGCGCGCGTCGGCGTCGTCGGCGGCGGAGGAGACCGCTACAGCCAGGTCCCGCACGCGGTCGCCGAGCAGCACCGAGCTCCCGAAAAACACGTACCCTGTCAGCGCCACTGCCTGGCTACACCAACAACCAGCATTTGAGGCCAATGCCACCCGCCCTGCAGCCCGGTTCACACCCAGCATACCTGAGTGTTCAAGACAACTATTCTGGGGTTCTCCCCGACAGATGAATGTGATTGTTGACGCACTGGTTGATGATGCTGTAGCACAATGCAGAAAGTGGGGGAAGCCCGTGCGCCTGCTGAGATTTGAGGGGGGAGAAGTTGACTTGTCTGCTGCAATGTTGGGCCATGTTTGACTCATTTGCACATGATGAAGCAAGCTTAGCAGCCACGTGAAGCCATGAACAGGCCAATGCATGGACGTTTGTGGAGACAATCTGATAGCGATACACCCGATAGATCGTGGTCCTCGGCAATTCAGGCCAGCCGTCATGTGCACATGAGACGCAGGCGAGGGACGTACATGTGGGAGCGGAAGAGCTCGAGGGCGGCGCGCTGCTGGTAGGGCCGCACGCATGAGCTGATGCTCGCGATCGCCGTCAGAGCGCGCACCTGCACGGCCCAACCGCTGCCTCAGCCTCATGGGGCAGCCGCGTGTTGGCCCGCACTGCCGCACGCTTCATGCGATCACACGGCGTGTCATGTGGGACTGCCTGTGGTCACAACAAACATCGAGATCACAACGTCCCCGTGCCGGGAACGGAGGGCATTGGCATGCAAAGTGATGGGCGTGCGCGCACGGTTCTGTGGTGATGGGGCCGAGGGCCAATTGGGGGGGGGGGGGGGCACGCCTGGGGGTTCGTGTACCAACACATCAGGACCTTTCAGATATCACTACAGCGTGATTGTGAATGTGCGTGAGCGGATGCGACGCGCGGAGCCCGCACCTGGACTTTGGAGTACTCGACAGCAAAGTGGAGCGCGCAGACGACGATTCCAACGGCGATGCCGACCTCGAGGCCGGTGACCTTGAGCTGCGCGGTCGTGACCATGATCACCGTGAACACGGCGAGCGTGAGCGCATACTCCGTGGCGGTGAAGCGCGAGTACGAGAAGACTAGCCAGTCGAGCGTGATCTCGAGGCCGAAGACGAGGAGCAGCGCGCCGTAGTAAAAGTTGGGCAGGAGCTGGATGACGGAGGCCGGCACGAGGAAGAGCGCGGCTTCGGCGATGGCGAGCAGCGCGCCGTTGACGCGGTGGGTGCAGCCGCTGCGCATGGTGAAGATCGTCTGCGAGAAGATGTACGAGCCGGTGAAGCCGACGCCGCAGACACCGGTGAGGAGGTTGCTGACGCCCACCGTCACGAGCTCCGCGTTGTAGTCCACCTGCGCATCAGGGAAGGGCAGGTGACCTGAATTTCCAGGGCTCCGCCCCAAAAAATAAACCCGGAAGAGGCGGTTTCGGCGACGCACACGCCGCTCGTCTCCTCTGATCCCGGCCGTCACGAGCTCAGGCGTTACAGGACGCGTGCACGCCAGACTCAGGCGGGCGAATTGAGATTTCGGTGGGCATGGCCCTGGAAACCGAACCAAACTGTGGGTTCTGGGGATTGTAAATGTCGATCACGTGTGGGGAAACTGGCGGGGGGCGTGCCTCGTATGGCAAGCTGGCCTGGATGGCGGTGATGTCGAGGCAGCTGCCGAAGAGGACGACGCTGAAGAGGGCGAGCATCATGGGGACCTGCCGCAGCAGCACTCCCCACGCGATGCGGTCCGCGCGCCACGGCATCAGGTCGTACAGCTCGTACACCTCCCAGAACGGCTGGCTACCCTGGCCGGCATCCGGCATCGTGATCCAGCCGGCATCGCTGAGCCGCACAAACAAGTCGCCCCACGACATGCCGGTGGCGAGGGTGATGCCAAAGAGGACGGCGTAGTACAGCAGCGGCACCTGTAGCCACGGCATGCCGTCGCCGGGGTGCCTTCAGCCACACCGCGCCTGGCGTGCGACAGTGTGAGCTGCAACAGATGCGAGCAGCAAGCGGGTATGGTGCCAGGCAACATGGATGTGCACTGTGCGTGAGCTAGAGATGTCGGCGTACGTGAGATTCACGCCTTGTGTTGGATAGCAAGAAGTGTGGCCACAGGTGTGATGCGCCAGTCGCGAAATAAAGGTTTCGGTCCGACAGGCGTCATACATGACCGGCCACGGACCTGACGGGGGAGCATGCATGGGATAAGCGGCAGGCACGTGCTGGTGCGCAACCGACCGACTGACCATCTAGAGCTGCAGCTGTGATGCGGTATGGCAAACGGTGTTGGGCTCTTGGGCCGACTTTCCAGTGCCCCTCCTCAGAATGAAACCCAACCAACGAAATCAGTCTGTCAAAACGTTGCGATCACTGAGCCCTGCAGGGCAACAGCGTGAACGTCGCGGTCTTCTACTTGGGCAGTCGCACTTGGCGGCCACATCATGGCCGGCGTCCTCCCGTGGCGTGCACCACCGAGGCCATGGCGGCATACGTTGAGGTCATCAGCAGACGGCAGCAGCCAGTCGGGGCAGATGCTTGGTGGCCTGGCCCAGGAGAGCGCGGCGATGGTGGAGCGGTGGGGGCGCGGGCGCACCAGGCAGAGGACGGTCGGCATGCAGAGGGGGTGGCGCCAGTTGCGGAGGGTGACGTAGATGAAGGCGAAGCTGCCGAAGCCGGCGAGCGACGGCAGCCAGGCGTCCTCGGAGAGGAGCAGCAGCCACGACGGCAGCGACGCGATGGGCTGGCCGGAGGACTGCGCGGCGCCCGCGGCGAGGCAGAAGTAGCCGACATAGCCGAGGTAGCCGGCGACGACGGGCAGCGGGATGTACGCGATCAGGCCGGCGAGCTTGCGCCTGCATGCATGGTGCTCCGTCGCGAGCGCCGGTCATTGGGGGGCTGCCACCGCCGCAGAACCGGTGGCGATTCTCGACGCCACCACACTGAGAGGGGTGGCATGTGGCTTGGGCCGGGGCCCGCATGATGTGGTTTAGTGAGTGAAGCGGGGCTTGGATCCAGTGACGTGGCGTGCGTTGCTGTGCCTGTGGTCTCTACCGCCGTGCTTCCGAGCTGGGTGGCGCGTGGCGGCGGAAGCATGCAACAGGGAGCCGGTGCAGGTGCAGAGAGGATAGGTGACGGGCACGGGCGATCGTACTTGCCGACGACGATGAGGAGCAAGCCGGTGCAGGCGGTGGAGAGGGTCATGGCGAGTAGCGTGGTGGTGACCATGAGGCGCTCGGTTGCGGCCTGCTCCTCTTTGCTCTCTCCGCTGACGGGCAGGAGCGAGGTGACGCTGGTGGACATGGCGGACAGAAAGATGAGGCCGACGTCCTGGACCTGCCCGATTGCGAAGGGCAAGGAGGAGAGGACGGAGAAGGTGACCTGGTGCATGGCTGAGCCGAGGAAGACGAGGCGGCAGAGAGCGGGCATGAAGGGGCGGAACCGGCGGCTTGGGAACATGATGGCGACGTAGGCGAGTGTGCAGGGAAGCGAGACAATGGTGTTGATGATTCCAACGACGACGGCGTCTGATAGCTCACGTGCTGATGTCTGTGCCGGCTGGCCTGTACTTCGTTGAGAATGGGTTTGATGATTCGAGAGCAGAGGCGTTGCCACGGTTGCCTGCACACGAAGGTTTGGGATAGGTGGTCACATGAGAGGTGCGCTGAGCAGTCTTTGTGTGACATGGGGGAAGGTGTCCACAGGCCTGCGGTGGGTGTGGAGTGGTGAGTGTAGGCAGCGTACCGTCCCATCCATCGATGCACGAACTGTGGAAGCAAACGAGCCAGATCGAGTGTGCCGACTTCGAAGAGAATACGACGCTTCGTTGATGTGAGAAGCCGTGGCGTCCTCTACGTCGTCGATCGTCCGATTGGGTTGGCCGTTGTTGAATGGTCCCGCGTCAGCGATGGAGTGGATCCGCTGCACAACACCCTCACGCGTGATGTACTTTGACACAACGCCCATTGCTACATTCCCTTGTCAACTATGGTGGTTCTGACCTCTGTACACTGGCTCTCGCTCCGGCTGATGCTGTCAGTGTCGCTGCCAACATCTGTCGACGGCCTTCGGCCCAGTGACGGTCGATACTCCAACACAGAGTGTTCTCGGCCTCGCAAGGATCCCACTGCTCCAGCAGCTGCAAGATGCTCCATAAAAGATATATTGAAGCTGCCGGAGCTTGGCAGCATTCGTGGAGCGGCATCACGACTTGCCGCAGGAATCGGTTGTGCTTGCGATTCATCTTGAGACGCAGTCATTCGAGGAAATCCCGACAAGATTTCCCAGTGATGTTGCTGTTTAGTTCAAATTGCTAGTGGCGTGTTGCTATGCTCTGCTGCATGCGATGTTCCGGCAATGAGAGCCACATGCGTCCCATCTACTGTACGGTGTTGTGCAGCCACAATCACAGGGCGACACACTCGGCCTTGCTTGAACAACAGGACAGACAGCTAGGTGTACCATGTCCTTGCTGGATGCGACATCAAGTGAGTCTCTCAGTTTTTTGTGACACGACGACCTACTGCATGCACATGTGTCCTGAAGTCAGAATGCCGCCGAATGCGGCCGACAATCTAGGAACAACTTAAGAAGCTCATTTACCTGAGTCGCACACCACCACGCCTGATAAGGATGTCACATTTACGTGTGTCAACACGCACGTCTCGGTGTGAACACCAGAAAACGCCAGTGGCCACAGGTGGAAAAACAAATCTCGGGCATCACGCCAAACCCAAGGGGGCGTCGGCCAAAGCATCCCTGCTAGTAGGATCCGAGAGGGGGGGTATGGGGACCACACCCAATAGTTCGGAACAGGGCGTGGGAAAGTCATCGGTTGGGAGGGAGGGTGGGAAACACGTGAGCCATAAGAATAAGGGACCAGTCCGGCAGGCAGATGCCACATGCACCATCGGGACCCCGGACTTCAGACGTTGATGGCAGGGAACTCAGACAGGTGGCCCCACGTACTGACGGTGCAAAAAGCAAGGCAGCGGCAAGGGAGCCACAGAGGCAGCGGACCCACATCGATGCAACACCATCAAGCGCTAGGTGGAGGACGGTGGTCACTGCAATGGACCTCATCACCATACCAAAGTTACTGCGAACGTGTTGCAGCGGTATGGAGTGAACACCCATCCAAATTCCGCTGGCCAGGTTACATGAACGTGAAAATTTGTGGTTTGACACGTATACTTGTGTCACAATGCAGGCTCATTCACTTGTCCACTGTATTCAACACAGAGATCCGGCTACAGCTCGTCGACAGTGGGCAAATGTCAGGCCTCACAGTGGGCAGCACCAAAACACGTCCTCACTGTGCCACAATTCACAGTGGGACACACACATTGTTATCTCAGCTTCCTGAAGGACTGGAACCCCGACAGCTCAGAGAAGTACGACTCTGTGCCACTAGCCCGAGAACCCACGTCCACCTGCGCTTCTTCAGCGCGGTTCGGGTTCTCGAGTTCGATCCCCTGCGCATGCGAAAATGCAAGCATCGACGCGGTCCCCGAGATCATTCCCCCCGACCGGGCGCCCTTCTTCGCAGCCTTCTGCATCGCGAGCTCCTTCTTCTTGATCTTGCTCGCCGCCTGCATCACCTTGAGCTTCCCGTGCCCGTCTTTCCCAAGCATCCCGAGCCCAAACATCTCATCCCCGTCGATGTACTCCTCCTCCATCTTCCCAAACTGCATGCGGTTCGCCTGCTTCATCATCTCCGTCGCCGCCATCTTCTCCTTCTGCTTCCGGAACCTCGCACCCCCCCGCCGCTTCTTCGCGACCGCATCTGGCTTCGGCAGCGGCTTGTTGATTGCCGCAGGCGGCGGCTCCAGCTGTTTCTCCAGCGTGCGCTGCATGTTCTCCCGCATGCGTGCGCCCTCGCTGCCGTCGCGCTTGTCGCTCGTGCCGTACGCGTCAAACCGAGCCAGCAGCGCCACCTTGTTCGCCACCAGCTTCGCGCCCTTCCGCCGGTGCTCTGGCGGCAGTGCCGCCACCATCGGCGCCGTAAACACAAACCCCTGATTAGCCCCGATGTTGGCGCTGCTCAGGCCGGCATTGATCCGCTTCCGCTGCCCGAGGACCTGCAAGCAAAGGATCGTCACGCCCCGATTTGTTCCCATTCGACCAGTTCAAAGCAGCCAAGCCGACCGGCTCCTGCGGACGACCGTGCGCATGCATGCGTGTCCAGCATCCCTGAACTACACCATCCCAATGCATGAATCCTGGTTTTCAATGTACGCAGGCGCGGCATGCGCATGTGTGGCCTGTTGCGGGCACATGCATGCCACCCCTGTCCACGCTCGGCACGGATGTAGGTGCCAGGAATCACATGCCGCTGAGTTCACAGTGTCAACCTGTGCTCCCGGAATAGCCTAGGGCTGATGCCGATACCGAGTCAATCCTCCCACCCCTCACACTGCTACTTTACAGGCACCTCGACACCCACCGTGCTTCCACCTTTGGCATGCATATCAGGATTCCACCGTCTGCTCTCGTGTGTAGTCTGCTACTTGACAGACACCTGACAAGCCAGCGCGGCTCCCACCAGCACGGTAGCCCAACCCACCCCTGCAGGCGCTGCCTGAAGCGTGTTACCGCACCCACCCCGGCGTGCTCGTCAGCGCACCTGGATGTTACACGCAGGCATGTTGCTCAAGGGAACAAGGCCGCCCGCCGCGCCGACGAGCTTTGCGGCGATCTCCGCGCCGCACACAGCAGACAGGTTGGGGGCGACGAGCGCCATGCGCGAGCCGACAAAGTGGTGCAGCTTCGTGCGGTCCACCTCGAGGGTCTGTGCG
This sequence comes from Ulva armoricana, assembly GCA_032360965.1. Classification (NCBI taxonomy): domain Eukaryota; kingdom Viridiplantae; phylum Chlorophyta; class Ulvophyceae; order Ulvales; family Ulvaceae; genus Ulva; species Ulva armoricana. The sequence continues at coordinate 547,595 of JAUMHO010000001.1, forward strand.
AGGGCGCAGGCGTCCATCACCTTGCGCAGCTCGTCGGGGGGGAGTGCCTGGCCGTCCGTCGTCGACGCAGACACCGAGACGGTCATCTGGACGTGCCGCGGGATGACGTCCTCAAAGTCGATGGCGATGACGTTTTCTTCGTTGCCGATGCGCTCGACGACACGGGCGTACGCGAGCGGCTCGAGGACGAGGCCCTCCAACTCGGGGAACCGCTTCTTGTACCTGTGGTCCGCTACGGTGAATAACAATGGCCAATGGGAATATGTCGTGATTCAGCGTAGCTTTGTGCGATCTGCATGCAGCAGCAGGCTTGCAGTGCTAGTTAGTGGTGTCCGGAGGGCAGTGAGTGACTGCTCGTGTACAGCGGATTTGGGATCGTTGGTGTTGGGCTGTGTCTGTGAATGAGTGTGTCCACGGAGTTGGTCCCTGAAGGTGGGATGGAAGCTGGGCACTGGAGCTGGATGGCAAGGGGATTGTCGCTGTGAGTGTACTGTTGCTGTGCTTGGCGCCAGCAGAACAGCACAGCAGGGAAGAGAAGTATGTCGGGTGAATCAGCGATTCAATTGCTCGGGTTGTCGGGTAGAACCCGGTAATGATCATGAAGGTATAAAGAGTGAGCAAGCCACTTGACAGCCTGTTCACCCCCTCCCCACACCATACACCGTATACAGAGGCCGACTGTGTTGTAAGTACGGGCTGTGGAGTGGGTCCGACGCATGTGTAAAAACCAAAGCAAGAGTATGATCTGGGTGATGTCTACAGAGCACTGCATGAGAGATTTCACCAGAGGTGGGCGACGCACTTTTGCTTGATGAAGGCATACGTTTTTGCAATCTCGTCATCGACGCTCATAGCAAGCTCATTGCACGTCACAATCAGCCTGTACACCGGATCCGCATCTGATGGACCCGCCCAGGAGTCAGGCATTGCGTCCCCATGCCGGGCAACCTCCTCATCTACCAGCCGCAATGCTTCCTGGTACTTCGGGGTGCTGGAAAGGGTAGCAATGCTGTGGATGGCATCTGCTTTGATGGATTCGAAGTCCATGAAGCCGGACTCCTGCAGGCCTGGGTGCGTCAACACCGGTCAGTTCTAAGATCGTTTACATGAAGCAAATGGACCATCAGTTGAAACAGGAAGACCTGATTGCCATGATGTACACTTGGGTCACAGCTTGGACGCAGATGCTTGTGCATGGTCGTCGGTCGTACCTCTTTTGCGTCTTCCTTGACATCCGTGTCATTATTTTGAACGTCCTCATCGCCGTCAGACAGCGCGTCCAAATCCGCCAGAAATGCGTCCGTGAGAGTGGCCATGGCCACGATCAGTTCAAACAAACCTCCTCACAAGTGGATAGAATGACACTGCCTATACAGTACCACTAGGCCTAGACATCTATGTACTTCTTTATACAGGCTCAGGACGTTTCGTGGCAGCTTTCGTGAACATAAAAAGCATAAGAGGATGAGCACATGCCGGAGACACCTGCAGTAGGCTCGACAGCGGAACAAATTCTTCAGCGGGACATGATTTTGGAGAGGTCCAATGCCCAATGAAGTGCGCATGATCATTCTTGTCCGTTGCATTTACAGTCCAGACCGAGGCGTGGCGCATCTCTAGACACAGAAGGTTCGCGAACATGCTTCGTGATCATGTTCATCCCTTGCAAACGGCCGGGGGCCCGCCGCCGTATGAACATCGGCGTACAGGCACGAGGCTTCGGTGATGCTAGCGAACCACGCACCGAATCTACAAATTCAACCACACACCATTCTATCGTTCTTTCCTGGTGCCCACGTTCTCAGCTCACTGCATCACAGCTGAAGATGGGGACTTTGATTCAGCCTGACCATTTCACGCACATTCTGCGTGTGCTGAACACCAATGTCGACGGCAGGAATAAAATAATGTATGCCATGACTAACATCCGTGGTATCGGTCGCCGTTTCTCTAACTTTGCGTGCAAGAAGGGTGAGGTCGACATGAAGAAGCGCGCCGGGGAGTGCTCAGCGGAGGATATCGAGAACCTGATGCTTATCGTATCTAACCCTCGTGCATACAAGACCCCCGACTGGTTCCTGAACAGGCGGAAGGTGCGCGCAAGCCCTCTGACGCGTATGCGACGATGTTCACTGGTCTGTAAGCAGTGCTGACGAAAGCAGACACAGCTCCATTCTGAGAGGCATGGGTAGAAGTGTTTTTCCATGATTCAACCTGAACTGGTGTCGCTAATATCCGAGCGCGTTGTTACGAAGCCCTGTGCGCCGTGAAAGTTCAGCACTCCTCACTGCCAAGTTCACTCACTGCTTTAGCTACCGCGTGCCTGGTTTGCCTAGAGTTCTGGATTCCACGTGTATCTTTGGCGATTAGGACCGTAGACAGCACATCCAGGCGGATCCCTTTTTCTGCCCTGTGTTTGCTGCCGATCGTTGATGCCAGCGCATGTGACCTGTCCCCTGCCGTAGTTGTGCAAAAAGAGGCTGTAAACCAGGAAACCAACCCTCTTGTCGGGGCTAGTAGCGTCTTTTGCCTGCTGCAGTGCTGCTTATCCGAAGCAGATGCTCACCAAAAGACCGTTTCTGCCATGAAAAGGCTTGTGCAGGATGAAACATCCCTGACATGTTTCGCGAGTCCATGAAATGCATAGTGTGTTGGCTTGGGGTGCATGTACACCTTTTGGTTGGTTGTCGACCGGTCAAAGAGTGTGTTATTGTGAGTTAATGGCAAGGCATGCGGAATAATATACATATGCAATTGTCCGGTCTCGCAAGATCTGAACGAGTGTTGATCATTAGTTCAGTGGCAGGTGGCATCAATAGAGTAGAATCAGATGACTGGCTGAAGCAATCGCTATTTCATGCTGACATACGCGCCACGGCTTGCTCACAATGGCTTGGTGCCTACACACTGCCTGGCTGCAATACTCCATTCGAGTCCCCCCGTACAACTGTCATGTTGTGGGTCCTGGAAGAGAGTTTTCACCACCCGGCATCGATCGCATCGCATGAATCAATGGCACCAATTCAAACTTTGCCGCATGGCAATATCTGCATTTGCTGGCGTTGATGGCTATCGTTGATGCAGCGCATGCATGTCCCATGATTACTACACGCACGGTGAATTTACGCCTTCACAGCCGCACAGATTTTGCCAAATTCGAGAGCCTTGCCAGTCACATGAGCCCTTGTGTGGCCCCCATGTTTTGTGCCTTGCAACGAACCACAATCGACAGTTGCCCGTGAGACGGGGCTACATCGATACAGAATCACGCATGTAATCAGCGTGACACATCAGTGTACCGCCCAGGCGCTAGGCGCAGCCGGCCAGGCTTACCACGGTCAGTGGTGCCGGCCATCTACACGCCAGTGACGAGAAACAGCGGCGCGTGGGTGAGCATGCGTGGCATTGGTCACATCGGTTTACCAACGGGTGTATGGATGCAACCACAGCGTTCACAGCAGGCACAAGCGCACACTCCCCCCCCCCCCCCAAAGTCACTCTCCATATCCCAAGCAGCCCAAGCGGCGTCATGTGGGTGAGTGCGTGTGACGGGGCGTGCCGGTGCAGGACTACAAGGATGGCTCCCACTCCCAGGTGACGGCCTCCGCGATGGACACCAAGTGGCGCGATGACTTTGAGCGCATGAAGAAGGCTCGTGTCCACAGGTGCGCAGCGACACCCACACCACCATGCACCACCATGCGTTGGGTGCATCGAGTGCTCACCGTGTGGCTGCTGCGCGTCGCCCTCGCGCATCTCGATGAGCCAGTGATGGGATCGTGCTTGAACCACCGTTCCGTCTGTTGCATGTCCTGTACAAGACATGCGGTGTCACTGTGAGATAGAACCAGGTTTTGTTGCCAGGGATGCGGTCAGTGTGTGTGCTCTCAATGCGTCTGTGCAATCAAATCTGGCGTCTCAGAAGTTGCACTGGGTTGTGTGACAGACCATGGTGTCGGTACTGTGAGGTGTAGCGGGATACGTTTCACGGAGCAGATGCGATCGTATGCAGGGGTCTTCGCCACTACTGGGGTCTCAAGGTGAAGGGCCAGCACACCAAGACCACCGGCCGCCGTGGTGCTCGTATGGCGATGCTCGCCAAGCAGGCTGGTCGCAAGTAGACCATTTGCATGCTCATTGGTTTTGTAACCTCCCAGGCTGTGTTTGCGCACAAGAAAATGACGCAGCGTTCAAACATGCGTCTTAACACCCTGCTGGCGTTGTGTGTGTGCCATGTGAAGGTTGGCGTGTGTTTTTGCTAATGCATGTTACAGGTGTTGCTGAGAGTGCTGTACCCTTGGAGACGGATTATCCGCGCTGCCAACGACTCGCGCTGCCAACGACTGGGAATTTTATACGGCTTGTCGGTGCTGGAGTCCTGCCGTTCATTTATGTTTCTGCTCAGCTGGTTCCGGTCCAGCGTACACAATGTTGCAATCGATGGTAGCCGTATTGCCATGGTGACGTGGCAAGTGCGATGCTGATGTCATACAGACAACTGGTGGAGAAAAGAAACCAATGTCGTTCTGGGGCTGGAAGCTGCAGCTACAGCAAACTGAGGCTCAGTTGGACGCCATGCGTGAAAATCGAGACGCGCGAAGACAGCAAAGCCTGCGGCATCCGTCTGACGCTGCCGCTCCATGGATGCCTGTATGCAAGACTTGCTTATATGAGCTTGAGGCCATGCGGAAATTAAGTGATGTGAGGTGTGCAGTGCGCCATATTTCCCTTAACAACTGCGCCATCGGTGACACTGTAACATCGAGCACATCCCGTTATCCACACATACAACGTAGCAAATCACACCTGCCAGACTCATGACAACTGCAAAAGCCATGAAAATTTACGCAAAGGCTGGTTCGTAGGGGGTTGGATGCTGCTATCATACAGGATTGTGAAAGTGCTGTTGGGCACGCCACCAGCGCTGGTGATGCGGAGTCACGTAAATCAGACATGATTGGAAAGGAAAACATCATGAGGTATGGAAACCAAAAGGACAATTTCTCCTCATGTGCGCACACCAGAAAGGTGAAGACGCAGAATCAGTTCTCGAACACAGTGGAGACGTTGTCAGCCGAGGTACGCTCCTGTCTACAAATGCAGCGCTATTCGTGAACGCACTGGCGAGTTTATTTGTTACCTGGCACGGTTGACGTACTAAAACTATGCATTTTTTGTCGTGATGTCTGACACGGACACCGACATGTTAACAAGAACAACCAGCAAGTCATGACACTCTCCCTGAGAGAGGCAGTAAACCTATCTTGCATCAACATGTATGCACTGCCAAATATCACAGGCTCCTATCCATAATGTAGGTACTTAGCTTACGGGGGCAAGTGGCCAGGAGTCAAGAGCGGGAAACCGAATGGCAGCAGCGACTGGAACAAGCGGAAAACGCCCGGCGATGCCTCCACGCACTATGGGAGGTAGAAAAGCAGCGTCAAGCACTCTTTCAGGACACTGTTCAGTATACGGTTGCTTCTGCCAACAGTGAGCTGGCTCTACGCCTTTCCAAAGCACCTCTGCGATGAGGCCTGAGTGATGGCATGCCAGTAGATTATTATTACTTGCTGAGGCGTCATTGTTGAATATTTGTCCACTTGGAACTGTTTTTTGTAGACCATGACGCTTCCATGTGGATCAAGTGGGTGTGAGGGCTTGGATTTGATGGGAAGTCGTGGCCATTGTTGTCAGCATGAGACATCACGCCAATGAACAATTGTCAAGAAACACTTGCACGAAGGCGGTCAGTCTCGATGAGCTGTTTGTTGGCACGCCGGTGTACCACAGGTTGCTGCATTGGACCACTGATGTAACGGAGTACATGGCGGATGACCATTGCACACATGCACCGCAGCAAGCCTGAAAAAGAAAAATGATGGTTCCGGCTGATTCTGCAACGTATGTTTAAATGCTTATGATTGTACCGTCCCTGGTAGTATACGGAACAGCGTGATGCCTGTCCCCATCCCTGCGTCGTTTTGAACCGTCTGCAACCAGGTTTACCTGTGGTACACAACACGGAAGGAAGTACTGCGCATTAGCTGCCGCATACACTTTACTGATTCGTTTGAGGAGATACCCATGGGTGATCAGAGGCGCCATCGGGGCAGGAGTGACCCCGACAGTCGCTCTGGCTTGTCCGGCACGGCAAGCGCCACTGTGACAGGTACATCCACCGGCCCACGATATCACAGTGGAATTAGAATGATACAAAGTGAACCTAAGAGTCCCTCTCATGGGCTTGCAGGAAAGAAGACCGCTGTATGGAATCACGATTTCCTGAACAAGAAGCCATGGCATCCGCTGAACAGGCAGAATCAGGCGCGTATTTTCGAAGCAGAGCAGGAGTACCTTGACCGCAAGAAGCGGGACGATGTTGCCAGGGCTGAGTTTGAAGCAGAGCAGCAGTATCTGGAGACCCTTGCCCACCTTCCTGGAAAAGAGGCAGAGAAGTACAGGAAAATGCAGGGCATGTCTTGTCGCTCTTGTTAGACTAGACATGCATCCATGGCTCACTAAAATTCTCATAGACGTTCAGAAATCATCTGCAACACTGATTTTCTGTCATCCTCCTTGCAGGTGTGTCATGGATGTATATCAAGCCTCCAGGGCTCACTGGGCTCCAAGACAAGAAAAGCCATGACGAAAGGCCAGGTACGCACCTCCCATTTGCAAACATTAAGCATTTATTCGGGTGAACCTGGACGCATCAGGTTAATCATGCATACCTCGACTCTAAATGTCATCTGACCACATTGCAGGAGATGCTGGGCCATCTAGAGCAGAGCCGGATCCGAAGAGCAACAGCAGGCAGCACAGCAGTGCACCACCACAGCCAGATGCCGCCGTGCCAGCTGGGCAAACAGCAGAGCCTTGTCGCCGGCGGGGGCCGCTTAAACCTGAAGAACGGGGGCAAGGTGTGCTGCTGCCAGGAAGGCTGCTCATGTAGGCAGCGCATGAGCTTGCCAGAGTAACATCAAGTGTGCACTCAAGCACAACTGCTGAGCTGCATGGCTCACCCAATTCGGTTGACTGGTGCTGATGCCAGCTCTGCCTTCCATCTGGATGGCGGCCAGCCACTCACACGGACGAGAACACAAGGCATCAACACCCACAACACTCATTCCATCATCAGGCGTACCATAATCAAAGCTACACTGGGAAGCACCTACAGCAGTCTCTTGCCATTACCAGCTTGTCAAGCGAAAGGATCATCGATACACGGGAACGTGTCCCATCTGCTAGATGTCGAAAGGATAGGAACACATAGTTGGTGCACCACCATGGGCGAGTAGAAAGGCATGTGTTGCAAGTTGCATGCACCACCATGGGTGAGATTTAACATCGATATAGGCCAGCATGTAGCCATGCTGGATCTGACGTGAAAAGATACCTCTGCGTCTTGTGTACGCACTGAATGTGTATGCAAGAACGAGCACACGTTCACTGCTCACTTTGGGGCCCATGTCTTGCTTACAAGCGTGCATCGTGAGCACAGCGAAGCACTAGCAGGCCAATCATATGCAGCACCATCCATGATGAGGTTGCGCCATGCTCTATACAGCATTGCATGCGTGCAGGTACCAGCCACGCCTTGCAGGTGAGGTTCCAGAGAAAAGCAGCGTCGCCGCCGATTGGTGGCACGGCGGCCGGTGCAGACTGCCACGAGCTCCTTGTAGAGGAACCTGTGGACACCGACGCGGTACTGGCGGCACTGCTGATGCGGGGGGAGAGGGGTGGAAGTGCTGAGCCGGCCAGTGGACGGGGCGTGGGTGAGGCAGAGGCGCGGAGCGGTGCAAATGTTCAGCGACAGCGAGACGGTGGGCGCAAGGAGTCAAGTGGGAGGGAAAGGAGACGAGCGAAGAGGCGTGAGGGGCAGGGGAGGGAGGATGAGGAGCAGCGAGAGCGGAGCAGGCCGAGGCGGCATGACAGGCATGTGTGTGACGGAGAGGCACGAGGTCGGGATGGTGATGCTAGGCGTGGTGAGCAGCCTGGGAGCGACGTGGATAGGGAAAGTGGACGTGAGCATGTGGAGCAGAAGGAGAAGGGAAGGCGGTCACATAAGGAGCACAAGCACAAGAGCAAGCACCGGTCAAAACATGACAGGCACAAGGCTTCACAGAGGGACAGTCCTGGGGAGTCTGGAGAGCTGAACAAGGCGTTGGGGTACTTAATAGAGCAGGGCGTCGATGTGTCGCAGATGGTGAAGGAGGTGCGGGGGTAGTTAGAGTAAGGCCATTTGTCTGTGTGACTGGGTATTGGGTGAGTCAGGTATCACAACTTGTGTCGACTGCTGTGCCCGCTCGGGACAGTCGCCTGTCGCCGATGACAAGCACACGCAGTGTTAGGATGGATTCAAGGATAGCCATGGGAAGTTTACGGGCATTTGCGAAAGGGCGAGCGGTAAGCCAGTGCCACGCAGTCCAACTCGACTGTTACAGTCCAGTAACACCGCAGCAGACTGAAACAGTGTACAGTACTGCGAGGATCAGAACATTAAACTAAATTACAACTGGTGCTAGAAATCCAAATTGTTTGGCTTCAACTCCTCTAGGTCAGCGGCCAGGACAGGGAAACTGCCCGGTTTGCCCCACGATGCCATGCGCCGTTGACGTCGTTCCATCGCGGCATCACTTTGTTTATCAGCAGCCTTTGGCTGTACATGATTGAGCTCCGCGTCACTCTCTGAGCTTGATTGGCTGGAGTATGCCTTGGCCGCGTCTGTTCTTGCGCCATGCAGACCTAGAGGCATCGAGGCAGCTCCGCTGTCCTGCAGACAAGAACATGGTCAACATAACCCCGAAAGCATACAGTATCCAGGCTTACGTGTTGTCCAATATTATACATGGGCTGCGCTATGTTGAACCGTGCGTACGACTCGAGTCTCACTGGGACCTGCCACATCAGCACGTGGATTTATGGCGCACCGTCCATACGCTTGCCCCATTCACACGGACCGCCGGCAACGACTGTTGCTTTAAAGACGGCGTTACGAATGTACTGGGAACTGTGTTAGCTGAGACGACACAGCGGAGGTTCGTCACTGCGCTTGTCTGTCCCATCATGCTTGCCATCGCCCAACCGATCGTTAACGTACGATAACAAAGGGTAACTCGACACGACTGGGTTCTGTCTTTGAGGGATCCCTCGGCAAGAGGGTCGAGCAGGGGTGGTGGGATGACTGCCGTAACAGACTGTGAAGTACGAAAGCCTTGCCAGATAAGCTTAAAGATGATCAAAAGGAATGCACCGGTCAAAAGCAATGACTGCAAATATGCGTCACGGGCATATAAGTACCGAGGCCGTGGTCAGCCCTTCGCGGCGCTGTCCCTTTTTTCCGAAAAGCGCCAACGCATATACCTATGCATGTGGCTGACGTGGTCGTGAACAACCTACATAACGAAGGTTCACAGGAATCTGCGAAGTACTCGCAACCACCCTCACAACACAGCTCCCTTCTCAGCGCAGACCGGCTCCCGACGGACGTCCACGCTGCAGAAACGGTCACAATACAGCACACCCCACCCGCTACTTCTCACAATGGAGCTACTGCCGCCGCAAGATGCGCTGCGCGGAGTGTGATGTGTGCATCGAACAAAGCACCAACCGAGCGCTGGGCGACGGGTGTCGCGAAGGCGCAGAATTCACCATGAACGCACCTGTGCACACACCGACCCGACGGCCGCCATCAGAAGGCGTGCTCGAGCTCCTCGCTCGCGAACGCGCCGTCGTCCTCCTCCTGCTGGAGCAACCGCTGCCGCACGCGCTGCAGCAGGGCGCCGAGCATGTTGCGCCCGCCGCCCGTCCGGCCGCACCCCCAGAAGTAGTCGTTCGGGCTCGCCTCCACCAGGTGTAGCCCCTCCTTCGCGGTGCTCAGCAGCATCGCGCGCGGCCCAGCGTGCCGCCTGAACTTCTCCAGCACTACCGCCTCCATCACCGCCACCTTGGCATCCTCCCAGTCGGCGCGCACCAGCTCGCGGTCCACCCGCTCGTGAAACCGGCCTGTCCGTGCGGCCTCCTCCGGCGACGGCGCGGCCACAATCTGATCCACCACCTCCTCCGCCCGCGACCGCACAGCGCCATCGACCGCCCCCTCCGCATGCATGAACTTCTGCGCCTGGTAGAAATGCTCCACGCTCGCCCACCGGCACTGCACCGTGTTGCCACCCTGCGCCGCCGCCGGGCAGTCCGCTTGCCCGCGCGGCATGTCGATCGGGTGCGGCGAGAAGTTGCTCAGCGCCCCCCACTCATCCCACGCCTTGTAGAACTGCACGACCCCCTGTGTGCCGCTGCGCTCTCGCCGCATCGCCGCCGCCGCCGCCGCCATCGCGTCATGAGCTGCCCAGTTCTGCACGTGCGCCGCGCCGCCATCCCGGGCCGCCTCGCCGGCGCCACTCGTCGCCGCGTCATCCTTGCCGCTCCCCATCGCGTCCGCACCCCCTCGCCGACGCATCGCCGCCGGCATCGCCGTGACGCTCCCAACCGCCTCTTGCCGCTCGAGCAGCCGCTGATACAGCGCAAACGGCCCACCGGAGGAGGGCAGGGAGCCCTGAGCGAGGATGTCGTTCTCGATGATCTCGTACGTAGGGTTCAACAGCGGCACCGCCTGAACACACCACCCCCCCCCACTTCAAGCCACCCCACAGAGAAGGGCTGCAAACAGTCCCTTGGCATGGCGCCAGACCCAAACGACTTCACACGACAGGCCCAGCAGTGGTAGGGACAGGCAGGTGCAGCTCAGGCCGCACACGGTCATCGAGCGCCGCAGACCTTTCCAGTGAGACTCCTCGACACACACGCATGCACGGCGCAGCTCACCCGGCCAGCATGCACCGCCGCCACCGCAGCCGTGCGGCAGCTGGACGCAGGGCAGTTGAACAGCAGCGTTGCCACAGCCAGACGTAGCTGCAGTCGTGGGCGATCGGCACACTCAGACGGACGCAGTCAAACTGGCTAGGATTGTCATTGTTTCTGAGACTCGATTCCAGGGCGTCAGCTCATGCGTTCCTCGACACAGCACGGCTGCGCAGCGCCAAAGATGGGCAAAGAACTTGCTGGAACAGCACAGCAGTTTGACAGCACAGAGGCTGCGAACGGGTAGAGTTATGCAGAGACACGTGGTTCGTGTGTCACACGAAAGGGGCGGCCGTGGATGGCAGAGCCTGTCCGCCTGCTGACATCTGAGTGCAATGCTGCCGCGTCGCCTGTGGCAGTACTCTCTCACTTGACACGCAAACGTCCGGGACACAGTAGCCCGAAGCGGACAGTGTGGCAAGGAGTACCGCCGGAGGAGGGGGTGAGGGGGGGGCACGCACCTGCGTCATCTGCACGAACCCGAGGTTGCCGACGGGCGTGTAGCTGTTTGTGCCACCGATGATCTTCGGCGCGATGAACGTCATGACCTTGTGGATGGTCCCGGATGCGAGCGCCGGCGCGGCGAGGGTGCCGCCGCACTCCCAGAAGCACCGGAGGAAGCCGCGGTCGCCGCAGTAAGCTGCGACGTGCGCGGGCGTGAGAAAGTCAAACTCGACGACCTCGACGCCGCGGTCGCGCAGGGCCGCCTGCGTCGCCGGGTGCGCGCCCTGCTGAGTCATCACGATCGTCGGCGCTACCGACACGTCAAACACGTTTGCGTCCTGCACCGCCACGGCCTGCCCTGGTTGAGCCCGCCCGCCTAGACAGTCGTGTGACTGGCTCACGTGGGCAGGGGGAATCGGCGTGTCGGGCCTTTTCAGAATGTACATGCTGAGCCGCCCAACACAGCGTGCCATGTCTCCCCAGCAACACGCAGACCCAGATTGTGCGCCCACGGCAGAGCAGCAGTAGCAGCCTGAGCACTCCAGCTGCCGCATGCTGCCATGCTTTGGAAGGGACATCTGAACAGAGGCGCAGGCAGACGGCGCGGTGGTTGAGCGAGGCACCCTAACCCCGAAGGCACCCTCCGAGCTGCCGACAGTGCCGCAGCAAGACGTCTGTTGCGGATCTTGAGAGGCACGTCCGCGGTGCATGAGCGGCACACAAGCGGCACAGTAAGCGGGGCTGGCATTGGGAAGGGGGGGGGGGGGGGGGGGTAGCGCCCCGCAGGGTGGTCGAGGCAGCGGGTCATGACGATGCGGGGGGGGATGTGCCCGTTCTCCCGGCGGGTGGTGAGGCGGGGGTTGTCCCGGCGCACGGTGTTGCCGCCGACGATGACGGTGTCGCTCGCCGCGCGCTGCGCAAACACGCGCTGCCGCGACGCCGCGTTGCTCACCCACGCGCTGTGGCCGGTGTGCGTCGCGATCTTGCCGTCGAGCGTCATCGCGTACTTGAGCGTCGACATCGGCACTCCGAGGACCTCCCGGTGCAGCAGCGGCTGCAGCGGCACAGGGGCTGTGACTGGCGCTCCATATGGAACGAGATGCTCACAACCTTCCGGAAGCCTATACAGTCGAGTCCGACGCCCGGCCATCGGCCGCAGAAGTACAACGCACAAGATGACCTCAAGCCGGCACGTCAGGTGCAACACACAGGGTATGTCTGCATGGAACGTGGTGGGTGGGTGGGTGCAGCAGTGTAGGGGCAGTGTGGCAAGAGGGGCGCCCAAGCGCACGGCGAGCCTCGATTGTACTCGCAACGACCGAGGTCACAGCAGCAGAGGCTGGGGCGGGCAGATCCACAGCACTGCCACAAGCGACAGGCACTGCGGGGTGCCCTGTTGCACGACCGGTGTTGCACGACCGGTGTTCCACGATCGGACTGAAAGGTGTTTTCCAGGAGTCGCATGCGTTGGGCCGCACACACTGCGGATGCAGCACAATTGCGGTGAACGAGGCAAAGGCTCGGGTTGTGCTGGGTTGAGGGGTTGCATGGTCGCAGCGCAGCGCAGCGCATGAACGGGGGGCGAGTTGCAGGCTACCAGCAGAGAGGCTGACCCCATGGGTAGCTGTTGAATTCGTTCAGGGGTGCACTGCTCTTGTCAGCACATGCGCCGCACTGAGCCCGGCATCTGTGGTCGCTGTGGACAGCGTTGTAGTGCACCGCGGTGAGTGTGCCGGGCGTCGCATGGTTGCGGGCTGCTGTTGTTGCAGCAGTGCTGCAGGGGCGTCATGGGTGATGTCACGGGACGTCGTGGGCTCCAGAGCTTCCCACGGCAAGATTGGCAATCGTGGTGCTACTCAACGTGACCGAAAGCATGAAAGCATGAATGTGGCAGAACACACGTGCAGGGTGCAGCCACTAAGGGTTTGATGTCCAGTGGGTGCTGTGAGAGAACTGGGGCACACGGTGGCACCGGGTTGTGGCCAATGGGGCGCTGGGGTGCACTGAAGGTGTACACATGGATTCGCACTCGAGCATGAACATGAACGTGGCATGTACGCACTCACAGTATACAGCCTTGAAAGGTGACGGGGGCACGGTGGCTACTTGGGCACGTTGTTGGGTTCGACAAGAGCAAACACTGCAGGCTGCCTCACAGGCAAGAATGGGCAAGCCAGTCTGCGAGCAACGACTCACGTGCGACGCGAAAACATGGGGTTGTTGTGATACTGTTTGTCTGTGAATGGTACTCAATCTGTTCACATGATGTGCACATCAATTCAAGCATCTCAGGCTGGAGAGCCTTCCAGAGGCGCCATAGGAAGAGGCAAGTTGGTGAACAGCAGCCGTAGTTGGGCCTACCTCGTTGGCCTGGAGGCAGCTATGCAGCGCTTGGTAGGCGCTTGTACCCGCGGTAAAGGCCTCTGGATGAGCCTCTAGCAGTTGCACATCGATGCCACTGGCACGTAGTATGCCAACAGCAACTCCCCGCATGTGGGACAGTGGGTGCCTGTGGCCCATGACCACCCTCCTGACTCCAGACTGCATCATCAGCTCTAGTGCTTTCGTGTCGCCATGGCAGTCGCCAGTCTCCAGGTTGAGGTAGATGGTGGAGCCCCGGGCTGCAGGACCAGCATCTCTGAGCAGCTGCTGCTCGGCCGAAGGTGCGCCTTGAGCCCGCTGAAACGCAGTTCCGACTGCATTTCCATCTTCAGTCACTAATACTGCGCCATGGTTGGGATGTGGGTACGTGAGCCCTTCCGACGTCAGCGAGAGCTCTGCAGCCTGCTGAACGAAGGCGATGTCCGACTCTGCATCGCAAGTAGAGGTCAATGCAAATGCAATTCACTAGTGGCACGGACTCACGGGTGCTAAGGCATATATATGCTGCCATTCCTGGGTGCACCGCAATGAAGAAGGCCGCGTCAAGGTGGACGCAGTCAGAGACCAACGCAAGGCGATAGCAGCTCAACACTAGTACATGCCTCACACCTCCGATATTGTTGCCATGTTCTTGAGGAACGTTGAATGCGCGTCGTACCCCCTTGGCGGGAGCATAGCGGAAGCGACTTGCCCCCACATTGGCTGAACCGCGAAAGCGACTGGAGACGTGGAGCGGCATCCGTTCATGCGCGGATGTTTGCAAATAAAGGCTGGTTCACAGTATAGACAACCTTTTTTCTTAGTACATGTGTATTGAACACTAAGGGCAACTGTATCCAAGGCGCTGATCAGCACAGTGTCAAGGCAGGTTGAGATCAATCGATCACAGCCCATGCAACGAAACGAGATCTTGCCAGCTGGTGCAGTACACGCGCAGAACCAGGTCATAGCAACGATCGAGTGATTTTGTAGTAGCCTGTGTTACGTGATGGCCCGGCCTGGCGCACGTTAGTGCGTGTGCGGCTCACGCGAGACATCGTGTCACCACTGGCCACAGCGCCAACGCGTGGGATGAGTCGACGCATCAATGTATGGCGGACCTGCGGCCACTGCCATCTAGCACCAATACACACAAGCACACCCGAACGTGTTTACACGTGGCCGTGCCGCCGTTGAATGCTCGATGACCTTGAAGTGATCATGGCCAGCGCTCTTCAATCTTGGTAGACATCTACAGCACGGCCGTTGCGGCATAGGCGTGCGTGCTGCGTTTATCGAGAAACACGGTGCCCATATTCACGACTCATATATCACGAATGGCCCGGTGATTTAGATTTCGCGTGACTTCCGCTTGCCTTGCAGTCGTCCAAGCGCCGTTTCCCATTGCAGCTTGTGACCTTTTATCATCTTCGCTGTAAACCACGAAAAACTCTCCGCACATTGTCAAGTGCACTCTGGTAGTTGTGTGTGTGAGCTTCTGCGCTGAGCAGCGTCCATTTCTGTTTCGATGGCGACGAAAGCAGAGGGCGCCCCCGTCCTGGATCCAAACGATCCCAGCGATCGATGGTTGATGGACCTAGACACCAGCCATGTTAAACCACTGGACGATGACTGGCAGAATCACCCATACTGGGCTGACGCGGGCGATCTGTCGGAGCAAGACAGTACCCTCGCCCAGGTGGCCAAAGAGATGGCCATTGAAGACTCTCCAGAGGAAAAAGCCGAAGACTGCAAGGTTCGCATCACATGCAGCAGCTGCCAGTCTCTGCCGTTGGCTGGAAACAGCTGCACTGAAGAAGCAGCGTTGAAGAGGCACACACCAGCCGGCCTCCGCCTCAAAGTTGGTAGCAGGACCATGCAGACAAACATGACACTGACCCAGTGCACTGCAGAATAAAGGCAACGATCTCGTCAAGCAGGGCAAGCAGCGGCGGGCGACTCAGCTGCTCAGGTCTGCCGTCGACAAGTATGGAGAGGGCCTGCGCATCCTCCACGATGCTGGTTGCACCAACACGGCTCTTCAATGCGCTCTACAAAGCAACCAGGCGCAAGCACATGCGCTGCTAGGCAACTGGCGCAACTCTCTGCATGTGCGGCCTCCTCACTATATGGCCCGATGGCCCCCTAGAGCTGCCTCCAGATCTGCACATTCTGAGACCCAGCGTAGCTGACGCAGACCAGTCTCGCGTACACTAGGGTATGTAGGCCACCTACAGGCGGCACCCGCGACAGGCTGCATGGGTTCTGGCCTCTGTGGGCCTGTGTGGCACCATACAATCCACGCGAATCACGGCTGTGGCGTTGCAGTGCGCGAGAGCAGGCCTCCGGACAGACAGCACCCACTTCAAGTCGTACCTGCGGGCCACCACGGCCGCAGCACGGCTCCGGGAGTGGACGTTGGTCATGCAGCTCTGCAGCTCGGGCCTCGGCCTGGAAGCTGACAACACCGAGCTGCTGACCATGCAAAAGGTGTGCTGCCCACAGCCTCTTCACGCCCCATCCAATCCAAAGCACCACGTGGAACCCGGTGACCGCGATGGGCGGCCGCCAAGCCTGAATTGCTGTTGGTTCGTTGTACCACGTGCACGCAGCGGTGCAAACACAGGCACGTCAAGTGTGAGGTTCATGCCGCGGCGCCGAGAGCTTGGCTGGTGGCTCTTCAGAAGGTGGGGTTGCAATACATGCATGTGGAGGTGGCTGTCTGTAGCCTGAGGTCACAACGTGTCGGCCTTGCCAGAGCACCCCATCCGACATCGGCGGCCGGGCAGTAGTCATCAACGAGCACAGCACGACAGATGCTCATCCCAACGTGCACACCCATGCTGCGCTACACCTGCATGAGCTGGATGTTAGTCACCGCGCGCACTGACGTCGACTCCACGTGGAGCACGGCCTCCACCAGCAGCGTCCTCCCCCGAGTTGCCGGGGCCGCGTGTGCAGGAAGCCGAGCGACAGGAAGAGGAAAAGCGCGCGCAGGAGCGAGCGCAGCGCGCAGCGCAGGCGGAGCGCGAGCGGCCGCTCCGCCGCGTCGCGCAGTGCATCGCAGCCCGCGGGTACACGATGACGCGGCCGCAGTTTGGGTTTCAGAAGAACACGGGCGCGTTTCTGCCGTGGCTGGAGGACGGGGGTGCCCCCGATCCGCCGCCGCTCGGTGCCCTCCACTTCCCGGTCATGCTCTTCTACCCGGAAGCCACCCCGTATCACGACACGCTGGAGCACGTGTGCGAGACGGACACCGTGCGGGAGCACCTCGACACGGTGCGCCCCCCACGCCACATCCGCCACACACCTTCCTGCCACCGTCGCTCGCTGCCATCACACCGGCGCCCACGCGCCGACTGCACTGTTTGTCCACCGTGCCAGGGTGCCGGCGTGGGGCACGGCGGCGACCCGGTGGTGGCCAGGGTGCCTGCGTAGACGCGACTGGTGTGCGCCGCGGGCAGCTGCGCTCGCGTCATTCACGCTGGAGCCCGCGTCATGTGGATGTGGGCCCCTCAGTTCTCGTAGCACCCGCCGCGACCGTGTGGCCGGCGGGATCTCGCCCGTGGTCTCATCGTGATGCATGAGCCTCCCTTCTGCGGTACCACAGCATGCATGCGAGCACTCCGTAATGTCTGGCGCGCGCTGCCTGTGTGAGGTTCTCGGCAGTGTGTGTGGCACTCGGGGTGTTTTGATAGAGAAACTCTGAATTGTTGGATCTAAATTTTGGGGCATGAACCGGGAAAATACGGTCAAAAAGTGGTGCCAGGAGCAGCGGTTTGTGTGAGGCAGTGGGGACCTCGGGCGTTGGGGGGTCTAAACTCATCTTCAAACAGGCGAAAGCGGCGAGAGCTGCTCTCGTGTCAGGCACCTCCGACCAGTCCGTACGTGCCGCGCAAACAAGCCGTCACCACACACGCCGTCCATCATTCGATCGCAGTGTTCTCCCGAGGCACGCTCGCCGGTGTCAGCCTCAGCAGCTGCTCGACGCCTTCACCTGACGTCCGCATGTCAACCCCCTGCGGTGCGACTGCCGCCCCCGCACTCGTCCCTCTGGGCTGCAAGCAACACCTCAAGCAACAACTCAGCGGCCGGTCGCGCCGCGGCCTCCAGCGGCGCCAGGGGACCACCGGCTGAGTGCCGTGCAGGCGTTTGCAGAGGGCGCGCCGGCAATCGGGTGGGACGACGGCGGCGTGTACACGAGGCCGCGTGTCCGCCTCTTCTACTGCTCCTTCTGCGGCACCGCACTGCGCGAGTCGCAGATCGTCGAGTGCCTTCAGCAGCGGTTTCCCAGCGGTTACGTCGAGACCGGCTGCCAGGTGCGCGGCTCCTCCCTTGTGTGTGTTTACATCAAAGAGGGGCACGGTCACAGGTGCATCACGCAACAGCGTACAGGTCTCGAATCAGACCACCCTATCACACAACCTCTGCATACGTCCCTCCTGGACACTCCGCCGGTTCAAAACTAGTCCCTACAATCTGTGCAACGTGCGACATGGTATTTCTGAGTGTGTGTGTGTGTGTGGGTGTGTGTGGGTGTGTGTGTGTCGGCAAGGCCTGCATGCACGTGCCATGCACCTGGTTGTGCAGGTTCACTGTAGCCCCTGTGACATAGAGTACCACTGGTATACTTTCGCCCCGGCAAGCTTGGCGGCAGTGACACAAAAAGTACAAGCTAGAAACCCCGGTTCAACCGGAAAAAGTGCAGTATTAATACATCCACGTGGTACACGTGGTGCAATCGCCTTCAACGCTGCGGTGCAGTTGCTCTGAACGGGTGCATGCGCCGGTGGAATCTTCCAGAGGTACACTGTTTTCCGGGTGCACGATTCGTTGAGCCGCCGCACCCGGCAGCGTTGTCACCGCTTCTAGTATCGGCAACGCCTGTAGGGCATGCATGCACCGTGCCCTGTTGCTATGCCCCGCCTGTCCAGATGATGTCCCGGTGTCTACGTCTCGCGCACAGTTGCTGCGGTGATCCACGGTGCAGTCATGGTCACACAGCCATAGCATGTTGCAACGGTGGATGGTTTCCGCATGTATCCCGTTTGTGAAGGCCTTGAATTCTGTAAGAAGAACACGGTGCGGAGGTTAGGGTGTGTCCCGGGGAGCGGAGTGCGGCGTCGACACCGGCGACTCGTGGTGATGGGGCGTGCAACTGTTCAGTCATGTTTTGGGTGATGAAGTCACCCGTTTGAGTGGCCCTTTGTGAGGAGGGCATGGTGAACTTGCTGGCGGTGCTGCGCTGGCGTTACCATGAGCGCTGTGGGTGTATGGTGTGGCTGATTGAGCAGCCTCGGATGGCTGGTGTTGTTGCGCCATGTGGTTCCAGACTGGCGTTGCCATGAGGGCAGTGAAAAAGTAGCTACTGCATGCTGATGCTGAGTTCTTTATGCAGAAGTATGGCCCAAAGACATCCGCGATGGTGCCTGTGCCCGAGGACATCACCTTTGCCGAGCTGTTAGCAAGACCAGACCATGTAATGCCGGGCATACCTGTGCTGTTCGTTGTGCCTCACGGGACAGCGTTTTACGACCGGTTTCTAAAGTCGTTTGATCCTCATGGCCGGTAAGCTCGTCTGCAAGCGTCGCATCATAATCTTCAGGATGTGTAGATGACTTTGTACATCTGCTGCCACAAGAACCGCATGTACTG
The DNA here is from genome assembly GCA_032360965.1 of Ulva armoricana. Lineage (NCBI taxonomy): Eukaryota > Viridiplantae > Chlorophyta > Ulvophyceae > Ulvales > Ulvaceae > Ulva > Ulva armoricana. The sequence goes on from JAUMHO010000001.1 coordinate 566,915, forward strand.
ATTGACGCGGCCATTGCATGTGTTGTGTGCCTTGCAAGTCATATTACGCATGTATGTTGTGGTGCTGTTTTGAGAGGTTTAGAGTCAGGACGCCGGAAACAAAACTTTCACAGATGCAGTCGAGAGGGCGTTTCTCCACTCCCGCTGAACACGGTCTTACCTGAACTCCTGCACCACATGGAACACGCAGCTACTGCATTCCCCCTGCACGTGGATGGCGGAGGGCACTGCCCCCTGGATGCCATTTCGCTATATATTGTCAGTAATGCTCAAATCCCGTTCGACTACAGGTAGTGCTGCAGCTATGCACCATTGTTGTGCTACAACTAAACAAGCGCTGGCGTATTCGGAGCCTCAGGACTTGGTGTGACAGTAACACGACACTCGATATCAGGCTCAACTGTGCGGCCTTTACAGCGGTTATTGGCAAGAAGGCTGGCCATGTATGCACTGCATGGCAACTTCCAGGTCTGAAAAGCAAGTAATATGCAGCCACAGTACCGAAAGACGGGCACCGCGTTTGCAGCCCCAATCAGTACGGCCCCCAACACCAAAGATGAGCCCAGCATGGAAGCTGCGAGCTGAGACCATAGACGAGCTACATATGCAGACGTGTCCCCGCAAACTGTGATACTGCAGCAGGCTTTGTCTCTTTCATCCCGTGACATGCTGCAGGTAAAAGTGCCTCTGCTCGTGATGTGGGCGGCTGCCGCAGCAGAGCCTTCGGTGTGGACAGCCAGAAGCTCACACACTGCCCTGAGTCTGACCTAGTCACACACGAGAGTAGTGCGTGTGTAGCTGTGACTTACGGGCAGCTATCCTCTGGCGGAGTGCACCTGTTCTGCGCTGCACCCCACTTTGACCGAGCACCGGCGCAGTTGCTGCCCCTTTAAGTATGAAGGATTGTCTGATGTGGTTTGTAGGGACGCCACGGGACTGCCCGTTTGAGTGTGGTGCGTCCCTGCTGCAGTCCCTCCGGCATAGCAGGATGCTGCGCCGGTGAAGGTGGCCTCTGGTATCTTCCACATGGGGGTCCCTTATCGGCAGTGCGAGGAGGCGTAGACGAACTGATCAAAGGTGAGATTGATACTTGAGGTCCCATTTGCATATCCCTCAAACATGCCGCTTGCTGACTGGAGAAAGATCGTCAGCCCCAAGAAGCCCGGTAGATCAAGGTGACCCAGGCTTGCGGGATCGTAGGCTGCGAACAAAGACCCAAACGCTGGCTGTGATAAACTGAAGCCTGCAGGCATGGCCGGCTGTCAAAGCAAGCCTCGGGTCTGTGGTTGTCCCAATGTCTGTGGTTGGTGGATGAAGGCCTCATCACACCTGCCTGCTCTAGAGCTGTCTCAACCTCTGCCCTGGACAGCTTGCCGTCACCGTTGCGGTCAATGACTTTGAAGTTTTCTTGAGTCTGAACAATGAAGTTGTGCATGCGCTTGAAACTGTCAAAGTCGACTGCTCCTGTGCCGGATGGGTCGTACATTCTGCAATCAAATCACGGACTTTAAGCCACACACAGGGTGCTGCTGATTTACATGGGCCAAAATCATACATGCAGCTGGATGGTGTCATGCCCAATGCCAGCCCAAGGCACTGTATGAAACACACCTCATCAAGGATGCCACCGTCTGCAGGCTGAAGTGCATGCCTCCCTGCGATAAGGCTTGCTGCATCTCATAGATCGACACAGATCCATTATTATCCTTGTCTACGAAGTTGAACCACTGCATTAAACATGCGTGTTGAACTCAAAAACTCCCGCGGACGACATGGCACAACTTCACAGTTCCTAGCACTTGCACTGCACAGTACTTCCGGATTGCAAGAGGCACCCCCACCAGCCACAATCATAGGTTACAATGCTATTTTTGTCTGTCCGCATGCCATGTATATCTTTGCGTGGCCCGACGCGCATCAGCTGAAAAGCATGCGCCCTGAACGTGTACGCAAGCGACTACAAATCCGTTTACAAAACCGCATTACCAGTATGAATGATAAAGCTGCGCCTGATCGTTGTGTACATGAAATCGTTAGTGTGGCATTCTTCGCACACCTGTTTGACGACGGGTTCCGACATCGCACGCTTTCGCCGGAGAAGAAATGTTTTGGATCGCCAAAGGCTATGGAGTGTTGCTGATTCGACTGGGTCTGAGTTTATTCAGAGGCCATGGCATGGACTTTGTACTAGGCATCTTACGGACGTGGCCGTGAATCTCACGAATTAGTCGATCACGCCGGACATACACCGTACACTGACACTATCTTCAGATCTCGTGGATGTTGTGCCGCTGCTCTGTGGTAAATGTGATTAGGAGGAGACAAGACCTCCACACGCACCGCAGCACTTCTCGCACCGCGACATCTGGGCAATGTGTCATCGCGGGATCCAGCATACCATTGCAGCTGGGACGATGGACTGGGGTGAGTTAGCACCATATGCATCAGGTCGTCAGGCACTCTTATGCCATTGCCCTTTGTGCAGCGATACCAACCTGAGGAATAAGTTTGCATTCGATTGATGTTAATCGTGCTGTTTCACCGGATCCTTGCCAGACAGCTGCTTTGTTCAGGCTGCTTACAGGAACAGTGCCTGATTCTACTCTGATGGGGACAGAGTCGCTTAAATTTGTTTCTCTGCAGGTATGTGTCCTGCTTTGCACATGTGTGACGTTTGTCGCAATCTCTGTAGCGGATCCCGCGGCGTATTTGAAGGAGTGTGAAATCAACTTTGCAGCTTAAAGTGCCGATTAATGTGTGGTCGTGGATCGGACAACACAAATTGGATCATTTGAAGCTCGATACAGGTCCTTGTCAGGTCGATGGTGTGTCTCGAACCGCTCCTGCCACGGTACAGCAACCCAGTACCAAACCCCGCATTCTCATGCATTTTTCGTTGTGACATTGTAAGGATGTGCCATAGCGTTACTTCTGCCGGCGGCATTCCACCGCGGCAGTGGCGAAGACTCTGCTGTGGAGCTTCAGGCTGCCATGCACACTGCATCTACCAGCCAGGCATCTGCGACATCTCATCACGGCATTCACAAGCCAACTACCTGCACGGTACACGCCCTGAATCAGCGAGAGCATCTTTCGGATTCTGGATTATGCAGCGAGTTGCTCTCAGAGGTATGCACCTCACCGCATGATGCTCTGACTTCCCCGCTGCAAGCATCCAAACAGAGCAGGGGACATGCATGTCTGGCTCACCGGCGCAGGCCTGCCTCTTTCGTATAGGTTGAATAGAAGCGGACTGGACCAGTTCTATATACAGTCTAAGGTAACATGGGCCATGATGGCAAGTACGAACGACCTGTGCTATGAATGCAGGCTGGTCAGCTCCTGCGTACCTGCATTGTGTCCAGATCGGCGTTCGACGATCCAGGGGCTCTGCTGAAGGGCCTTTTGCTGCTTCACGCCGACCTCAAGCGGCACAGCTATAGCCATTGCGCAGCCTTCCCCTACCTCAAGCTGCCCAAGCCGTGCACCATTCTCCAGTGCCAGTCGCTGGCAGCATCCCACCCAAGTGCAGCTCCAGCCGTCGTTCAAGCTCTGGCCCAGCAGCAGGAGTGGCCCGTGCTCATCTCCTTCGACCCCGATGCGTCGAAGCCACCACAGGTGACCCCTTGTCCCGCGTTTCCGCTGCAGCCTGGATTAGGCTCTGTGCGACCATGCCCCGCAATTGGTTGCTCCGAGACCATAGCAGCTGCAGCTGTTTAGCACGTCAAAAACCTGTTCTTCAAGGCCGACAGGAAGCAGCAGGGCCGGTGGTAGAAGCTGGTCGACCCGGTTCATTGCACCACTCTGTTTGCTACTCAGTGCAAGCATTATTAACACAACCCCCCGTCCATCCGTGAACCGTCAATGCTGCCTTCGTCCTGCAATTCTGTGCTGACAGAAGGCAGTCCCCGATTGTCGTGTGGGTTCTGGTCGGTCGCTCCTGTCTTGACAGGCAGTCTGCCGGCAGACCTCAAATGCCACTGAGGAACGCCTCCGCCATGGGCTGCTATGTGCCGGACTGGAAACGCGTTCAATCAGCCACGCAGCAATGCGCGCAGGTTACTCCCTTCAAAGATCTCCCCTCCTTGATCAACATGGCCGACGGCAAGCCGCAGTGGCCACAGGGGCGGACTTTGGCGATGCTCGACACCAGCTGCCATGACGGTGTGCTGGGGGGCGTCATGCGCAACCTGCTCGCGCTCCTCGCGCACCACTTCCCAGGCGCGGACGTGCCGCTGCTCGCGCTGAGGGCCGCGCACGGCACGCTCTCCGCGGAGCACTCCCAGGCGGCCGTGCTGCGGCTACCGGAGGGCATGCATGCGGACACGGCGCCGCTGCTCGGCTGGGAGAGCAGCCGGCCCCACCCGGTGCGGCCCCACCCCGCGCTCCCATCTCTCAGGCGACCATCGCCGCTCGCGCTTCTAGTCCTCCACCGCTCCTGCAACCATCGGCAGGCTGAGCCCGCCGCATACCCGTACAGCAGATTGAATCGCTACACGTAAGCAGACGCTCGTTTCGTTGTGGTTGGCACACGTGCGATGACGTTGCGCGTAAGATGGAGGCGCCGCGTGTGCATGTTGATCGCACCGGCTTCGCGCAGCGCCACGTCAGCCCGAACAGCGGTACGGTGGTGCTGCTTGCACCGCGATCGCCGCTCTGCCGCCCTGCGGTGCGGAGCATGTGAGATGCTGAGACTGTGTCCAGTCTGCAGCGCCAGCTTTAGAGCCCCCTCCAGAGTCGAGGAGCCCAGCCCCTCACGGTACTGAAAGCAGGCCGGACGAGTGCATGGCCTGTGAGGGTCCTCGCGCCCCCTCTGACCACCGCACGCCCCCGGCGCGGCTGGATGTGAGGAGGGTCAGGGCCAGGCTGTGTCTCGCCGTACAGTGCGTGTGGCATGCATGGCACATCTCGTGTGTCACGGCACAGCGTAATGGCAGAACCCATATCCATCTGCGGCCACACACGCATTCACATCGAGCATGCATGTGGCGTGGAGCGAGACGCCTCGGCTACTGGGCGAGCGCCGAGCAGCACACGTCCTTTTCAGTACGGTTCCACACGTCTCCGCCGGCGTGGCGGGAGCCGCGTAGGTGTCACGCATGTGTGCCGCATGCGAGCTCAACGATGCAAGGTCAGACCCGCGTCGGACTGTGGTCTCGCACGAGACGGGGCCAGCGTGGCGCGACGGTGCGGCCGGGGCCTGTGCAGGAGGAGCCGGGGGTGCGGGTGCCGACGGTCAAGACGGCGGACCTGGCCGCGATGCTGGACCCCGCGGCGCAGGCCGCGCAGGCAGTGTCCCTCAACCTCAAGCTCATGCGGTGGCGCGCCGCGCCTGCTCTGGACCTCGAGGCCATCGCGGCCACCCGCTGCCTCCTGCTCGGTGCGCCCCCCCCTCCCCCGCCGTGCCACCCGCTGCCTCCTGCTCGGTGCGCCCCCCCCTCTCCCGCCGTGCCACCCGCTGCCTCCTGCTCGGTGCGCCCCCCCCTCCCCCGCCGTGCCACCCGCGATCATCTGCCCGCACGGCCCCTGCGCCCGCCCCCAGCCCCAGCGGGTGGCCAAGGGGCTTAGCTGGACAGAGCGGGCGTGTCCGCGCGCCTCACGGCTCTGCTTCAGCACTGGCCAGCGTGTTGCCCGCCCGTGTTGCTGGGGTTTCGCACCGTATCTTGTCACCATATCTCATGTTATGATATGAACCCTGCAGTAGCATGGTCGAGTCCCCAACAAGCGGACACTCAACCCGATTCCGTCTTTTGTCGCATGTCCCTCCCCTGCCCTTCTGTGCTGCCGTGCATGTCACGTCACGGGGCTGTGCTGCGAGGACTTGAAACGATGGCTGTGAGAGTTTCCACAACAACGCTCTCGTCACACCCTGTTTTCGACACCCTAACCACAGCCGCCGGGCGCATCAGCTGCGGCGCCGTGAGGCTGTCCAAACGCCCACACCCGATAGAACCAAGCACAACCACGGCATGCTGGCGCTGCATGCACAGGTCCCTACAACACACCCGAGTGTGACCGCCATTCATACAGTGCCACTCCGTTGCCATCAGCACCGCGTGTGCTGCCCCTGCGGCGGAATTGGCCGCCGTGCCGTGCCGGGTTGCCGGTGTGCACCACCAGCCGGCCATGCCGTGTAGCTGCGGTGTGCGTGTGAACGCGCTGCCACCTGTGAGCGCAGTGCCGTGGTACAGGGTGCGGGACACTTGGGTGCGAGGTCGCGCGGACGCTGGCAGCGTGGGGCGTGCGGCAGCTCACGCTCGTGGACAACGGCCGCGTCGCCTTCAGCAACCCTGCCCGACAATCCCTCTTCCAGGCGCGCCCCGCACCTGTTGTGTCCCACACGCTCTGACTAGGACGCATGCGGGCGTTGCAGTCGCAGCTTCTATGAGTGAGTGCTCTTACATCGAAGAGGGGCACGGTCACAGGTGCATCACGCAGCAGCGTACAAGTCTTGAATCAGACCACCCAATCACACGTGAGTGAGTGCTTCTGTGTGTGAGTGAACGTGGCCGGCCCTGGACAGATGCTGCTGGCGTGTGATGCCATGAACTGGTCCACTGTGTGGTTTTACCCATGTACTCTGCTGTAACTGCTAGAATGCACGGCCGAGCGCGCTCCATGGTCGCGGCCGCCCGTAGCCACAATGGGCCCTACGTGATCCCGTTGCAATGCTTGAAAGCCGCGTCAGGAACCCTCTCTGCTGCCGCTGCCGTTATTCCGTGGATAGCACAGAGTTGCAGTCTGGTGTCGCAGTGAACACTGCTGGACAGTGGTGGGCAATCAGGAACGGCCATGTGTGTGTTTACTGGCTCAGTAGTTTCAGTTCTTGGCCACGATATTCCGCAAGGGCGAGCGATATCACTGCTGTGTATCCGCACCAGAGGCAGTGGGGGCGACATGCCCTCCCCGGCGCGAATGCTGACGTGCGTGTGCCAGCATGCGCCGCGGCAAACGCGTGTGGCGGCTGTCGACACCGCCGGGCTCGTCAGCGTGGCATGCATGTGGGTCCCAGTGCGTGCTCGGCAGCAGAGCAGCACAGCATCGGCTGCATGCCCTGTGCCAGATCTCCTTAAAGCATGCACAGCTTCCGCGTACGGCTGGTCTGTGCAGCCGGTGGGCCGCGTTCGGGCGGGCGCAGCCGCGTTTGGGCGGGCTCGGCCGAGGTGGCTGAGGTGCGGTGCAGGTGGAGGACTGCGTGGATGGCGGCGCGCCCAAGGCGGAGGCGGCCGCGGCGGCGCTCCGCCGCATCGCGCCCTCGCTTGCCGTGCAGGCGGTGCCACTCACCATCCCCATGCCCGGCCACCCGCCGACGCCTGATGAGATCGAGCAGATGCTGCACGTGCGGCCCCCCCCTAACTTGTTGCACGGCTCGCCAGGCCAAGCGGCCAGTCCTCCAACACCCGCACCTCGTCCTCTTCTGCTGCCCGCAGCACCGTGACCTGCCGCACCAGACGCTGGTGGTTCGTGCTGACACTTGACCGCCAAGTCGGTCCGAACGCCTGTCTGCGCGATCGCCTTGACCTGGCCGGACCCCACCGGGCGATATCGGGCACCCACACCCTGCAAATGGGGTGGGTACAGGTGCCGTACGGCGCCTGCCAGGAGGGCACGCGATGTGTGTGGCAACCGCCCGCGTGCGTTGCACATGCATGAGTTACATGCGTGTGTTATGATGGGTTCAGGACGTCACGCACCTGGACGCGCTCGTGCGGGAGGCGGACGCGGTGTTCCTTCTCACCGACTCCAGGGAGTCGCGGTGGCTGCCTTCGCTGCTCGCGGCGGCGCATGACAAGCTCCTGCTCAACGCGGCGCTCGGGTTTGACTCGTGGGTTGCGATGCGCCACGGCGTGCGCAGCGCGCAGCAGCACGGCGCTGGGGAGGCGGACGCGGGCACAGCTGCCGCGGAGGAGGTGGTGGCGAACGGCGCGTCGTCGTCAAAGGCGCCGCCGCCGAGAGCGGCGGTGGCGCAGGTGCAGGGAGCCGCTGTCGGGGGCGCACGGCTCGGCTGCTACTTCTGCAACGACGTCGTGGCGCCGGCAAACTCGCTGGCCGGGCGCAGCATGGACGAGCAGTGCACGGTCGTGCGGCCGGGGCTGGCGCGCATCGCGGCCGCGACGGCCGTGGAGATGCTCGCGGCGCTGACGCAGCACCCGCTCGGCGGCGCAGCGCCGGCCGCGGTGGCGGAGGGGGCCGGTGCGGCGGACAGAGGCGTGCTGGGGGGCGTGCCGCACATGGTGCGCGGCACGCTGATGGGCTTTGGGCAGTCTCACATGACAGGCACCGCCAACCCTGTGTGCTCTGCGTGCTGCGACAACGTCGTGGACGCATACCGGCAGCGCGGGCCGGCGTTCGTCCTGGAAGTGCTACAGGCACGCTCTGACTCCTCGCGTGGGCCCCTGTTGCGGCGGCGGTGCACCCCACGGAATGCATGCGAACTGACGCTGGTCAAAAAGGTCGCTGGATGTCCAGCGCAGTCCTCACGGCGGCACGACGGCATGATCCCGTGAATCTCGATGACGGACGTCTCCCTGTGCGACCGCCAGCACAGCACAGCACGATGCTGCAGGCGCGGGTTGCCACCTGCACGTGCCTATGCTGTATGTGCGAAAGGCGTCTGTCTGTCTGCACGTGCTCACCTGCGCTCGCTGCAGCACGAGGGGCTGGCCATGCCAGAAGCGGCGATCGTGTCAGAGTTGAATCGGGTGTCCAGGTTGTGCGGACGCTCCCATGTTTGAAGGCAGGCCTGCTGGGAAAGCCCTGTGGCACACGCGCATCTGTCAGCATGATTATTGCAATGCGCAAGTAACGCAATTCCCGAGAACTCGGTTTTTATAGATACCTGGCTGGGTGCCATGAACTCCTGGCCGTGTTCCTGCATGTATCTGGCTGTGTTCTTACATAGCGATGGTATGAAGTGTTACCCGTAGCAGTCTTGTCGGGGCTTAAACCTGATTGTTGTTCCCAGCACTCCACATCTGTCGGCTGTGGGAGGTCTGCTCTGCTGGAAACTGATGGTATGCTTGGCTGTGCAGGATGACCAGAGGCTGGAGGTAGTCAGCGGCCTCGGCGCGCTGCGCATGCAGGACCCCCCCCCCGAGGGGCCCGGCGGGGTGGATCTGGGGGATGATGAGGACGACTGGGAGGCCCTGTGAGCCAAGCATACCATCACCCTGTGTGCCCGGCGCTGTCCGCTGGGGCGCTGCTTCAGTGTGGGATGTTGTGACATGATGTGTCTTGCGTGCCCGGCCCTCTACCAGAAATCCGGTTTTCCATCTGTGAAAGTGCATGCAGTCAGTGGGAAGCTGCGTTCGACTTCTGGTTTTTGCGTGCAATGGTTGCGGGGAGTCGTGGCCGGGATGTGTGGAAAGGAGTTGCAAAGAGCCTGTGAAGGTGTACGAGTGTGATGGGGGCTGTTTGACTGCTGCAGCACAAGCTGGTATCGACTGTGCTGTGTGTTGTTTTCAAGGTCTGGTTCCCCTACTTCTGTGTGTTTGTCAGCTGGTGAATGCTCGTGTGTACGCACTCGTGAGTGGAAAATATCTGAGGCATGATCACGACAAGCTGTGTTGAATCCCCCCATCAATCCGTAGTTGAGTTTTAAATCCCCCAAACAATCCCTTCTTGTTAAGCCCCAATTGAACTGACAGCAAACTACCTTGTCCCTGATAACAAGGTGGCAATGTCGAGCACAGGTTCTCTATCTGGTGCATCACCTTCTATCTCAATAACCTGTGCATACCGACTTGCCAACACTGCCATGGCATTGCTCGAGTCCCACACCTGATGTGAACGCCGTCTCTGACATCTGCAGCGGGGCCGTGAAACACACATGCTACACAGCATGGCCTGAAAGTGAACGTGGACACAAACCAAACAGGCTACGCACTCCATGCCCGCTGCATCCTGTGTGGGCCAATGCTTGCATGAGAGCATCATGCCACTGTTGCTTCACCAAGCAGCGACTCTGGTTGAAGAGTCTATGGTTTCTTTACATCAGCCTCTCGCTCGTCTGCGGGGTCGTCTTCGCGTGGGAGTTGCAGGCCACAGCGGCTGCCGAGGTCTCGGAGCCTGCGGCCTAACGTTTCCCCGAGCTCTCGGCCCTGCAGAGTCGCCCATGCCTCCCGAGCACTGGACACCTCGACCGACTGCTTGAGGTCAGCTCCGCTGACATGCACCACGGCCGCTCCCAGCGCTCCGGCACTCGCCACGCATGCCGTGGCAATTGTCAGCGCCTTGGCCGCGTATGGCATCGCCTTGTGGGCATCTTCCTCGGCGAGGCCCTCTAATGCGAGCCTGGACTAGCACAGAACCCTTGCGGTTTCAGAACAAGATGGCAATGTGGACGCGAGGAACAGCGGCCTCCACACGTGCTGCGGTGGAAGGGGGTGGTGTCACCGGTTTGGCATGGTTTGGTGGATCGCTGGCAAGACAGCTTGGCTGGAGAGCGTACTGTCTGAGACCTCGCCTGTATGAGATGATGCTCATGACCGCAACAGCTGCATAAGGAACGCTTACGTCAGAGGGGATATCATTGGCAGCATTAACTGGCGTGATGTTTCTCAATACGCAGCAGTGGGGGACCGGTGGCGATGCGTCACCAGCCGAGGCTGCTCTGCTGATCAGCGTTAGCCGATGTATATCTGTCGGGAACTTGTCAGCGATTGCATATGGCGAAAGCTTGATCTCGGTACCTGCTCCAAACGTTCCGGCACATAACGCAAATGCTCCGAGCTGCGTCACTTGGTATCCTTCCGGACGTGTCGGTGGCCTGGTAGAGTCATCAGCGGCACCGCGGCCCATGGCAGCGGTCGCAAGTCACATGTATCACTACCACTTTGCAGGCATGTTTACGCGTTCCTGGAAACTGTGCCGCTCTGGCTCTGCTCGCCGTAGTGCAGAATGTTGCACTGAGCTGCCAGAAAGTGTATGTACCGTCGAAGAACGGTGGAAAACCCATTCTAGATTCTTGGGGCGCGTGTATCTAAACAGTCCTTCCTTGTCGAAGAAAATCGCTTCCAAGCCGGCCGTTGGTGCCGGTGGACACACGCGCGCGTTCACAACCACATGCCGCGCACACGCGACACCTATATAACCTGCTTCGGAACGGGTGATGATGCTGTAGGTGGCTGTTCAAACGGAGTGTGTGGACAACTGGTGGTCTGTCACCTAGCAGGCCGATCGCGGTCATAACAGCGCATCTCGTCGGATCGCGTTCGGCATGATCTTCGTGGACACGCCAATTCCTGAGGTTCGAGCGACTTCACAGAAATCAGAGCTGGCTCCTGGGAAACTGTGCTGGGCCAAATTGTCCAGGTGCGGTTCCGGGGCAACTGGGTTTCAAATCCAGGGCCTCGGTGCAGTGCTGGTGCGGATTGTGCCCGTCCGATCCCGAGTTTTTGGTTGCACAGGTACCCATGGTGGCCTGCACTCGTAATAGAACGTCAAGACCAGCGAATTCCACAATCAGAATGGCGCAGCACTCAAACGGCGACGCCCGTGCTGTTCTTTGGCACCGCGGAGTTTTCTTGGATCGATGCAAGTCGTAATGTTTCTCCTTGGGAGACCGAAAAGCTATCCAGGGCGGTGAAAGACAAAAGCCCTGAGTTCAAGCGGGTAAGTTCGCCCCTCTGTTTCGTCCCATTCGTCAGCTTCCAGGCATCCGGTGCGGCCAGTGATCTATATATACACGCGATCACTGTCATCGTCGTGCATCTCGTGCCAGCCAACAAATCTTACCATGGTCACACCACGCCGATGCCTATCGACTTTTCTGCAGCATGCTGCGCCTGCCAACCACACACGCTGTCGACCTCCGCCATGACATGCTCACTGACAAACGCAACCCCGCCGCGGCCTGCAGGCACTGCAAGAAGCAACCGTCTACATCAACAGCGGCAACCTGCCCCCGTCATTCTCGCTGGAGGAACTGCAGAATCGTGACTCCTCGGAAGGCGAGCCGGACTCGCCTCCCACCAAGCCAACACCCCTAAGCCACAGGAAGAGCACCTACCCGTTGCTCATGGGTGAGGAGCTCCTGCTGCCAGCCCGCGACCGCCGCCGGCTCTCCGTGCAGCGCCAGCTCGGGCTCGCGCCCCCCTGGAACTCCCCTGCAACCGCACAGCCCATCCCCAACCGCAGCCTCGCCACAATGACGCTCTCGGCCGCGCCCTACCCTCCGTCAGGCATCGCCCTATCCCCCAACCCTCACCAGCGGCCGCAGACGTACGGTTGAGCCCCAGCCCTGCCGCCGACCTAGCCGCGTCACTGCATGCACGCCGCCCGAGCCGCAGCAAGCCGCCGGCCAGCTCCATCCGTCACGCTCCGGTGCGCGGGACGACCCCGTCTGTCTTCTCCGCCACGAGCGGGGGGGGGCAGGCGCCACAGCGACCGCCTGCCGCCCCCCCCCCCTTCCCCAGCCCGTCGCGACCCCGACCTGGCGATGGCGCAGCCGCGGCGCGCTCCAGTTGTGCACCGCGCTGGACAGCACACGCTGATCGCGCATCCGAGGGCAGCGATGTGTGTGGGATGATTGCGCCACGGGGACGCTGGGTCTGCCAGCAGCGCACTCGCGCACTTTTTCAACACGATGACGGCACGCATGCGGGTGCGCCGATGAGGGCACCGTCATGCGCCGGCGGACGCGGGGGCCGGGGAGCTGCGCAGCGCCGCCTCCACCACCGGCCGTGCCTCCGGGTTGGCGATGAGGAGCTTGAAGAGCTGTTGTGCAACGGCGCGCGCCTCGGGGTCGACGACGCCGCCGCCGCCGCCGCCGCCGCGCATCACCGTCACGATGCCGGCGACCGCGCCCTCCGTCTGCGCCAACGCGACCTGCGCCTCCGGCTCGCCGCCGGTCAGCATGGCGATCAGCATGCACGCGCGTACCTGCACGCATGGCCACGTCCCCCCCCCCCCCCCCCCCCCCCCCCGGGGGCCGGCGCCGGCGCCCCCCGCGCTCGCCCCGCGCCCCGCCCCGCGGGCCCGCCCCGCCGCGCGGCCGCGCGGCAAAGCTGCACGGCGCGGGTGAGCGAACCTGCGGCGGCGATATGGTTGTCCTTGATGAGGATGCCG
>JAUMHO010000002.1:0-11118 GCA_032360965.1 Ulva armoricana
TGCAAAGGGAATAGCCTGCTGATCAGAAATACCATGTCGCACGTTGCACAGATTACAGGGACTATTTTCGAACCGGCAGACTGTCCAGGAGGGACGTATGCAGAGGCTGTGTGATAGGGTGGTCTGATTCGAGACCTGTACACTGTGGCGTGATGCACCTGTGACCGTGCCCCTCTTCGATGTAACTACATACACCCACGTCTTGATATGTAGCTGCTGCTGTATGTTCAAACAACATGCATGTATGACGCAATAATGCATGCAGCGACACGTGTTGATGAGGGTTTCGGTATGTCGGCTGCCATGCACACGTTTACGTGTCGTGCTTCACTGTAAATGAACAATCGCTTCCAGCGAGTCGGTGTATTTACCAAACCGCTGCTGTGAGTTTCATCTGTGCGCATCTGATCCAGGCTACTGCGACAGAGGGTCTGGACCGCACTCAGCCAGTTGGCGTTGTTGGTATCGAAGCGCATCTCTGTGACGAGAGTGCTCGACATATTTCGCCAAATCAATTGTCACAGGAACGTGTGTCTTTAACCTTGGCAGAACATTTCTGATTCGGTTCACGGCAAGAAGCTACATTACTGTCAGGTTCGGCACGCCAATCCACGACGGCGAAGGCGTTCTCTCTGTCAGGGGAGCCATATATACGTGATTAGATAGCCGTATTCCGATACAAACTACTGAAATTTTCACTCAAAGGTGTGCAATGGTGGCTTGCCACAATAGCAGACGTTTCTTTCCGGAGCTGGCAGCTTTGCCCTGCATCCCAGTTTTATCCACGGCTACGGGGCATGCGCTGATCATCTTCAAATGTTTTACAATTCAATCTGGTATCCGTGTGTGTAGGCGTCCGTTATCATCCATGGGCACCGAGGTCTCTGGCAAGAGTGAAACACAGTTGCACTCTCATAAGGCGATGCGACGCTGGTTTTGGCTACTTGCATTTCTTGCCGCAGCATGCATAGCTGAAGTCGTAGCGTACATTAGTACGGAGTGGCAAGCAAACGGTCTAGGCGATCAGTACATTCCACCTTCTGCGAAGCCATCCTGGCGCTCTCTTCATCGTATTGGACATGAGCTCTTGGCGAAGCATAGTCAAAGGTACATCGCTATTACAATGCCGGGGCCGGGCCATGCTTTGGTGGCATTCCTGCAGCGCTGGTGTTTTTGTTGCGTGTGCCATCCGTGCAATGCAGCCCTGTCGGGAATGGTTGGCGGATCTTCGATCAGAAGACCTTTCATGTGCAGGCGATCAGCTGACAAGACTGATGCAGCTGATCCGTACGCAAAGGATTGGCCTAATACGATCGCCATTTGCTCGGTGATGAAAGCTGAGCGCGCAGAGGATGTGAAAGAGTTCATCGACTACCACAGGCACGGCATCCCATGTCGCACAATGGTTCAGACAACTTCAAAATGGTGCTGGTAGTGTTGACCGGCGATGTTGTGGAACACTACTGCCTGCCAGTGTTGTTCGCTCGGTTACACTCTTACTGAACACTTCCACAATACACCCATTGTGTCGCCAACCTGTTCATGCTATGCTGGTTGCAGAACTATGTTAATGCTGTGCAGAAGTTCAGTGCAATAGCGTCACTGGTTGATGCAAAGGGTAGTTCATCGGCACCTCTGAGTGATCTCCAGCATGCCAACGGTCTCGGTACACTGCAGGTGGGTGGGTGTGGACTCGTTTTTCATGCGCGAGAACGGTGAAACCTGCAGCATTGCAGAGGACCTGCGACCATACCAGGAGGCTGGCATTCTATACCTGGATGTGCTGCCAGGGCCAAAGCACCCGACACAGACCAACTGGTACAATGAATGCGCCGTGAAGGCATCCAAGAAGCACAGCTGGGTGGCATTCATCGACCTCGATGAGTTTATGATCATCCTCAAAAAGTGCGGCCTCGTGTGTGTTGATGCCGTAGTCCCACCACTCGGGCATGTGCACCTGCCAAACTGCAAAGCACCACACCCGTGCTCGATCAGCTTGGCACAAACCTCCAGCTTTCTCACTGTCAACCTCCAGCACCCCCGCAGTCTTGTGGTTTCCGTCTCCTCACAACATTCACAACCATGCGGCTGCTGTCACATCGTGCCGCCTATCATCTGTTTCGCCACCTGATGCAAAACTCAAGCAGTCCCGGACCAAGCCACCCGCCGCGAGGTGCACCACCTCCAACATCGATGCTTGCCATCCCCTCCTGTCCCTTTCAGTGACGAAAACAGGAATATCATCCCCACAAGCTTCTCATCCACTCCCACAGGCCCCTAAAGGCATCCACACCTGGCAGCTCTTTTGTAACTACTATCCACACCTCCATACCAGCCATCCTCCCCACGTGCTCCCCTGCTCCATTGGTCCAGCAGCCATGCACGCACTCAGCCGGTACACCCCCTATTTGTTAGTCCAGTGCCTGACGCACTCGGCTTGGCTCCGTCGAAGATGGGCATAAAACGGTGACCAAAGTGGTGAAGGGGGGCTGCACAGCCGCACTGCACCCGCCCGCGCCACGGGCACCAGTGTTGATGGTAGCAGTCATTCGTTGGGAGTGAGACCTGAAAAATGTTCCGCTTTGTTGGCTTGGCAGGCTGACACTGACAGGCACCCGCCCGCGTGCACAGTTGCGGCCATGGTGCAGGAAGCAGGCGGTCGCGCGGCGCAACGCTCTCAAGGAGATGCTGCGGGCGAGCTTCCGGTACACGTCGGCGGTGTCGATGCAGTGGGTGCTCTTCGGCAGCGGCGGCCACAAGGACCCCCCGGAGGAGGGCCAGCTCGCAGGCTTCCAGCGGTGCACCGGCATCCTCTCCAAACAGATGAAGTGCCTCGGCAACGCGTTCTGGCTGTACAAGGACATGACGTTCCGCCCGACTCACGTGCACCAGTGCACCCTCCGGTGGGCCTCCCCCCCCCCACCATCACTCCCCCGGTCATCACTGTCTCCTGGCTGAGACAGCACTGTCGTTGCTGAGACAGCACTCTCATGGCTGAGACAGAACCCTTGTCACACTCTTACACAACCTGTGCATCATGTGGTAACCTGAAGTTTGATCCCGCGATTCAGTGCATGCTGGTGCATGTTGGAACTTCCACATGGGTTCAACAAGGTATCAGAGTATTAGTAAAGCCTGGCTTATGCACTTCACTGCTGTCCATGCTGGGGTCAGATGTGTCTGGTCATCTAGGGCTGTTTGTGGCTGGACATGGGGAGGGGCATGCATGTGCTTGGGCTGCCCCTCTGCATGCTCACTCTGCATACCCCCCTCCGTGGGCAGGCAAGCAGCGCTGTTGCTGTTGCTGTTACCCAAGCTGCACACCTGCACTCAGGGTAGAGCCTAGCTTGCGCTGCTCATGACTGGGCCTACTTATGCCACACGCCTGCTGTCACCAACTCACTGCAGGTCAGTGCGGCCCCCGTTTGTGGTGAGCACTGCTTATGTCACCCATCTATGGCCTACACACATCACTCATGGCAATGCTATCACCAATCCGATTGCCCTTTGAGCCGCATCCGAAGCTTACATCCTGGAATTCCTCAGAGCTGCATTTCCACATGCTGAGCACACGTGTCATGCTGTGTGCATCTGTTACTTGCACCAATGACCGCATGCATCTTGGAGGCCCGCCCCCGTTTACCCCACACACCTCCCTCCTCCATGAGGCACTCGACCGTTGACTCTCAGTCGCATGCATGCAGGTACGGCGCGGCCGCGGTGCTCGGCAACACAGACCCGATCGGCATGTGGCGCGTGCAGCTGCAGCGCTTTGGCATTCATCGCGGCGAGCGCTTCGCCGCGAGCTACCCAGCTCACCTCAGCCCGCATGAACACAAGCGCAGCACCAACCTCACTGACGACTACCAGATCCTGCTCTTCCACTTTGTCACGCGCGCCCAGAACAACTTCGTCGAGCGCAAGATCAACCTCCGCTCGGGCGTGTACGCGACGACGTACCGGGAGATCCAGGGCAACGCGGCCGCGGACGCCGACACGGACGAGCTGTACGCGCGCTTTGAGCACGAGTACGGCTTTGACGGCGACCACGCGATCTGCAAGCAGGGCAGCCGCCTCGCCGCCGCGATGGACGCCGCACGCGCCTCCGGCTCATGGCACCCCATCCCCTCCAAGCCAGGGCTGATCACGGCCGAGGCGTACGAGCCTATTGAGGACTTGGCCGGAGTACAAAGCAAAGGCGCCGCTGCGCCGGTGCCCGCGGGTCGGCGGCTGGTCCGGGCATCCGCCCAGTGGGAGCGTGCCTTGTGATTCGTTGCAGAACACTCACAACGTGGGTGCGGGCGGAGGGTCCAAACGTGCATGGTGCAGATGCGTTGCCGAGATGGCACCGTTGTGGGTCCATGCATGCTGATGTGGTGTGTTATCAGGGGAGGGCCGGGCGTGGAGTGCGGCGTCAGCAGGCGTTGGCTGCTGCTGCTGCTCAAGGTCGCCATGCGTCGCGCGATGCTCTTGGTTGCCGGCTCTCCCTGCTGAGATTCTCCCTGAAAGTTTGAGCGCCGGGGGATTCTACGATGCGGACGCACCCAGGGCACAGTGCGAAGTGGTCTGTCTGGGCAGGGACCATGCTTTGCGTGCTCAGGATGCCGGGGTGTGTGGGAGGAGGATGCGTCTGACTGTTCCGTTGGCGGACGTTTCGCAGCTGCCACTTCCTGAATGCCTGGCGAAAGGATGCGGTGCTCGGGTGGACTGCGGAGATGGATGCGATCTCCGTGGACGGGACGGCATGCGCTTGCGTCGACATTGCGGGTGGGCGAGCGTTTTCGCGGGCCGGACGCTGCTGTTGTGCTCAGATAATGGTTTGCGGGATCGTGGTGCGGTGATGGTGATGGGGTTGGCCTGAGTAGCCACCACAGACGTGCCGGTCTGGGAGAGACAAAAACTCGAAATAACCTGGGAGGCACCGTGGGTGACTTTGCCAGTGTGATGTGATTTCAGGACTAGGCAGCTGTTAGGTGAGCTGGGGCGCTGTGGCCTCTGGACTAGTTGGTCGGGTACTGCGAGAGTTGTTCGGGAGGTGCTGATGACGGTGCGTGCCAGCCGTGTGTTTGTAACCGCATGTGACATGTGGTGCGAATATGTTGCACAACGTTGTTGAGGTCAGCTGCAGTGATTTGATCTAGTCACGAGCGTTGGACAGCACGTGACAGCAACAACCACCATATGATGGCGTCGGCCATAATTATGATGGAGTGTGAAGCGACAAACATTGTTACAATTAGTAAAGGGACCTGCGCAGTTGTGACAGGTCCACTGATGATCCACGAATTACACTGCTGCCTAGCTTGATCTAAATCTGATATATCCAAATTGGACAACATGAAAATGTACATCTGGTACTGGGTTTCTGGCCATTTAAATTTCGAATTTGTTCTCCTCTAGGGAAGCTTTACCGGGCACGCTATTCCTAGCCATAGCTTTGCGGACTGTCAGGACTGAACATTCTCGCGCTTCGATCGCGAGGTCTCGAATCTTGTATGGAAAATGCACACACGCTTGTTGCATTGAATTTTTTGTGTGGGATACATCCTTGCACCGCACACCACATGCGCGCGAGCACACTATGTGCTCACCTTGATATATATACCACCTGTTTTACCGTGCCCTTCACGCTGGACCTTCAAGAGTTGGCATCAGAGCTCACACAGTACTCAAGCACTTTCTAGTAAATCTGTACACCATTGCAGTGGTATCGGTGACGATCACTACTTTCCTCTTATCACTTCCAAATACAACATGTCTTCATATGTTTTCCGGGACCATACGTCTTCATATGTCTTCCGGGACCATATATATGCATGCCCGCTGACCCCCCCGTCCGCTTGCCGGGCCATCACATGGCTGGTTGTCATTGTCGAGTTCATCTAACATTATCTGACATGATCTTGCATGATCTCCCACCGCCGCAGGCCGCTCAGGCACACCCAAGCGGTGTCGATGGCAGCTCGTTCCCCAACGCCTGCCGATTGACGATCGTGGGCTCGGCTGCGGCAGCCGTCTGCTGCGACGCGGCAGCCACCTGCAGACCGTCCTGCCTTACACCACATTGCGCACTGTCGTTGTGGACCTTGAACAGTGCACCGTCGACGCAGTTGCAACCAGCTGTGCGGCAGTCATCTGGTCGATGTCCATCGCCGCGGGCTGTGATGGCCTGGGCAGTCCAAGGCAAACCCTCTGTCGCTCATTGAGGGCAATGGAGCTTCATTGTGGAAGCCCACCTCATTGTCCATCGGTTGCACTGGCAGGGGTGGAGATTCGTCGGATGGCTGGGCATCTGAGCTACGATGAGGTGTCAGATGAACTCGGCAATGACAACCAGTGCTCGTGATGGGCCCCCGGGACCACAGGGCAAGCTATACATCTCCACGCGCCCGGGAGAAAGTCATGGCCTTCGACTACAGCCGGCTCACGTTGGCCAGAGGCGATGACTTCCCATATGATTCCACAGCGAGCCATTAACTCTATTGAGGGGATGAACGGCTGCTTCGATTTCTTCTTCCGCTACTTCGATTTCCTCTTCTGCTACACGTTAATTTCCGGCAGAAGGTCGATCGTGCGTGTGATTGTGCTTTGAAATTTCCAAGCCGCAAGCCACCCGAGCCGTGCATGATGCAAGTCCACCGGGTGCCGTTCGGGAGGCAGGTCACCTCCCAAGGCAGAGGTCCAATTCGCGGTTTCACTGACCTTTTCCAAATCCGCAGAACTCTGGAGGATTATTGAACCAACTGTATCCAGAAGATGTCTGAGGTTGTCTGCTCAACCAGAATGACGCCAATGCGTCTGACTGTCCTTTTCCTCGCGCAAGCCGCCCGAGACGTGTACGTGGTCCATGTTCGTCGGGTGCATGCCGGGTGGTAGCTGACCACCCGACTCCATCCGGGGGGGGGGGCGCTCCTCTGCCGCGGTTGACCTTCTTCCCCGCCTCCGTCCGGGTCTGCCGGCTCTATTTTCGATCCTGGATCATTGGCAGTTGCGCCCGCCTTCATGCGAACACCTCCGTCACCCTCGACGGTCTACTCCATGCGACTAGTTTCCTTGCCATCTGGCTGGAGGCACAGCACCACTGCGGCTAAAATCCGCCATGCACTGCTCGGTTCCGTGCCTGGAATTCTGGAGGATGATTTCCACTTGGGTCGCGCTGCGATCCTCAAGCTACTAGGGTAATGTGGTTTTGGGGTATGTCGTGCACCGGCGAGGTGCTGCGTCCTGCAATGCCCGTGCAGATCACGTCTGGTCACACGGATGAAAGACCCTGCTGTCAACTGTTTTTTCTTGTTGTGTTACCTAGGTTTGGTTGGGCTGCTGCCCATTCCTCTGTGTCTCAGACCCACAAGATGTGCATTATCCGTTTCTAAAAAAATTCGCAGACGATGGTAGCGCATACCGCTGTCACTGCCAGGACACTCTATCCTCGCAGTACTAGTGTGTTATCCAGGTGCCAGCTCTGCGCTGCGCTGCGCTGCGCTGGTTCCCCTGCCTCAACATCTCGCTGCTCTGCTCGGCGATGCGATAGGAAAAAGCTCGTTCGGGCCACTACTTTCTCTTAGGACAAATTAGGAACTGTCACGCTGAGTTCGTTGATGATTGCTGACTGACCGCTGACGTCTGAGGAGGCCCTTTGGCAAGGCCGAAACTAGTCACGATCTGCCCGCTCAGTCTGTATTCAGCAGCATCCACGTGCATGTTATTAACCGCATTATTGAAGATACACCCGACTCCAGGTCGGGTCGCACTCATTCTCGTAGAGCTGCAGGTGCTGACGAGGTCTACATGACGTGAGCTGTAACACATGTTTTTGTTCATAACATCGTCTACCAAACTTTCATCAGTGTCTGAGTTCCGAGGTTCAGCATCTTCATGAGTTCTGTGAGCTGAAGTTAGCATGTTCACTGTGGCCGTGTGTCCTTACGCCACGACAACGACGCTGGGCACGGACACGCCAAGTTCCAGAGACCATGATTTCGGAGGTCAAAGACACGCAAACGAACGTCACTGACAAACCGAAGGCTCTGTCGTGTTATATCATGCGCGTTTATTTAATGCCGTGTCTACGGTTGTGTCGTGTACAAATCGTTGAAACTCTGGATCCGGACAGCTGCAGACGTCGTAGTGGGCAACGCAGATACGATGCACATTGGCATCAACAAGATCAATGCAGGTTCTTATAGCGATAACGCCAGTCTGGCACAACGCCGGTCTTTAGGCGGATCTATGGTCGCGCAATAGTGATCACCAGAGGCCACAGGGCCCCAGCTCACTCAAATAGCTGCCTACAGCGATGGAGCAGACAATAGTTATCGATAATGGATCGTGCAACTGCCGGATCGGAGTGGGCGGGGAACCCACCCCACGCGCGGTGTTCCAGAACGCCGTTGCCAAAATTAAGGGCGACAACAGAGTCCTCTACGGCTATGACATCGACTCTTCCACAGTCATAAACAGGATGAACATGCGTAGACCTTTCGACAAAGGCTATATTGTGAACTGGAATCTTGAATCGGGCATTTGGACTCGAATGCTGGACCGCTTTGTGCCCGAGGTGTGCTCCGGACGATGATTATTGCCTGCACAGTGCGTGGAGAGGATTACGTCGCCATCAAGTGTTGCCTGCACAATACATGAGGAGGTAACGTCGCCCTCACATCAAGACTGGCCATGTGTTCCATGCGTGATGACACGTTTTTTCTGCTGTAGGTGAAAGCCAGAGACGCCAGGCTGATCATGACGGAACCAATCTTCAATCTTGCATCTATTCAGCAAGTCACTCAAGAAGTTGTGTTTGAACACTTCGGTTTCCAGGCTATGCACGCTGTTACAGCCCCAGAGTTGGTGATGCATGCCCATGCAGTTGCCAACCCAGATGACACCGTTGCCCAAAGCCTGTCCGGCGTCGTCATCGACGCGGGCTACTCTTTTACCCACGCAGTCCCTATCTTCGATGGCCGAGTGAACAAGCAGGCAGTCCGCCGGATACGTGTCGGCGGCAAGCTGCTCACCAACCTCATGAAGGAGTGGGTGTGTTCCCTTGCACAACTTTTCTCTCACTTCCTTGTACATGTAGCACCTTGACTCAGAAGGCATTCGCTGCACCACCAGTGCTACACGGCCACCAACCCCTTGCACACAGGGCAGCTGTATGGGTGGTCCGTGTGAGCCACACAGCAGTTGCCCCAACAGCGTGTCCACCGCATCTGTACCTCGCCATGGTGATCCACCACGCACAATCCAGTTGCAGATTCATGCCGGAGAGTGTTACACGGGGATATTCAGGCCTGGCTGTGCCACACGGGTCGAAGCAAGGACCTGAATCCATGCACACTAGACCCCCACACGACACACAAACATGGTGGATAGCGTCAGACGATAAAACACATTGCCCATTGGGCATTGCCCAACCAATTCGACCTGGAATCTGCGTCTCGTGTCAGTTTGGGTGGGCCTCCAAGCCAGGCTCGCATACTGCTGCCTCATCGTTGGGACTCGGGCATTTCGAATCCCCGAGGGCCATACCACTGTCCTTCTGTCCCTCTGTCCTGATGACAGCTCCACACCGCTCACCTGCAGCAGCCGGAATGCCCTGCATGGTAGCAGCTCAATGCAGGAACTCTCGTGCCGCTGGCACCGGGCTGCCTCGGCACCCGCCACCCACTGGCACTGCCGCCACAGCCGGGCGGACAGTCGTGCACCTGCGACAGGCAGTTTAGGGTGGTTGACATCATTTTGTACGGTGCTGTCCTGGAAATGACCTGAAAATTAGACCTGAAAACCCCACTGTCCTCTATCAAGGACCACGATTGTCCAGCGCCGGTCACGGCCGACCCGGCACCGCTGCGGCGCAGCCCGTAACTGGCGGCGCTTCCGCAACAGCTTCAACTCGAGCACCTCAGCGAACAGGTCACACCGTTCTGAACCTCCACGCCTTTCCGCTCGTGCCTGCAGCCCGTACATTGCTGGTACTCCTGAGAGGTGCCGTGGCGCCCAGTCGTCGCCCTTGAGTCTCGCGCCGCTGTGGATGTCAGAAGCGATGCAATGAGCGCAAGCAACTGCTCTGTTTAGTCGTGACACACGCATCTTGCGCCGCGAGTGCACGTTGCCACTGAGTTGGTGTCGAGGTGGAGTGATATCAGCACTCCACATGCAGCACGCCTGTGGCCACCCCATGCCTGGGTCCCCCCATGCAGCACACTGCTTGCAGCCGTCCATCCACGCACCAGAACTGATGCATGCCAGCAGTGTCCACATGCTGTTCCCCGACTGGACCTTCAACCGACCGTGCCTGCAGCCCTCGTCATGTCACGCCACTGCGTGTCCTAACCCCGACCAGCTATACACCACAGCCACACAAAAGTCACCATGTTTCAAACAAGGCGCCATAGTTCAGGCATCACTATCTTGTCCGATCTTTGCGATCATCCGCTGACAAAACAATGCTGTAATTTGCGTATTCCCTGGCGTATTTTCGATATCCCTGTAGGAAGGTGCGGCTTCTCAAGGCCCTGCTGTTCACGGTGTCGCCCTAGCGACAGTACGTGCGTTGCGGCAGTGATGCGCCCCTGTCAACCTGCTGCCACGCACGCACCACCCTCGCTGGTCCACGAACACCACTCTATCGCCGTATGGCCACCAAATCACATGGCAGACGCATTGTAGCCATCGCAGCGTGACCGCATCAGAGAGCCATGGCCGCAGTGGAGAGCCAGAGGCAACGGTGTGATGGTGAGCAGGTGAGCTACCGGAGCATGAACCTCAAGGACGAGCCCTTCCTTGTGGAGATCGTGAAGGACTCGCTGTGCTACGTGGCGGCGGACGCCCGGGCCGAGTCGCGGCGCGCCTTCCCCAAACCGCGCTCGCAGATCTCCATGGAGTACGTCCTCCCAGACGGTGTCTCCTCCGCCCGTGGCTACCCCCGTGACCCCCGCGACCCTGCGTGCGTCCCCCCCCGCGACCCATGCGTGCGTCCCCCCCGCGACCCATGCGTGCGTCCCCCCCCGCGACCCATGCGTGCGTCCCCCCCGCGACCCATGCGCGCGTCCCCCCCGCGACCCATGCGTGCGTCCCCCCCGCGACCCATGCGTGCGTCCCCCCCGCGACCCATGCGTG
>JAUMHO010000002.1:21368-42858 GCA_032360965.1 Ulva armoricana
CATCGGTCGCGCGCTTGTTCTTTTCGGCGCGGATACACGGAGCCATGCTGCCACGAAGCAACAGGCCATCAACACACCATCCTATGTATGTATGCGTCACCGTTGGTATGTGACAGGAGCACGTCCATCGGGGTGCATGTGACAGGACGTGACCTGTGTGAGCATGTGACAGAACGTGACCTGTGTGAGCAATGAGTGTAACCCATGCAAACCAGCAGGTCGTGTCGTTTGTGCGCTCATCACGGTGCTTAGCCGCGGTGACTCCTCATAGACACCGAATGACGCGATGTCTGTTCAACGATGCATATAGCAGGCGTACGTCGGCACCCAGACAGCCTCGGTGTCCGTGATTACCACGTTGTATTATACATGTGCACCTGGGATCGAATTCCGGGCATTTGTTCGGCAGAAGCCAGGCTGCCAGTGTCACAGGTAGGCATTCAAGACGTGGGTATTGAGTACCCAACCATTCTGTCAATTGATCGTACGAAGATTGGATTAAGGCTGGTCTCGTACATCTGATGATGTACTCGCGCGATCGACAACAAGCGCAGATGACACTGAACTCCACAAACACCCAACGAGTATGCTGGCGTAAGCCCTAGTACAGCTTGATCCTCCAAACTAGGATTAAACGAGACGTGGTCGTTTGACCACCTGTGGTCGCGGCGGGCTTGACGTGGCGATGACACACGTGTCGGCGGCGTGCGCGCGAAAGTGCGAACAATGCCCTCCATGTGGGCCAGATATGTGCTTCCAAACAACAGATCTGTGGATCGCATAGTTTGTGATCTGTGCATCGCTGTGCACGGTGTCCTCATCCTCCGGCACAACTTCATGAAGGTAATAACATCGATCAGGCGGGACCGGTAGTGGCGCAGTATAGAGCAGGAGCATATCAGCCTGCAGTTAGGCACTGTAGCTGTAGACGGGCATAAGAGCCTACCTGCATTACAAGAACGATTGCTGGCTGCACCAACAGCTTTCGAGGAGCACAAGAGCGAAGATCCTAAGTGTGGCAGCAGCATTCACGTACGCACGTACTTGGGAAGTACTAGAGCTCGCTCAATGCTCAGTTCTCAGTGCTCACAACGTGGTGATCGACTGGCAGTCCCTGGCCATGATTTGCGAGAGTGTGTAATTGCAACAGGTGGTTGGCATTGCATACACCTGGGCTTGGGTATGTAGTTTATAAGGCCATGCACGGAGCTTTCCCACACTTAGCTGGAGCAACTTGTCCAGCTCAACCACGCCCAAGGCGATATGATGAAGCTTCCGCTTTCCCGGGATCGATCCGGACAAGTTGTAGCAACAGGTGCAGTCGTGAAACGGACACGAATGACCCCACTCCTGATGGCATTGACAAGAAACCACGTGAACGTACCATCATCGAGATGCGATAAGCGTGCGTGGTATGCGTAACTAGGCATGATCAGCCCGCTGCACAGGTCAGCGTGTGTCGAGGAGCGCGCGCAGGCGATGGCTGAAAATGTGCAACCGCCCGACTCGTGACCTGTGTGAGCAATGAGTGTAACCCATGCAAACCAGCAGGTCGTGTCGTTTGTGCGCTCATCACGGTGCTTAGCCGCGGTGACTCCTCATAGACACCGAATGACGCGATGTCTGTTCAACGATGCATATAGCAGGCGTACGTCGGCACCCAGACAGCCTCGGTGTCCGTGATTACCACGTTGTATTATACATGTGCACCTGGGATCGAATTCCGGGCATTTGTTCGGCAGAAGCCAGGCTGCCAGTGTCACAGGTATCGAAGGGTTCTTGTGGGCAGGCTGACCTCGCTGCATGCAACCGTTAACGCTGTGCCTTCCCTGCAGCTGCCACAGCTCCAAGGTTTGGTGTGCAGCCCGAATTGAATTCAAATCGCATGCAAGACCTCTGAGATGCACACAGAGTCAACACGTGGCAGTCTCTGACCGGTTCGGGGTTTGTTTGCCTCAGGCACATCCACTTCACGACCATGCCTCAGGCACATCCACTTCAGGACCATGGAGGTAGCTGTGTGATGTGTGCTGTGAGCAGCTGTTTTGTGTTGACTGGGCAGCATGTGGCCATGACCACCAACAGCACTTTTCCATGACCAAAAAATAATATAAAATAGGAATCGGGCATCACCAACATGCTTTTCCAGAATCAGTGTTCTCACACGGCGGTCAAAGCAACAGCCTGGCGCCGCCAAGGTGAAACCGCACGAGCCAGCACCAGCCAAATATTTGTGTTAATTAACAGGTGTGTGACACATACCAGTCACCTCACCCAGGTCAACCTGCTGCCCTGGAAGCCACAAGAATCAGTGCACCAGATACTCAAGCATGCAGCACCGATGACCACAGTGACCTCACCACAGTGACCTCTCGGTACCATGCATGTGTGGCAGCAACCCCTTCACATTCACAACAGTCTTGGACCAAGGAAGGTGGTACAGTGGCCACGTTATGAGCGTTTCCATTGTTACACAGGGGGGAGGGGGGGGTTACACTAGTGTCTGGGGAAACCTGACAAAACAGTGGCCACGTTATGAGCGTTTCCATTGTGACACCAGGCCGGGCAGCTGACCGATCCTGATGAGGATGCAAAGAAGCAACCACTACTTCAGATCTTCTCTAACAATTGCTCAGCTGTTACCCGCAGCTTGTCACACTGCCTTGCCCTGGTACGTAGGAGCGCATCCCCAGGCTGTAGGCAGTCCATTCACACACTGCCCAGTGGTCGGATGACGGTATAAAAGCTGACCCCTTCTTCTGCTGCGTTGCCTTGAGCAACGCCTGGCCGCAAATTCGGGAGCAAGCTATTCCTCCGTGTCCATCGCATACTACAGCGACATGGCCGGTGCCTGTGCCAGTGTCGAAGGTCTTGGGATCGATTCCGAGTGCCCCCCTGTGTTTCGAACACAATCGCGCGCGACCACCTCGCTTAGCACAGGAGAAGGCCCTGTGAGTTGCGTGCGGTTGTCTGAAGGGGGTTTACCCCCTTGGCCCGTGGTCCCGGTTATCCGGAGATGTCAAGGTCCTTGTATGATATGGCGAGCAAGTGTCACATTTACATTTACATGTTACACTGTAAAACAAAAAATTTCTGTATATATAAAATTTTTTGATTTCTTAGCTACCAGTCAGGGCAGGGGGTGGCTATGGGTGTGGCGCCTGTTGTGGTTAGCTTTGCTTGTGCGTTTACCCCTTGGCGATGCCAGGCTGTTGCGTTGATCTCCGTGTAACACGCTTGCAACGCTCGATGTCGCAGAGCTGTGGGGAGAGGGGTACGCACGGGCGATTGGGACACGCGTCTGGTGCTCAACATGGAAGCACGTTGGCATGTTCGTGTATTGCGGGTACACACACTGACTCTGCGCAGTGACAGATAACATTTCAAGTAGCTCAGAGTTTCTCCATTGTTCGTGCAGTCCTCTTGATTCCCGGTTGAGAAGCACTGCGTGCCGTCGCCCTTTGCAAGCACCAGGTGCTCTTGAGCATTCACAGCTGTGTGCATGTAGAATGGAGGAAAGACTAGTTGTTGAAGCGTTTCCAGACTCGCCTTTGGTCGTCGTGCGCCTCAAGAGTGTAGAAAACGCTGAAAGTGTGCGCAAAGCTATCATTGGCAAGACTTTGCCATGCGATGCGGCTTTCATTGACGCTCAATCTCTCCCGGACATATTCCTACTCCATCTAGCTGCGTTTAAAGCGCTTGCAGCCCAGGTGATCTCTCGAGGAACGTAGTGGTGTGTGCATCTGCGGACTTCAACGAGGAGTCCGCCGCGATCGCAGATGTTCAGTACGCTGACATCGTGCCTTAATTTTGCATTTTTAAGGCTGCCGTGTCCCATTTAGCCTTGTATGTGCTCCCCATCGCCATGTGTCTGAGCGCACTTTGGTGTATCCATCAGACCAGCCTGGGTGAGCTGACACCACGTTGTGTGCGACGATGTCCAAATCTCTTGATCACCCCCCAAAAAAGTAACACTGACGTTTTTGTCGCGTTGAGGACCTCCCTTCTTTCAACGCCAGAGGCGGGTCTGCAGATCTTGTGGGTGGGAACTGCTGGTGACCAGCTGGTGTAGTTCTGAATGCCAACCTTGTTTCGGGACCGGAGTCCTCCGCACTCCCACTGATCCGTTTACTGCACAACATCAGCCTCCACGTGTTACTGTGCATCCGGAACTTCACTGAGCGTGGCCTGCATGTGTAGAAGGCAGGGAAGCAGGTCACCCATTCACTGCATGCGGATGTGGTGTACAACCTCTCTGGCAGCAAGCACATTGCAGCCGCTCTCAACACATTCGGCATTACCAAGACTACCTCAGACCTGATAATCGCCCGCTTCGCAGCCACAGGTGCGCCTGTTCTCCAAAGTCTGCCACCGGCGCCTTCTCCCAAACACACCTGCCAACTGCAGCAGGTGTCTTGACTTCACTGCACGGAACGCGTGCTGCCTCTTGTGCGCCTGTTAGGTAGTGAACGCCCGTCAACGCCTGAGGAGGTCATAATGCTGTGTCGATCGCGTGGTTATCGCTGCCACGGCACGCCTCCCGTGTGTGGCCTTGCCAGATGTCACGCTCATCGCCACTCGAGCCTGCAAAACCACCAGTAACCCCGCAGAGCTCCTCGTCGCGCTTACATGCAAAGAATGCTCACACCGGCAGGCCACGTATTGCATACCACGTGCGGTCCGCGCCGTGTCCAATCGTTCCAGTGTCTGGCCACTGTAGCACAGAAGGCAAGCAGCGACAGTTGCACCTGGTGCGGTTCCGATGGGGACTGCTCTGTCGAAGACCCCATTGTGTCTTATGACTCCGTTTCCCCTGTGTGCTGTGGTTCTGTGGTTCTGTGCGGTGTTTTAGTTTGTTTGTTTTAGTCATCGTTTGTTGGGGCTCATCCCTAAATTTGGTTCCCAGAAACTCGCGTTTGTTGGCTTTGGGAGGTATATTGAAATGAGCACTGCTGTGGTCCATGGCCGGCTGGGTTTGGCGTGATGCCCGGCGTTTTTTGCCCATCTCGGTAGAGAAAGAACTCAGTCGAATCCTGTCACTGTGAGTCACACAGATAGCACATCTCAGCGCGGTCTCCAAGCCTTTTGCGTGTTGCCCTGCAAAATGCACAACAAAATGAGCAAATGAAACCATCTTCGCCATCAGCTCGAGCTTACATCACTGCAATCGCATGTGTTGCTCCAGGCAGGGTCCTTCCACCACTTCAAAACATATACTTTTCCTGCACACCTGCGCATGTGGCGAGGCTACGTGAGCTCAGCTTTCGTTCGTCGGCTTTCTTCTGCCTGATGGTAGGCACACACCTGCTGTACCTGCTGTACCTGTCTCTCTTCTGTGCCTCTGCCCCATGTAGCTTGGGCCTTGCTGAGGAAGCTTGAGTGCAAGGTGGTCAGTTTGTGTGTCAAACTTTAGACCGAGCACAGTGGCAGGAGGCCACTGAAGTTTAGTAATCTTCGTACCGGGTTTTTTTTCCCCCCCCTCTGCAGTTGTTGGTGACGTGTTGATGAGGTGACTGCGGTTCCACAGTGCTCTCCTCATCCCCCCACCCCGGTGCTCCCTCCCCACCCCACGGTAGTGCTACACCACCTCAGGTGCCACCTCAGGTGTGATTGTGCAAGGTGGTACAGCACTACCATGTCCGTGGGAGAGCAGGCCCCATGTGGCCGCGTGTGTGTAACACAGAAAGTTGATGGTTCGTACTATTCACATGAGAACAGACGTGTCTCAGCTGATGGGCAGGCAGGCAGAGCCACAACTGACGGACCAGTGAGATTGCATGTGTCTGGTGCAAGGGAGTAGTGCTCCAGGCATTGCTCCAGGCACTGCTCCAGGCACTGCTCCCGGCATTACCCCAGGCATTGCGATCGCGTCACCAGAGTGTGCACAGTGTCATCTGGTGTCATTGCAGATGCAGACATCATTGTCAAACAACCTACCACAAGGGTATGCAGTGACAGCCACAGCCTCGAGTGCTTGTTTGCAAAACAGCTCACCACAACCTGTCTGTCGAGGCATCTTCTCAGCCGCTGAGGATGGACTCCCGGCGCTGGCCACCTCATGCACGTGCATGTGCTCATGACGGAGCTGGTTTTTGCAGAGGAGGAAGTCAAGGCGCTAGTGGCAGAGGTGAAGGGAGAGCAGGTGCCCGTTCTGGAGGGCGGCTTTGCGCCAGACGAAGCGACTCGGAGACTCTTCAAGTGCGGCGATGCGGAGCTGAAGATCGGGACAGCTCTGGACGCGGCAGTCTGCAAGGGCGCCCTGTTGCACTGTTAACATGGCCCTGCTGAGACGCTGCACTGCATATGCTAGCTGGTCTGCCGCGGTGATGTGGTTGTGTGGCTGTTTTACTACTCGGGGCTCAGGCATGTCCACCTGATGCGGCCGTGTCGAGGCTGCTGTGCCCTGTCAGTGGGGTCCCTGGTGGGTAAGATTGATTCGAACAGCCAGAACTTGGAACTTCTGCACGGAGAATTGGGAATTGAGGGGGAAGTTGTGGTTTGGTGAGGTGAATGTGTTGTGTGACTGCAGTTTGATTTCAAATGTGGTGCTGTTCCTGCCACTTGATGTTACACAACGTCAGGTTCCTGGGCCTGTTTGTAGGTGCTGCACTGGGGCTGTGGTGTGCTCCCCATGGGATGCCATTCACTGGATCCATGGTTTCCAGTCGGCAGGTGATCCATTTGTGGCACTGTTCGCCCGGTTGCGGCTCTTCCTTTTGCCTGCTTTGATGCGACACAGCATCATTGGATAGGAAAGATGGAGGAACCGGGTTCGCATGTATCCCGGATTTACGTTGTCTCGCAAGCCCGGCCAGTCGTGTCACTCTGCCACTTCGACGCTGTTGTCGCCCTGAACCATACGTAATTTAACTGCAAAGTTTATGTTCTTGCGCTTAACCATATGCAGTTGCAGATCAGGATCGCACAGCGGTGTAGTATGGCTACCGGACCCCGCGCACGTGCCGCAGTCTTTCTAGACATCCATGCAAGTTTGTCAACGTTCGTACACACGATTCACGTCAGTATTGCGCTGGGAAACAAGTCGATACCAGACCGTGTGTGTTCTAGCTTCCAGGCCGAGGGCCTTCTTCTCTCATGCTTGCACGCCGCTGGCGACCATGTTACTGTTCGTCAAAGTCCTGACAGCTGACCATCGTGTGAGAACATTTTCTGTGGATGTGGATCCTTCTGATTCTGTCGAAGAACTGGCCATGCGTGTTTGGGAGAAGGCGGGTGCGTCCTTTCGAGCTCTGTGGCCACCTGCTTCTCACTATGCGTCCGCACTTGTGGCTTCGAACATAACACAGGCCTCCCATTTTCTGGGCAATGTT
Source organism: Ulva armoricana (assembly GCA_032360965.1). Taxonomy (NCBI): domain Eukaryota; kingdom Viridiplantae; phylum Chlorophyta; class Ulvophyceae; order Ulvales; family Ulvaceae; genus Ulva; species Ulva armoricana. The sequence goes on from JAUMHO010000002.1 coordinate 28,700, forward strand.
TACATAGACGCTACTTACTTGGGTGGATGGAATGTCGTTTGCGACGGTGCGGCCCAGGTTGCGCGGTTGCAGCAGGTACACTCCGATCATGCATATGCAAGGCAAAACTCAAGTCTAACGTTTGTTCGGTGGTCCTGGAAAGAGTATCCGTTTGCACCATCTGTTGCTGGTATCAGCTGCGGTGTGGTCTGTGCTTGCAGGTTTGGGAGCTGGCCATCACTCCAACATGCCTGTTATTCTGGAGTGTTGGTACTTCATGGCAAGTCCATAGTTGTGTTTTCAAAATGGTACACCAGTGCTTGTGCTAAGGCATGCATGGGGAACATCACAATTGTCTGATGTGTGCAGGTTTTCCACCAGAGCAACAGAAGTTTATGTACTGTGGCAGTCAACTGCAGCCTGGGGTCACCATGGCAGACAGTAAGGTAGTGAAGGATTCGACGCTGCAGCTGGTTCTGCAGCCTCGCAACACGTTCAACGTGAATGTTTGCTCCAACACTGCTGCTCCAATACCTCTGGTTGCCTTACACACTGCCACAATTGCCTCGATCAAGGGACATGTACTCGTACTTGCTGGTGAGTTCTGTCACTGCATGACACACGTGAGATGTCATGTTCCCCGACCAAGCTGGGAGGCCAAGCTGGGAGGCGTTTGTGATGATGCTATTGATCCCAATATCAGGGCAAGAAGAAGGGTCTTGTGAATCAAACATTAAGACCTGGCTGGGAGCAGAAATGTTTTGGCTGATGCTACATGCACCTGTGCTGCATGGGTATTTGGGCAACAACGTCGGGCAACGCAGGGGTGCCCAAAGCAGAGTTGGCAATGCAGTGTGGCGACCACGCTGGGCATGCTATGGTCAAGGCAATGACACAAATGCAGGTGTTGATCCTGAGGAACAGCGGATCAGTTTTGGAGATGCAGTCGACCTTGATAACAGCCAGACACTAGAATCGTGCGTCTGTGGGAGCCCAGACTTGCCAGACATCACGCTCTGGCTACACATTAGTATGTCCATCTATATACAAGAGCTTACAGGAGAGAGGCACGAGATCTTGGTCCGGAGGTGGTTCAACCTGTCGATGCTGCGGGCGCTGATCTGGAACATTGTCGGTGCTCATCCTGATGATCAGCGCATGATCATCTTCCAGGGGCGTAAACTCATGGATGGTCCAACACTGGCAGACTTCGGAATTGGTCACCGGGCCATCTTGCATGTGCTGCTGTGTATCAGAGAGTGATGTGGCTTTATGTGTGGCATTGAAGCTATGGTTCAGGCTCAGCACATGGAATTCTGGAAGAGCACGATGTTTGCGGACACTGCTACTTCTATGCTGTCAGTGTGAGTTGCTCTGTTACAACAGCAGTGTTCCACGGGAACTGGTGCTGAGGTTATGGTACCACTGCACCAGCTGGCAGGTGCTGAAAGGCATTGGAACAACTTGTGCAAGGTGGATACCCCTCGTCGCCGGCACCCAGGCCTGCCTGTCCGACTCGTTGGAGCTACACATGCGGGTTGTGGTGTAAATATATCAGAAGCACAGTTTTTTAGCAGCCAGTGGCCCTCATCTTCACGAATGCTCAGTACCTGACTGGTCACTCGCCTGTCAACACATGCTTTACCACGAGACCCCTCAGCTTGCCATAGACCATAGTTCCATGGTGCACTAATCAAGCTTCGACCTCATCATGCAGACCACAGCTCATGCTTTCTCCAGCCGCATGTGACAGCACGGACTCAACTGCGGTCTGCTTGGCTGCGTGGAGCTCCACAGCCCAGAGTGCTCAGCCTAGTCCGCATCAGCCATTTCTACATCAAGTGACGCCCCACGTGTTGAAGGTTCGCTTGGAGACCCCTGAAGCGCCTCTGCCTCCTCTGCCTGCTGGGGTGCGACAGTTGCATTGCTGGCCTGCATGGTCAGACAGTGCGGTCAGCTGCAGCATGGCAACTGCCCCATGCAGAAATCAGCATGCTGTGCTAGGACCAAGTGAGTATGGTATAACGGGACGGCGAACCGCGCTGCTCACTCCGGCGGTCCCGTAGGAATGTACAGATCAAATTGGCATGTGCCCGTGCCTGCCTTGCCATCCACACAAGGCTCCTCACACCCACGCTCCATGCACCCACGCCGAGGACCAAACTGTAAACTGCTGCAACTCGCTTCAAGCACAAAGCAACCGCATCGCTTCTCCACACAGCGCAGCGTCAGACAGTCGGCGTACTTCAGCCGACGGAATGAAATGGTGTGGATCAAAGCGTGAGGGTTCAGCCCGGAAACCCGGCTCAGTGGCCAAACAGAGGTTACAAAAGCACCAGGTCAGCGCCGCGGCCCTGCACAGGCAGCAGACATGTGCGACCGCACGCATGAACAGATCGCATGATCGTGGATGGCGCGAGCGTGGTGCCCGGTGACACACGGATCTCTTAGGGGTGCCGCTGTCGCTGCTCTGCCGTACCTGCAGTTGCTCAGAGATCTGCTCAAATGCATCCCGCCAGTTCGGCCCGTGACCGGCGGTGGGGGGCGGCTGCGGGGCGGGTATGGAGGCTCGCGACTCCGGAGGCTCCAGCGACGGTTCCGGACTTGCCTTCATGCACTCATCTACCATAGCCCTCCCGAGCTTCGGGAGCCTGCTTGCTCTGGACGCCGCTTGCGCTGCGGCTGCAGCACAGAGAGCAGCGGTGTGGTCGCTTTCACAAGCTGTCTCGTTGGCGGCTGCTGTGCCGTGACCGTTCGCACAGATCTAGTCCACATGCGGGTGAACAAGCGCGGAGCAGTGTTGGGTGATCAGGGTCATTCACAGAAGAAATCTTGGACCTGTTGGGTATGGTTTTGGCAGGTGTACCCGGGACAACTCGCTGACCTGTCCAGTGCTGCTCAGGAGGACGCAACAACATGAGCAGCAATGCGGGAGCGGGGGACACCTTGCTTGACTTCTGCAGGCGCCGGCGCATCTGTGCTCGCCAGCGCTGGACCGCTTGCCTCGTCTCCTGCATGCTCCAGGCAAGTCCCACAGGCTAGTCGCCATTGCACTCCCCACACAACCATGGCTTGACTAGGCAGGCATTGCAGTGGGAGGCAATGCCACGGCGGAGCTCCTGAGCACTCAGAACAGCTTGCAAACCACCTGCTGGCTAGCCGGACAGGGCCAAGTTGGTCAGAACAAAACGCCCCACCAGTGCTCGGCGATTGGATTCTTGGACACCGGACTCTGAGATATAGACAATCGGAGTTGTTGGGTCTGCTCTTGAGCTCTTGCCTCCGGATGTTCAGCGCCAACGCTGCGCTCCGAAGAAGCATGTCATGCACATTAGCATCTGCATTGTCATCCCCCCGTACCTCGTCTCCGCTGTCGTCCTGTGACTTCCACAATATGACAGCATCGGTGGCAGCACACCTGGCTCACCAGAAGGCTCCACAAAGTCGTGCGGCAGCAGCGCGTGCACCACCTCTGCCAGCCGCTCCTGCGCGGCCAGCCACACCGGCCGCAGGAACCACCCGCTGCTGCCGCGGCCCTCGGCCAGCAGCCCCTCGCCGCAGCCGGCCGCCGCGCCTTCCGGCCCAGCCGCCGCACCGGCCCCCTCCTCCGCAGCCGCACCCCCATCGCCCTCCTGCCGCTGCCCTTCTGCCGCGAGCGCATCCGCCACACCCATACCCGCGCTCACGCCGGCCTCGCGCTCTGGTTGGGCCTCGGCATCGGCCGCAGCGTCCTGCATCTCCGCGTCTCGCGGCACGCCGTCACCGCCGCCACCACAACCAGCCGGGCGGGACGCCTGCGCCACATCTGCTCCGCGCTGTTCGCTGTCGGCACCGCCCGGCGCGCCGTCGCCCCGTGTGGCTGCGGTGGCCAGCGACTCCCCTGAAGCCGCCACAGCCGCACGCAGCGCTTCGCACACGTATGCGTGGTGCCACACATCGCACACCTGCAGAATGGCCACCAAAACAGGTCCCCACCGCCCAGGCCTCAAGCGTGTCGCACGCATGCGCACCCCCCGCACGGGTGCATGCCGTTGCTGTACTACAGGCCCAACTCCACCGCTCTCCTCGCCCGATTGCGTGCGTGCGGCATCGCTGCCTTGATGTGCGCACGCCACCACCATTCTCACGATGCTCCCGAGCCGCAGTCTGCACTGCAACTCCGGACGGCCCTTGCAGGCCATACACATATGCACTATTGTAACACTACAGCGCCGCACCTATGTGAACGTCGACACCTCCGACAAGAGGTGCCTCCCAGGATGCCGCTGGTACAAACCGTGGTTCTGACCGAGGCTCGCACCACGAGAGCCGTCTCCCCCAAATGCAAAGGCCGAGCGACTGAACAGCACTCGAAGCGCAGGCCGTGTGTGTGGGACGCTGCCAGCGGGGGCATACCTGGTAGAAGGACAGCTTGGTCGGTGGGATATGCTCGAGGGTGGTGAGCTTGCGGTACGATGTTGCCACGGTGTGCGGCGGCGGCGGCGGCGCGGCGTTGCCGGCCGCTCTCAGGGCGGGCTTACCGAGGAGGGGGGCCCAGGGGGACGCCGCCGTGCCTGCCGCAAGATCCACCGCCTGCTGCTGCAGGCTCCCCTTCCTGCAGCGCACCTCTCTGTGTTTGTGGTTCGCCGCGGGGTGTTGCGGGGCCGCAGGGTGCGTGGCTGCCATGCCCTGGAGCAGTGTCGGGCCACCGAGCGGTCCCGCCCGGTACAAGCCGGTGTGTCGGGTAAAAGAATCCAGCCTGGGGGCTGGACCTTCGATGCAGGTGGCCGGCGGTGACCCCGTGGCGGGCATAGGCCTCTCCAGACAAGTCTGCGGTGCAACGTGTTGCACGGCACCATCCGCGGTACGCGCTCTTGATCTGCTGTTGCGGACGGATGAGCCACAGGCGGCTGGGGAACGCGCGCTTGCGCAGACCTCGCAGTGCCAACGGTGGCAGCGCCCGTCGGCGGGTGTGGTGTGTGTGCAGCATGCGGAGGTGTGGAAACGGGTCACTAGTACGTACACCCTGCCGCAGGGAGCCCATCGCAGAGGGCTGCCCGCGGCCGGGCGGTCACAGGAGGTCCCCCACAATGTTGCTGTTAGCAGGCCTTCCACAGCCAATAGATCAGATCATCAGGGATTGGTTCTCACATGTGTGCGCCAAGAAGTGATCGCGGCCGGTGCAAATTGGTGTCCGGCAGCAGGGGCGGGGGCAGCGGCAGGGGCGGGGGCGCACCACTTCTCCGGCAGGTTGCAGGGGAGGACCTGGTACTGCCACCCGCTGCGCTCCTCCCGGGGGTCGAAGCCCCGGCGGATGACGGCTGGTTGCCACGGGCCTGCACACCATAGAGTGACTGGTGCAGGCAGCCACCATCAGCACACCCCTTGACCCACACTGGCCCACTGGACCCCCACTGGACCCCCACCGGACCCCCACTGGACCCCCACCGGACCCCCACTGGACTCCCACTGGCACACTGGGTCCACATCGTCGGTCGTGGCACAGGCAGCTTTCCACACGCCCCTATCCCACCATTTCCAGACAATTACAGTACACTCACATTGCCTGACATACATGCGCACGCCTGTGTCGGCGTGCCCTGTGCGGTCTGTCCCACGCAGTGTGGACGTCCAGCAACGCCTCCCTTCTGGAATGCATGGCTGCGAGGCCTACTGGGCACGAGCTTGCGGCGGCTTCTCGTCCGATCCGGTCGTGGATGGCGGCGTTGCACGGGCGATCATGCTCGGTGGCTGGTGGCTAGGGTGTTGCGCGGGATAACGCAGCGGCCAGAGACGGTGCGTCAAGGCGCATCGGTAAGATCTGCTTGTACCGGGGGCTAGTCAAGCTTGCATCCTTTGCGCATACCCGCGACTTGGCACACCGTTGACCCCGTGCGCAATGCAAGACATTGCAGGCGGCAGACGGGACCGTTCGTCAGGGTGCGCGACTAAGCAGGTGTTCCCTGTGTGAAGCGCATGCGGCTGGGTGCGACAAGAGCGGAATGGGCTTCCGCGCCCACGGGCTTCCGGCCCATCGGACGTGTGAAGGGCACTCGGGAGGATGAGAGCGTGCCTGTCTGGAACCGGTATGCCAAGATCTGGACCGTCGCCTCCATCGCCGCCACCTGGCCTGGCTGGGACGTCGGCACGCGCTCCCTCACATCCGGCAGCAGCCAGCACGGCCGCTCCTTGAACAGGTTCTGGACGGCCGCCACAACTGAAGCGTGTTTGGCGGCAATCTGCGGACAGCACGGCGTTGGCGGCACAGCCTTGGCCACCACAGGGCGCGGCGCATCGGTGGGCATGGATCTGATCCGAGACCAACACACAGGTTGTGCTTGTGACACGCGTGGTTGTGCTGGTCACGCTATTGTCTGTTGTTTCATTCCCGGTGTTGCAACGAGCAACTCGTCGGACCGAGAGCCATATGATACAGTTCAAAATGCGGTCGATGCTGAAGATCATATCCCCACTGTGTCACTTCATGTGCAGCTTGTCTGGCAGTAGGGCATCCACCAGCACGGTTCACTGAGGATGAATAGAATGCTGAAAGTGGCCCTCTTTGGAACCGAACTGCTTGCACCCCCGTTCAATGGATGCTGTGATGCAGCAACCTGACAAAAGTACCAACTGAGTACAAACCGGGTCGTTGCATTTAAAAGAACAAAAAAATAAAAGACAACTCGGATATCACGCCAAACCCAAGCGGGCATCGGCCACAGCGCATATGGTGCACCAAATGCTCCATGGCCCTAGTGAAATGCATGACGACATGCTGAACAGCGATTGGTATCAGACAATGTTGTATGGAGAGAGGCAGGTGGCCTTGAGGATGCTGGCGAAACTGCAGGAGGACACAGAGACGAGACAGCACCTCCGCCGCTTCGTCACCGTCCTTGCGATGTGGTTGCGGAACTGTGCTCACGTTGTACGGCACGATCAGCATCTTCCGGTGAGGTGTCCATGCAATTTCAGTGCGCACAGCTTTCTTGGCAAACCCACGGTACCGGTATGAAAATGGCCCATCGAGGCGGGACAGCTCTGGAGGCATGACGAGCAGAGGATGCTCGTTACCATCTGGCTCGGCCACATCGGCCTTGTTTGGTGGTGGAATGCTTTCCTCTGACCTGTCCAGGTCTGGGACTGTACTTGAAACGACCTGCGTGTGTGGATGAGAAGGGTGAAGCTGGCAGGTCCACCCCATGTTAAGGAGACCATAGCTGTGGCCCGCCCACCCGACATCGCTCGCTGAAATTCATTATCCACAGTCCTCAAATGGACGCACCATAGTGGCTATATAGACCCACCTGGAAGTCAGCAAGGCCCCTAAACTCGTGCGACTTGGTTATGGTAGCAACTGGCTCTACGCTGAACACAGGCTCCCCTTCCACTTCCGTCCGTGTGACTTTGATGAGAATGCGTGAGCAGTCGTATTGATAGCTGAAAAGCGGGTGGGACATTCCATCCTGCAGGAACGTGTCAGTTGTAGAACAACCCACTGTGAACCTACCTACAGCTTCAGCGCTGCGCACGTTGGATGGAAACTTACTGCTCGTCGTGGTGCACATTTAACTATGCCATTGGATACCTTTGATGCTGCTGCGATGGCGTCTTCCCCTCCAAGCATGGCAATCGCTTTCCCTGTGTTGTGCACTGGTCCAGGGAACACAACACACGCGGCATTGGTTTCTGGGACCTTCAACTCCACATTTTGTATGTCTTGACGTTGTTCCATGACCATGAATCACGCCGCTGTGGGCAACTCGCAGGCACTGCAATCGCGGCCTGTCACGGAGTCACAACGTACTGCAGGAACACATGGAGGTGAAGGAAACGGCAATACGATCACCAGACATCATTAAACAAATACAAACGATGGTTGCTGTTCTTGGTTCAACATGCGCTAGTCTTGACGTTGCGCGCCGTCCTGTTTCAACTGAGGCAGGCCTTCTCGCCATGTCGCACAGTTTCGCTTGGAACAACTAGCACTAGTCGTACATTGACTGAGCTTCACGTAACACTTTGAATTCAATGTTTCCTGGTTCAGATTTGCGTAAATTTTGATGACGGCATCACCGGGAACGGATGTTCGGGACTGTGGCCAGGTCAGCTGGAATGCCGCTGGCGCCACCGGAACCTCGGGACTTGCAAACAGAAGCCCGCTTGAGAACAGCATCCACATCATGCAGACTGTCAGCATGAAGCTTGCTTCGCTGTAGCTGGGTAGACGTGTTCTACGTTGTTCCACGGCTGTGCGCAGGAGGCAGCTCCCCAGTTGACTACCAACAGTGCGAGCTGTGGACCCCAGAACCATCTCCAAGATCGACAAGCGAATAACAACACAACCGTAACTGAGTATTCAACTCGCACACTAAATCTTCCGTGACGAGCTCAGCCAGATTTGAGTACTGTCCACGTGTGCGTTTGCTTTGGTCCGAATGGGACAGCCGCTATGTTATGAAGTGTCGACGCCGGATCTACTGAGGCATGTGCACATCGACCGCGATGAAACCAGTAAACAATGAGTGGTGCCGCTCAGCTGCATCAGCGCCAAAAGCTGCACGCACCAGAAACTTCCGTTGAGTAGATGTTTGAGAACCATGATACATTACTGAAAGAGTTAAAAACACGTGCACCGCCACACGTAGGTTGACAGTGAAAAGTGCAGGCACGCTGCTGTTCTCTTGCCGCGAATGGAACTTCCCGCATCCCAAAGCCGTCTAGATTTCACAGGAGCTGCTATTGAGCAAGATTCATGCCAGCACAGCGGTGCGTTTGAGCCGACCATGCCATTCCTCCCCAACCCACTTCAGCCTGACACGGGCACCGTCGTGTCGCTATCGTAAGCTCAGTGACACGCCGAAAGTGTTGCAGACGATGAATCTAAGCGCGGTGTTGCACCAGATATTGTTCTGCCTCACCAGGAAGCACAATTTGTCCGCCATATTGCGTTGGACATTGGCGGGTCTCTGATTAAGCTGGTGTACTTCTCACCTGAGGACGACGATGAGAGCTCCGATGCCATTGAATCTGACGCATCTTCTGGTACTCGGACACCATCTCCCGGATCTGGCAGAACACCTCGCTCCTCTCAAGCAGGAGCCACATTTTCAGCCTCCCTGGCACAATTTGAGCAGAGCAGCCCAGGCCATGAACTGGCCCCAAGCGCCTTCACAGACCACTCCTTGCGCTCCCCACCCTCATCTAGCGCCAAACATCTTGCCAGTGCCTCTCCAGAAGCATCAGCGGATGTGTTGTCACAGCATGACTCTGGCAGCGCCGCACAGACGACCAACGGCAGTACAGACGTTGCTGCACCCATCACCCAGTCAAACCAAGGCAAGACATCCTCAGCACAGCAGCAGAAGACGCAGGCGCAGTCTGACCAGGCCTTACCATCCCGACTGAGTCAGCAGAGCCTTGGGGTTGCATCTGACAAGGCGGCACGTGGAGGCCGACTGCATTTTGTGAAGTTTGAGACACGTGACATTGAGGACGCCATCCGCTTCATAGAGCAAAAGCAGCTCCTCCGCAGCCGCTCCAGCAATGGCGAGACCGTGTCGCCCCTTCAGGCACGTACCGTGTTGGCTGCATGCACCTGTGGTCCTCGCTCGTCGGCCCTCGACTTCTGCAGCCGTGTGCGACTGTGCCTAACCAGTTTGTTCATGGCAACCCGGCCAAGGCCTTTTCAGACCCCAATGCGAGACTCCACGAACGAACTCTCGACTGGCTGCTTGCCTGATGCACAGCACTTGCTTCCCCGTGCGGCCACCAGCCAGGCGCCTGACAGACTGTGAGCACTGCTGTAAGCGTTGTCCAGGGAGGAAACGACCCGGGCCATGGGGCCGGTCTGGTCCTAAGCGGCGCATGTACTATCAGCAATGTGTCAAAACACGTTGAGCGGTTGCAAGCCAGTCGCACCTGGTGCCACGCCAAGCACCACCACCAGGCGCCTACGTGTTCTTCGTCCCACACAGTCGGTGGCAGCAAGCGATCAGCAGCGGCGTCGCGCACTTCCACCACGACACATCGTGCTGACACAGCCCGCTGGGTCCTGCAGGTCCGGGCAACGGGCGGCGGTGCCTTCAAGTACGCGGAGCTCTTCTGGGAGCGGCTCGGGGTGGTGCTGTGCAAGGAGGACGAGATGGCGTGCCTCGTGGACGGCTGCAGCTTCCTCCTCAAGGCGATCCGCCGGGAGGCGTTCGAGTTCCAGGGGGGCGAGTACGCCTTCAAGTCTGCGTCCACAGGTGTGCGCCTCGCCCGCAGCCCTGCTGCAGGATGCGTCCGGGAGCTTCGCTGCACGACGCCTCCACCGCAGAACGGGGAGAGTCGGCTCAGGACCCGCTCCATCGGGCGGCCTTTGCCACGGACTCGCGTGCGCTGGTGGCACAGAACTCCGGGGAGGCAGCCCCCAGTCATGTACCGAGTGAACACGCAGGCTTGTGATAGCGCGATGGAATGCTCCAGTGTGGCGGCCGGCGCTGTCGCTGGCGGCGAGTGTCTGTGGCACACCCCAACTGGTGCCCGGCAGGGCACGGGCATTCATGGGGGGGTCGCAATGGCATGCGATGCTGCACGGGCCCACGTGGCGCGGGAGACGATGCTGGTGGATCAGATCGGCGCACGGTCACCCCTGTCGGCCGCATCGCGCGCCGGCTTCCGTGCTGACGCTGAGTACTGGGTGAAATGAGAGGGTGAACGATGTCGCCCACGGAGTGAGAACGCCGCGTGCATGAACCGTAGCGACTTGAACCGAAGCGGCTGTCTGCATGCACCCCAGGCCACTGGTGGCCCATGCGTGGCTGGCCATGCAGATCTGTCGCCGCTGTACCCGTACCTGCTGGTCAACATCGGCAGTGGCGTCAGCATGATCAAGGTCGACGGCGACGGCGCGTATGAGCGCATCAGCGGCACCAACCTCGGGGGGGGCACCTTCTGGGGCCTCTGCCGGCTGCTCACGCGCGTGCGCTCCTTCGACGAGATGCTGCAGCTGAGCAGCCGCGGCGACAGCAGCACGGTCGACATGCTCGTCGGGGACATCTACGGCGGCAAGGACTACGAGGCCCTCGGGCTGTCCGCCGAGACGATCGCGTCGTCGTTCGGGCGCGTCGTGTTGCAGGACAAGGAGCTCGACGACTACAACCCCGCCGGTGCGAGCCGCCGGTGCCCCACACGCATCTGCTGAGTCTGCAGAGTCCAGTCAGCAGCGGGGAATGTGCATCCGTCATGCGGGGAGAGCCGGCGTGCGCAGCCCATGTTGGGTGGGACATGCGGTGTCCTCGGCCTGCTGCGGTCTTCATGCTGCGCGCATGGGCCACCGGTAGCCACGCCGGGCTCACAAACGCATGTGTGGCGTAGCGAAGCCAGGCGTGGGACGGCATCGCGCAGTGGCGGCCTGCCGGGGGTTCGCACCATGCGCCAGGTACGGCCGCTGGCAGGGGCCTGCGTGAAAGCCGTTGTGCCTGCGCGGCCCTCTGCCGCATCCGGCACTGCACCTCCTTCGCTGACCCGTGCAACGGCAGTGGCCGCGCATTGGTCACAGTGGGGTGTGTAACGTGGAGGCATGCGTGGCGGCAGGGTCGGGCGATCCGGATACTCTCATAGAAAGTATGTAATTTGTCAGGTGTGACAGTTGCGGTGTGACCCAAACAATCCATCCGACCGCCGAGCACTGGCGTGCAGACATCGCGCTGGCGCTGTGCCGGATGGTGTCGTACAACATCGGCCACCTGGCGTACCTCAACGCGAAGCGCTACGGCATGACGCGCGTCTTCTTCGGGGGCTTCTTCATCCGGGGGCACCCCTACACGATGAACGTGATCTCGTACGCGATCCGCTTCTGGAGCAAGGGCGAGATGTGTGCGACGTTCCTCCGCCACGAGGGCTTCCTCGGCGCGATGGGCGCCTTCCTCAAGGGCCACCCCCTGCAGCTGCCGCGCAGCGGCAGTGCCGCGTTGGACGCGGAGAGTAGCTCCGCTGCCGCCGGCGCCGGCCTCCGTGCGCAGTTCGTGGAGCGCTTTGCGATGGGCCTGCCGTTCTCGGGCGGCACCCTCCGCGGCCCACCGTTCTCGAAACTCTCCGAGAAGGTGTCGTGGGTGGAGAAGTTTGTCCAGGTGCGCCTGCATGACCCACATTCATGCCAGCATCGCGGACGTGCCAGGTGTACATGTAATCGCCGGCGGTGTGGTGGCCGGGCTCCTTCCACGGCAGCGCGGCCCACATGCATGCAGGTCACGACTCGCACGGTGCATGCAGGTCGGCACGGCAGCGACAGAGGCAGCGCGGGAGGAGCACCAGGCGAGCGACCGCACGCTCGTGACGAGTCCCTCCATCCACCTCTCCCGCTCAATCTCCCACACAGCCCCAGACGGCCTCAGCCCCCGCAACGACGCCTCGGTCACCTCCTCCTCCAGCCGCGGCGACTCGGCCGCCCTCACCGCCGCCGCCGCCGCCGCCGCCGGCCGCGACGGCGGCGCCGCGTCGGGGGACCTCAAGATCGGAGTGCTCCACTTCTCCCCCGGCCTCGAGCCGTTCCCGCTGCTCGCCGCCGCTGCGCACTACAACCCTGACACGTACGACCTCCGCGACCCGGAGGAGCGGGAGTTCTGGTTGGCCACGCTCGCCAAGACGGTGCCGACGATCGTGGCCAAGGCGTGCCTCGCGGCGGGGGAGCGGCAGTCGGTGCGGCGGCGCGCACAGGCCATGGGCAAGGCCCTCTCGGCACATTTTGAGCGCCTCCGGAGCCACCCGGCGACGTACGGGCTGCTCGGCCTCGCCGAGGTGTTTGAGATGCGGGAGGACTGCCTGCGAGAGTTCCGCTTCTACGACATCCACGCGTGCGCTCCCCTGCCGCTTGCGTGTGCGTGCCCGCAACTCTCGAGTCGGTCATTGCCGGCTCCACCCTCAGCAGCTACGCGGTGGTGGTTTGTACGTGGCCGGCCACCACCGGCACCACACACATGCATGATAGCGAGCCGGGGGCGGTGGCACCGTCTCTGAGGGCGCGTTGCTCCACAGCTACGTAATCTCAAGCGGATTTCCAGCACATCGGCCGGCCGCAGATGCCGGACGGCGCGCATGCATGCAGGAAGGACAAGCACCGCGAGAACGCGGCGGCGCTGCAGGTGCTCGGCGACCTCTTTGCCGAGCTGGATTCGCTCGCGCCGCGGCCGCGGCTGCACGCGCTCGTGCAGGGCGTCCTCGCGGCCAACATCTTTGACTGGGGCGCGCAGGCCTGCGTCGACCTGTACCACGAGGGCACCATCCTGGAGCTGTACCAGCAGGCGCGCCACGACCTCGCGCAGCGGCCGTGGCGCGTGGACGATTACGACGATCTCGCGGCCGCGTGGCTCGCCCTCGAGAGCCGGGGGCTCAACGAGCACGGTGCGCCCTCGTCCCTGGTGGCCTCGTGCAGCGGCACGGCTGCGCAGAGATGTGTGTGTGCATCCACACCAGGTGCAAACACGGCGCTATGGCGTGTTGGCGTGACCACGGGTATGCGCGCATCGCCATCAACGTGCGGAAACGCCGTGTTGCAACGGCGGCCAACGCCGAGGCAAGACGCGGTGGGTGTGGTCTAGACGTGCGACCGGTCTGTGTGGCTGTGTTTGGTTCTGGAGGCTGTGTTTGGCGGCGGATCGTGCAACTGCGGGTCGGCCGGTTTGTGGGGTGTCGCTGATACTGCCGTCGCACACTGCTTGGCGTCTGCCATGTTCTGGTGCCTGCGCTGACTGTGGTGTACTGCGTTGTGCGTGGCCATGCGCGGTTGTGCAAAGGGCTCTGCACGTCGCTGGTAGGGTCCGTACGTACAGGCGCATGTGCGGCGGAGCTGCTGTGCTACGCTCGCCGGCATGCTGCGGCCAGTGCAGCAATAGAGAGCAAGCAGCGGGAGGTGATGGTGTGCATCGAGCGCGGGTGGTGCTTCAAGTGCGGGGGTGGCTGTGCAGGGCGGCTGCGGAGCCCGTTCCGAAAGGCGATGCTGTTTGTGGACAACGCCGGGGCGGACGCCGTGCTGGGGATGGTGCCGCTCGCGCGGGAGCTGCTCGCGATGGGGGCCGACGTCGTGCTCGTCGCGAACAGCTACCCTGCGATCAACGACATCACCTCGCAGGAGCTCGCGCACGTCATCGACGCCTTTTGCGTGCCGATGTGCGCGATCATCGCGGCGGCGCGGGCCGCGGCGACAGCGCGCGCGCGCGGCG
>JAUMHO010000002.1:42958-55616 GCA_032360965.1 Ulva armoricana
CCACGAGCGGCCGCCGCCGCGCCGGGCCCGCGGCTGCAGGTGTGCGGCAGCGGCGCCGGGGGGCCGTGCCTGGACCTACGGCGGGTGAGCGCGGAGGTGGCGGCGGCGAGCCGCGACGTGGACTTGGTGGTGATTGAGGGGATGGGGCGGGCTGTGCACACCAACTTCAACGCGCTCTTCACGTGCCCGGTGCTGAAGCTCGCGATGATCAAGACCCAGCGGGTCGCGGAGCGGCTCTTCAACGGGAAGTTGTTCGACTGTATGTGCCGGTTTGACCAGCCGGCAAACGCTGACGAGGCGGCTGCTTGAGCGGTGCGGGCCAGGTGGAAGTTGGCCTGGGAGTACTGGATCCGTTGTCAGACACAAGTGCCTCTAGTGATGGCATCGGACTTGCGATTTCTGCCGGAAAAAAAATCGGAAATCACGCCAGACCCGAACGGGCACCGGCCGCTGCAAACTCGTCCACATCGTTCCAGGGGCGCTGTGAGTGGTCCCGACTCCGTTGTGACGAGATGAGTGAGTACTGGCATGGACAGCTGTGAGCTGGTTTGCAGAGTGTTGGGGAACTTAGAATGACGGTCCTCAGATGTTATGTGCGCAATTGATATCATTTTTATTTTCCTCTTCCTGTCCGTGGACATGTGTTTGGATAGAGCAAAGATAGCATAAAGCGTGTGGCTGCGGCATGCTCTGGGGCAACAGTGAGTTGGGCATCCAGTTGAGACGGGGTATCTCTGCAGAGTTCACATTGTTCTCACAACTTTTTGCCCACTTTACACCTCTGTGTAAACTGCCATATGACTCCAATGAGGTTCTGTTTCTTTTACGCACTCGCACGATTCGTATGCCTTAGCCCCAGTCGTGATTAGCCCCACAGTCCGAGATACCGAGTTTGTAGACAGGCATAGACTTGGCGGAGTTGTGGAGCGAACGTGCAGTGCATCTGAGCTCATGGGAGACAAAGCCACGCACGACAAAGCTATGTGCTGTCATAGAGTTATAGTGTGTACCGGCTTGCTAGTTGTTTTGTCTCGTACGGGCAAGCAACGCGCAACGATGACGGGCACTATAGGAGGCAGCAGTCACACCACTGACCTGCGCAGCACGCGGGCTGTGTACGCGATCATTATTATTGTGTTTCTATTCACTGGGTTCGCCGGGCTTGTCATGTACATCCACGAGATCACGCAACACCACATTTACTTCTTCCCTCTGTTTCCGCTAGCTTTTCTACTGACTATGATGGCGGCGCTCCCATTATTATTCTATGTATCCTATTTCAATGAGCTCAAGCATCTGCATCCACTCAATCCTCGAGACTACGTGCGGCTCGCGAAACACACAGTCCAAGCGATCAACAACAACGGGAATATGAAGATCGCAGCCAAAGACATGTGAGGCTGCGCAAGGTACTGATGTACTCCCTGTTACTATCTGTTCAGCCTTTGTTACGCAGTCTGTTCTTTCGGCGGGCACACCTGTGGCCATGCCTCCGACGACAGTGGATGGTCTTGTGCCAACACGTCTTGTGCCAACACATCGCGTGTTGGCACAAGACGTTCCTTCAAGAAGTTAATGACGCTGCCTCCATGCAGCTACCGTTCCATTCTGTCGAGCTTGATCATTGCTTCGCTATAACCCGTATCTACACCCAAATTTTCGTTGCGCCCATACATACGTCGGATCCGTCACATCGAAGAACAGGAATTTGACCGCAGAATAGTCCATTATGAACTCTACAGCTACTTCGTGCACACAATGCTTGCGAATGAAACAACCGTCGCGCCCTCCTCTTCGTACCAATCGGCAAGCCATGCGAGCCTCGCATAAATCAAGACACTACTCGACCGTAATATCGGCATCTATGATAGGTACCGCTTATGCACGTGCTCGTGTCACTGTGTAACTGTGCAATACAGTACCGTCGTGATGGAAGTACGCGCTACACCTGGACTATACCGTCGTGGCGATGCGCGGTCCTGTGCACGATCTCGCGAACAACTTTTCGTGGCATGCAACACCTCAATTCCATGACTCTGTCGTTATGGCTCGTATTTCCTGTTTGCGTGGTAGCTGCAGCCATTGCCGAGGCTCTCGTTGTGATGCAGGTGCAGCGTTGGGTGTCCTGCAAGCGGCCCTCCCAGAGCCAACTCATGCTGCTGAGACAGTCCAACAGGTGATTACCAGTCTGCCGTCGCCAGTGGCGGATTTGTCATCCGAGGCGCCGATCTGGGAGAACATTGTCAGGTACATTCAGTACTTCTTCTCCATCATGCTGGGAACGGGCTACGTCATGCTCAAGCCTGTAGGCCGCCTTCTGAAGAACCCTATCTCGGCAGTTTTCGTCATCGCGGGTATCGTCGGGACATTCTTCTTTGTGAAGATCACTGTCAATGCGATGCTGGGTGTGGAGGACTTATTTGAGTACGAGCCGTCCAGCGCTGTGACGCCTCAAATCTCGGACGTGCTTCGTGCAGCACAAACAGGTTGATGACTAGTAGTACACACGTGCGGTAGACCTGTACTTGTGGCAGATGCGCCTGGAGCAAGCGGGCCCAACATGGGACTGCTCCTTGTCGTTGTGGTTGCTCAAACCAGCATGTCACACTGATCCCAGTCCAATGCATTTTTGGGGGCAGATGCTATCAAGCAGTGCGGATCCAGATCATCGTAGTGGTGCAGTGCACGCATTCCGTCTGGGAATGCCACTTACATCCTGAACAGGTTCACAGCTGACTCACAAAGCAAGAGATTTGCTGCACTGTGTGTGAGGCCTAGTCAGTGCCACTCATGTCCATGTCTAGATCGCCAGCACTGTAGTTCGCGTCATGAGCGCGAACAAGGTATGCCATTGCTGCGTTGTACGTGCACTTCGCAGTGTCACATGATCGAGGACAGCGAAGGCTTACCGAAGGACGAGTGCCACTGTTACAAACACACATGCATCAGAGCCGAACCATATCATATGTGTCAAGTGATTGACGTGCATGAGGTTAAGAGAATACACAACGGCATGCTGCAGAATCGTCATCATCTAACGTAGATGCCCTCCTCACAAAATAGATTGCACCATCGTGCTTTGAAGGTGCTTCCAGCGTCTGACTTCATCTGAACGTGTCACCTGACGAGTGCCACTGTTACAAACACACATGCCCACAGGAAGTAGCACAAGCCAGTGGGAACAGCCTGCCAGCTGCATTCCATAACACACAGTGTCACGATCAACACCACAACCACCGCTGCCTTTTCATCGAGGTTCATGTGTCCAGCCTGGGCCTACCGACAGACAGCAAGCACGGCGAGTTGGACAAAAGCAGGCTCATTTCTCACCCACACCTGTCTCTGGAGCGTTAGATCTGCTGTGTCCACAGGAGGCACTGCATCGTGTGCACACATACATGGCCAGCGCATGATAATTTCATACTCTGACGCTATTTGCATAGCGAATCACAGACATTGTCCATGAAACAGCTAGACCTTTCTGCTCCTGCGGCCCTAACCGTCGCTTTCAGATCTGGGTCAGGTCTGTGCCTCTGTGCTGGTCTGTTGTGTGCTTGTAGCCACCAGGTCACAGCCACTTCTGGTCGTGCCCGCGAGCAGCAATTTCGTCATAGAGTTTTCTCGCAGAAGGGCAATCCAGCTCATAGTCAGGGAGGGCTTCTTTCACTCTCTCAAAGCCCATTGACATCTGTGTTGAACTCACATCCCCTGCATGCAGAGGTGACACTGAGAGACGCAAATACACGTCCCGGATAAATGTACAACGAATCATTCGTGCAACAGTCCGGGAAGGCCCAGGTGGCCTCTTTCACTCGTATGCACACACGCTGTCTCAAGCGGTTCCAGTGTCGGTGCAACTTGAAAGGTGGCATGCCGGTCAACTTGGGTACAAACTAACAAGCCACAGAAGGTGCATGCACCGCTGTGTGCTTTGTGGGAGGGCCACGTGGCGACGGCGGATCTTAAATGGCCGGATGCAATTGCATTTTGCTGACTTGTACATGCACACATCACAAAAAGCAGGGACCGTGGTCCACATCTCCGTTCTACCCGTTTTGGCTCGAAGGCCCGATCAGCCTCAGGACCCAGTTGTGAGAGTCGGTCAACACGGGATTGCATGTTCCGCCTGGTCTGCTCTCATACGGTGATGCTTGCGTAAAGGTGTGAAGCTGGTGTTGATGTCACACAACCGTTTCTCACATCAGCTGTTGCATCGCTGGTGCAGATTCCCCAGCTACATGCCAGAGAGGTGCGTGCCTGTGTTGGGCATGGGCACAACAGTGGGCAGCACTGGGGGGCAAGGCACAGCGGACACTGTGGACAACAGCATAGGCACTTGGACGACCTGAACTGGTCATGTAGTCCAGACTGCGAACGTTTGGTGGCGACATGTCGTGGCATCCCGGCCGGCCTCAGCTTGCTGCCTCACAGGCCACATGGGTTGATGGCAGGTACGGCACATGGGCGGGTGTCTTGCTGGACCAGCCCTACACACTGGGGTACCACTCTTCTATCGAGCTAGCAGCAGCAAACAACGGTGATTTGTTGAGTGCGGCCTGGCGATCAACTGCAGTGTTTTGGGGGGTTCCAGCCCTGGCGAGTTCTTCAGCCACACACCGTCACGATTTCTCGTGTCGTTTGCAGAATGCCGTCATGGAGAAGGAGAATCGCTCACGCAGGTCAGCTGCACAACCAGTGTGAGCATGGTACGCGAAACGCGTGTTGTTGGAGGTTTGAAGGGCTCACATGATGGCCGTGGGCGCATGGCAGGAGGCACGTGCTTCATGAACTATATGACGATGGTTACCAGTACCATTCGGTGCTCTAGTTTCGGGTAGACCGCGTGTGACGATGTCATGGAAGACGACGCCCTTTTGCCGTTGAGGTCACAAGAAACAACAGTTCACGACTGCGTTTTTGCAGAGTCAACCCGCTCCGGTGATCTTTAGTTGTTCGTTTCGTACATGCCGCAGCAACTTGTCACGACATCAATGGGCCATACCAGCGAGGTGCGAATGATCAGACATTAATGGTTTATCTGCCCGGGAATGGATTCGCTTGGTGGTGGATGCAGTTGGATGCAGATATGACAGTTTGATGGGGTAGCCATGGCCACAGAGAACGGATCATTCCCGGGCCAAGTAGCCTGCGTCGGGTAGTGTCTAATTACAAGATATGGCCCCCCTGGCTTGCAATCCGGTGATCCTGGGGCTCACCGATCGCACACAGATGCAAATGTGAAAAACATTACCTCCAGATCACCACAGGTCAGCATCAACATGTTGCAAACCAACACTCTGGCCTCCCACAGCAGGCAGGCAACTCTTTTAGCTGCAGCTTGGTGCCAGCCGTCATGGCTCCATCCACCTGGTTGCATGAGTCATGTCTTGCAAATCCAGAACTGTCTCGGCACTGAATGGGATTGCAAACCATAGAGGTGAACAGGGATATGTGCACTACAGGCATGGGGGTCATGCACATGGCAGTGTGGCAATGCAGTGAAATGATGATGGCGGTGTGGCAATGCAGTGAACTCTTCATGCCAGGCATGACCAGTACCGAAAGGAAACAATTGCATGAGGCTCAGGGAGGGGGCTAGGGTGCCTCTGAGCATGCATGCATCGCCATGGGCCAGGTGTCAAAAAAGTCAATCAATGGCCATATCGCTCCTGCTTTCCCAAGTGGCTTTCCCATGGGAACAGGTGAAATCTCATCTACGGAAAGAATCAGCTCAAGCACCACAGCAGACCAATGCAGGCATCTGCCAAAGGACGTCATGATTGACAACTAGCGGGGAAGAGCAGTGTGTGCAGGAAAAAGCAACAAGGGGGGAAACAGTTTATTTATGCGACAGTGCTCCAAATTGTATGCTGGCCGCTTCCACACCTGTCACACTCAGGCTCGAGCCACTCAACACTCAGCTTCCGGTCTCACACTCAGGCTCGCGCTCCCAGTATGGTGACAGGGTCATTGCTTTCTGAGAGTTTGTATTAGTCACCGGGTACATTCCGGTCGGAAGTCCCGGTGATCCTGGTTCTCGTTCCGATTCCGGCGAGAAGTTTATGCTTATAGCTGGTATGCAGCAGGTGCCTTGCAAGGGCTGCCTGGGTCTCTAGTAGCATGGCGGCTTTGTGGTGCATCCTTTTTGGCGCTCAGCGCCGTGGATGCATCCCCTCGCGCTTTTGCGATTCAGTTGTGTTTTGTCACTGAGATGTGTTTTGCGATGGAGGTGGGTGTGGTCATGAGGCGGGGCCAGCCAGTGTGATGCACGCTGCTCAGTCCGCAGTGCCTCCGGTCCCTTGAAAACTATAAGGTCCTGTAACAGAGCGTGCAGGGCTGGCCCGCCAGGATAGCGGCAGAAACAGGCTTCACAGGCTTCCAGTTCGTGAGGCAGGGAGCAGTGATCCCGGGCACCAGGGAACGAGAATCGACGACCCGGGCGTCGCGTCAGAGTCAACCAGCAACGGCCTGAGCAGCCCTACCAGCAGTGCTGCGCGGTCATGACATGTTGATAGATAAATTCTGATTTTTCAGGTTTGATTGGTGGGGCAAGACCCTGAAAAGTAACCGCAGCCGCCCAACACAGCCTACGAGCGACCTGGGAGAGCAACACGAGGAGAGATGCGACGGAACGGCATGCGGGGGAGAGCAGAGAGGTGTCGGAGATCATCGACAGGTGCTCCGTGCGCTGGAAATCCCCGGGGCAGCAGCTCGGTAGCACGGTACGGAGGGCGGACGCACCCGAGTTGAAGAGCCGGAGGAGGAGGTCCACGAGGGCGTCGGTGGCCTTGGGCCGCTCAAAGGCCGCGGCGAGGACCTGCTTGACAAACTCGTGGTGGTAATGCGGCGCTGCGAGCTCCTGCAGGGAGCGCTTGACCTCGCGCCAGTCGGGGTTGGTGCAGTGCTCGAGGATCATCGCCTTGAAGGCCGCCTTGAGGTCCTCCACCGACTCGACGCCGCCATGCCAGCACTGCATGCATGCGCGCTTGGTCTGCCCCGCGCCTTCTCACAGTGCTGCGAGGGTGCGAGCGGAGAGCCGAGAGCACCAGGGTGGGTATGTGTTGGGCTGACTCGGTGAGGGCAAAGCAGGGCATCGCACTGGATTGGGGGTGCTGCGTGTGGGGCGTGTGCGCTGGAGCGCCATGCGTGTGGGGCGTGTGCGCTGGAGCGCCATGCGTGTGGGGCGTGTGCGCTAGAGCGCCGTGCGTGTGGGGCGTGTGCGCTAGAGCGCCATGCGTGTGGGGCGTGTGCGCGAGCGCCATGCATGTGGGGCATGTGTGCGCGAGCGCCATGCATGTGGGGCGTGTGTGCTGGAGCGCTATGCGTGTGCACCAGAGCGCCACACCAGAGCACTCGACACGCAGCACTCAATGGAGCGCCAGAGCGGCACTGTGGTGCGCACCTCCACTGGGTGCAGCGGGACAGCAGCTGTTGCCATGGGTCGTTCGCTGGCGGGCAGGGGCGAGAAATCATGATAGTTTGATGGGGAACCTTTAATTTTCCAGGTTCAGATTTTGGGGCAAGGCTCTGGAAGATCGCATACACGGCCGACGCACTGGTGGCAGGTGGAATCCACGTGGGCCAGGTTCACGGTGAAACCGTCTGCAGTTGCATCGATTGCGCTGACCCGTGACTTGACGATGTGGCGGGTCAGGGGGCAGGGAGTACACAGGAGGGAGGGGTACCTTGAGGACGATTTCGGCGGCGTGCGTGGATGCGAGGAGGCGGCCGGTGTTGCGCACGACGACGATGGCGAGCGAGTCGGCGTGGAGGGTGTCGAGGACACGCGTCAGGAATGCCGGGGCGACGAGCTCGTCAACGATGGCGCGCGCGAGGAAGAGCGTCATGAGGTGTGCGGCGTCCGGGACGTCGAGGACGTAGTCGTCGAGCGCCGCGAGCGTGCGCGACAGCCCAAAGGCGACCTGCTCGTGCGAGATGGGGTCGGGGACGAGCGCGACGAGGAGCTTGGAGGCGAGCTCGCGCTCCCGGAAACTTCGCTCCATGCCGGCCTGCAGCAAGATCTTGACGAACAGGTGCAGCATTCCAAAGTCGTCGGTGTCCTGCAAAGCCACGTCATGATGACTCGCCCGGTGTCTGTGGTGCCGTGTCGCTGCCGGCTGTGTCAACGGCAATCTTAGCAGTCTTTGTTTAGGGCTGAGACCTAACAATGGTTCCCAGAAAATCACACTTGCTGGCTTTGGGACGTGTGATAACTTGAACACTGCTGTGTCGCGGTCGGCATGCACTGGAAGGGGTGTACACCTGTAGCCTCAACGATCACGTTTCGCCTCAACTATGCGGACAGGTGTATCTTCAAAAACGAGGTGAGAAAATGCACGTGGATGTTGCGGTTACAGACCGAACGGGCGAAAGCGTGACTAGCTTCGGCCTTGCCAAACGGCCGCATATGCGGACAGGTGTACAGCGCCCTGCGCATGCATGTGTACCCAAGCAGGGGGGGGGGCGCACGGTGAGGATCCGCGCGACCTCGTCCGCATCAGAGCTGTCAAAGTACTCGCGCACGGCCGAAACCGACGCGCGCTTGAACTCGGGCACTGTGTGCGGCTGCGCAGGCTGCGGCGGTGTCAACGCGCGCACTCCCGCCACACTGTCCTCCGGCAGAGCTGCCTCCGCAGACGCGGCGCGCTCCGCAGCCTCGATGGCCGACGCATCGGCGGCGTCGATGGTGCCGCGCGCGACGCAGGCAGCGTAAAAGTCGTGGTATGCGCCATGGAGGCCGGGGGTGTCGAGGGCGAGGTCGTCGAGCTGGTCTACGACCCGCTGGAAGCCCTTGTACATCTGCAGCGTGCTCACCTCGCCGGTGGCCGCGAGCTTGGCCAGCAGCTCGACCATCGGCTCCTGCACGCACATGGCCTACTCCTTTGAGGCCGTGGATGTGCACCGCGACTACCCGGTGGCTTCATCAATGCGCTGCACTATTCCAAAGGGAGGCGCGGGGATCGACGGCACAATCGATGCACCGTACAGAATCGCCATGCACTGCCACGTAATTGCGACGGGTTTCCATGGGTTCACAGCGGCGATACGCCGGGCCTTGCCTTGCAACGGGACCAGTCGCCGCCGCCGACCGCAGAAGATATGCAAACCCAGCACCCGGGCATACTTCGCCACTTCTGGAGCTGGGGAACGGCTGTCTGCATGAGAGGTGCCAGCACTGCTGCACCTGGCGACCGAAAGAACGGCATGATGTGTACGAGACGGGAGGTCGCCATACCCGCTACAGGACGCATGCATGTACGTGGTACAGGTAGCATGCATGCATGGGCGGCAGGGGGGCACCTTGGCATGCTTCATGTCCTCGGTGGCGATGAGGATGGCCTGCTTGACGACCTCGTGGTGGAAGAAGGGGGCAGCGAGGGCACGCAGGCTGCGCTCGACCTCCACGACGTCGCCCGCGGTGACGTATTCCTTCAGCATCGCCTTGATGCGCGCCCGTGCCTCCTCAAACGACAGCGTCGCGTCTGCACGGCAGCACACCGTCAGCACGCTTGCCGCCACCGTCTGTCCCACACTCAGTTTTCCCACACACGAGCGGGGGGCAGCCGCCGCCATGTGCCCGGGCCGATGCGTGAAAAGCAGTGCGCCGGTGGCTGAGTGGCTGCGAGCGCACGCGGGACAGTGACAGGAGGGGTGCTGTGCACGCTGTGTGGCGCACGACGCGCAGCGTGCGGGGCGCACCGGCACCCCAGCAGCGCAATAGGCGCTCGGCGCTGTGGGGGTGGCTCAATTGCGCGGCGCACTTCTTCTTGAGCTCCTCCAGGGGCGAGCCGGGGGGAGGCGTGAGGCGCGACACGAAGCTCGGGGGCAGGATGTCGTCGGTGATGGCGCGGCAGATGAAGAGCGTCATGACGTGGCACGCGTCCGGGACGTCCAGCAGCAGCCCGTCAAAGTCCTCCAGCACCTCCACGAAGCCCTGCGCAGGCGGTACGGCACGGTGGCGGGGGGGGGGGGGGAGCTGCGCATGCAATGCATGCGTATCCGCTGCAACGGGAACGCCCGAAGCAGGGGATTCCGGGGCGTGAACGGGCGGGGGGTGGGGGACTACACCGCGTCTTTCCACCTGACGGCAGGTACGGAACAGGGGCCGCAGGGTGGGAGTGCCCGTCGCTGGGCTGCAGAGTGGCTGTGGTGTAGACGAGCACGCGGATGCAACGTGATTGTGGAACAGTCGAAAGCGCTGCACAGTGGCTGAGGCGGCCTCGGCGCCGCGGTGGTCTGCCGTGTACACAGCGCCGTGGTGGTACACAGCCACGGCGGTGCCGGCAGACATTCACAGCGCCGTGATTTTCCACCACGGCGACCACGTATACGGAAGACGCCACACTCGGCATGCCGGCGCCGGCAACTGTCCGGCGGCATGGCTGCTGATACACGCATGAAGCGGTCCCAGCACGCAGGCAGGCGGACTATCGGGGTCTTTCAGTTGAGCCACATCCGAGGTACAGTTGCGGGGTACGCTCTCGGAGACACGGCCCTGCATGGGTTGAGCGGGACACAGGGGGGGGGCCGGGGTGGGGGGGGGGACCTTCTGCATCATAGCGGGGGAGATGTACTGGCCGTAGAGGTTGGAGAGCAGCGCGGACACGGCCTCGCGGTCGCGGTCCTTGCGGTCCATCGCAAGCGTGAGCGCGCGCTTCACGAGGTAGAAGTCGTACTGAGGCAGCTGCAGCTCCGCGATGCATGCCCCCGCCTCTGCGGCGTCGCCGCTCGCGAGGTACTCCCGCAGCAGCGTCATGATCTGCACACCCAGCACCATCTCACCCTGAGCCAGACGCAGGTGTGGGACAGACAGAGCGTGCAACAGCCGCAGGGCCAAGCGGCGACGGGCACCCGGGAGGCCCGCTTCCAGAACATGCCCTTTGTTGGGAATGATTTTGGGGACTCTTGCCCCATAAACTCACGCAGGTGCCGCACGCTGCTGACGAGCACCCCTGCGCGAGCAGGCCTGGCTGTATGCTTGAGAGCAGGCGGTGGACGCCGAGGGCTGATTACCATTCGGCCGGGCCGTCTCGTTCTGCTGCTGACGGCGTGACGCATACTTGCGGTGCCACCGCGTGTACGGCGGGAGGCCACACTTGCCGGCACGCACGCTATCGCCGTTTCGGGGGGATCCTCCGGTGGCAGACACCGGCGGGAGGGGCACTTGTCCGGATACTTGCCTCCCAGGCGAGCAACCCGTGGCGGTGCAGGCATGGCGGTTGACCAGGCCCATTGATGTGTCCAGCAGAGGCAGTGAAGCAGTGAAAGCGCAGCAGCGACAGCGCATCAGAGGACGCGCAGCAGCGAAAGCATGGCCACCGGTGGCCTGCGTGCCCCAGCCAGGCCTCGCCACCCATCACGCCATCGCCTCTAACACAGGTCGCACAACAGCACACTGATGGCGGCGTCCATGAGCGCCTGTCGCTGCAGATGGAAGCAGCAGTACGCTGGGCGCAGCGAGGCAGGTGTGTGACCAGCATGACCGGTACCGTGTCGACTGCGCTGGCGGCGGCGGTGCGGCAGCCGTGAGCGGATGCTGCCCAAAGAGGGCCAGAGCATCGGCAATGATTGGCTTGTAGGAGCCCAAACAGAAGGTGTCATCGACAGAGGGACTTCCGGCGCGCAGGTGTGCGGGGAGGGGGACGCACATCCTCTTTGAGTTTGTTCACGGCCTGCACGATGGGGCTGCTGCCGGGGACTGCGGCCGGCGGGGGGCCATCATCGTCTAGGGCGGCGGCTGCGAGCGCGTCAGCGGCGGCGCGGGCGGCATCGTCCTCGCTGTCATAGTTTGGATCGTTCCGGTCAAGCGCCGCCGCCGCCGCCTCGCCCCCGTCTTCTGTGAGCACAGCGCCCCATGTGAACTTGCCGCCGGCGCCCTTCTTCTTGGCCTCTCCGGAGCGGAGCTACACGTGCGGCACATGCATGAGCTGACCCATGCATGAGCTGTTGAATGCATGAGCCGTCGGTGAAGTTGAAGGTGGGGTGCAGAAGGTATGAATGGCCCAGTGTGTTCTCGGGGTAAAATTCGATGTGTTCCCGGGGCACGGGTTGATTGTGCACTGGCATGTGGCCGTCACTTGTGCACGGCGTGTTGGTGACCTGGCACAGCGTGTGCAAGGGCCCAGAACTCCACAGCAGGGAGATAAAGCCGGACCGGGTGGATGCATCAATGCGTGCCCACACTGATGTTGCCTGGACTGCTAAGGTAGAAGTTGTTGAGATTGAGTGTGGCAAAAGCAGCTGTCATCGTGTGTGTGTGTGTGTGTGTGTGTGTGTGCTGGGGACTGAGGCTGGATTGATGCACAGGTCCATTGAACACCCATTGAACGCCGCCATTGTGCCTGCGAACTTTACAGGCATCAGAGAGAAGGTGTCGAGTACAAGGATTGCTTTGTGAGATGAACAGTTTCCGGGCGTGCCGCGGAGGGTGCTGGCTGCAGTGCCGGCCGAGTGAGGTGAACAGAGGCACCTGCTTGAAAGCGAGGGTCAGTACACAGGCAGGGGACTAGATGCAGGAGATGCTTCCGTGGTTAAACTATAGTTGCATCATTGTGGCGAGGTATGTCCCCATATGTGCCGCAGGTACTGGTGGGGTTCCCGCTCCGCGATAACCCGGGGGTATGACACGTCGTTCGTGCATGCATGCCGCACGCTAGGT